>CM060838.1:72602500-72925000 GCA_030762175.1 Metallyticus violacea
AGAGTTGCTAGCACATCTGTGTACTAGATAGCCCGATTGAAGTAAAAATACAATGTAAAGCATTATAACACTTTTGCGTAGCATATTGCCGCGTAAACGGCATTATGAAAATCTTACTTATTCATTTGATTTACGGATGTAATTTTAAAATATATTTATTTATGACATATTGCCAATTTTGGACATAATTTAAATACTCGATTGATATAACTGAGTTGTGTATGTAGCACTTTTACATATATTATTATTATTTTTATTATTGCTGTTGTTATTGTTGTTGGTATTATAAAATATGATATGAAGAACGTTTTAGTATAACTGAACGGAATATGATCTTGCCTATAATTGTCACTCAGCTCTGTCGTCACTAATATAGAAGTAATGTGGAAGCCCTGTCCTTAAACAAGAAAGTAAACGAACCCTACTATTGAACAGATAAGCGCTAAAAAGTTAAATTAAATAGCTATCAAAAGTCTTGTTGTACCCCTTTGCACTCTGCTCCTATATTTTGCACTATCCCGTATATGTTCCAGTTGTTTTGTAAGAATATCGGAATTTTAAGCCGATAAAATTATGTTTATGATTCATTACACAGTACTCAAAACATCTCGCATACTCATAACTTTTTCAGTGGAATCGTTGGCTGCGTGCTTGGAAACAACCTGAATTAAAGTCGCAGCGCAATAATCAACTGCTTTCACCAAAAATTAATTGTATTTTCCTCGTAACATTTTGAAGAGTGCAAAACCCCATATGTTTGCAAAAGCTTGCTTTTTCTGAACAAGGAAGAGGCCAGATTCACTGACATTCTGGATGCAAGCATAGCTCTCCTAAAACCAACCGTCGAAACTGATTCCATTACAAATTCAAAGAGCCTTGATGTACAAAATTATGTAAATTATTGGAATAAAAACACTTGATTAACACACTAAGCCAAAGAGAAATAAAAATACACTTGACGTACATGTGCAATGACGTCACAGCAACTAATTCTAAGCGACTTAGATGGAACACGTGATGGAAGCAAGGCGCTACAGATCCATACTACAAAATGTCGGCTCATTATCAGTAAAAAATAAGCAATTAAACTTAAACTAGATTATTCAAGCAGTTCGGCTAAAAACGTCATGAGACATGATTACGCAATAAATATCACACCAGCCAAGCCAGTCTCCACCCATTTGTTTTTTTCTTTTCCTTCATTAACAGAAAGTATCTAGGGAAAAAAAAAGTAATTTCATGAAATGTATCCTGATTTCAATGTAATCTGCACTTCTAGATACGGGTGTAATGATCTGTTAATAGTGCACTTAGGAACTCCAGTTCTGACAGCGGTTGTGAAATCCCAAGAACAAAATCTCGGTTGATTCAGTGGCAACTCCTGGTTTTTTCAGGCATGTAGGTTGAAGCTGTGAAGATAGCGAATTGTTAGTAACTAGAGCTACAATATATACCCCAAAATATTATTATTTCTATACAACAACTTAAATGCTTTTTACTTATAGTGCAGTTCAATTCTTCTGTCCTTCTTGGTGGCAAAAATATCCATAACGGCGTCATGAAAATTGTAACGACTTTTGTGTTCTGTTCTCTAAATAAGACCTTTTCTTAAGGACAATCCTTTGAGGCAATCTTGAGCTGCTGAATTTCTGTTGTATGTCTTGATACGTTCCAGAGTAGAGTAACCTCTTTCTGCTGTGACACTTGAAACTGTTATGATCATAATAATTTGATTAGATTTGACTGTTGTGAGAAAATTTCAATTAAGGTCATTTTATACTAAATAATCATTCAATTCTGAGATTGATTGTCATTTGAATGATAGTGAACTTGGAATTAAAGTTTCCACCATCAAAGTATTGTCTATAAGGCGATTATATGAGAGATCGAAGATGCGTTGCTGAGAAATTAAAGAGCACTCTGCAAAATTTATGAAATCTAAAACGAGAAAAAATTGTAACTGGTGTAGATGAGAAAATCTTCCTTCGAGTATTTCATAATATAGCCGCCGAAATGAGGTTTCATGATCACCTCTAACACTGTCTAATTGTTATCTCTTTCTGGAGCATTCTGTGATTGAATTATCTGATGGAGCTGCATGGTTAACCTTTTTCCACAGAATGTTGAATTCATCATATAGGCGACAAAGGAATTCTTTAAATACTTTTTACTTTCTCCGTACAGAAAACGATATCACATGTCTTTTTTGTGTCAATTTAAAGAATATTTCAATACTTGGAAGCCTAATTGGAAACTTTCCAAGAAGAAATTAAATTCAAAATCAAGCTGGTTTCTACGAAAATCAATAGCACAAAACCGCGTTTTAGGGTGAAATTCTGTTATAAGCAACATGGGATCAAACACTTGGATTTATTGGTTTTTGTGATTGTACATCATTACTATTAGCGGGTTCTATTAGCACAACAGAAAGCGCGCACTGACTATTTCATTAAGAGAATGATATATTTTGAAGGAATTTGAAAATATAATTCAAAGTCAGATGGAGTCATAAAGGATACCTTGCAAGACTTTATGTCGCAAAACTAAGTTGAACTTATGGCGGTAATGCTTGCAGATACTTTGATTTTACTTTAGCTGCCCAGTATTGACAGCTACGTCTGAGCAACTAATTTATTTTCTGAATGGAATTCTTCTAAATGCTGAAACGCTGTGGGATCATCATTCACATCAATAAACCGAATGAATTTCTTGGATTTTCCCTTTCATGTCAATATACCCAAACACTACACATAACTGACATTTTTTAGAAATATCTGCGGTTTCATCCACAATTACTGCAACAAATTATGCAGTCAAGATTTTCAGTTAAAGTTTCTCTATTAAATGCTTCACACATGCTTCTATAAATCACTCTCTATCATTGGTCCTTATCCGGAAAAAACAACACTATTATTAGTGTTGAATGTTACTTTGTAAATGGGAGTGCCTCTCTGCATAACATTTGACAACTCCCTACAATTTCCCGTATTTCTGACTCAACAAGACCCCTGAAAGATAATTGCTGAAGTTCTAAAAAGATAATTGCTGAAGTTCTAAAAAGATAATTGCTGAAGTTCTAAAAAGCACATAACGTCAATTAAAGCTTTCATAAACTCTCGATTACTTTTAACTCTGGCATTGTGTTTTTGTACATTTGCTTACACAAAATTCTATTCTTGTCTCTGACTTTTCAAACTCTTTTACCGAAACTGAAGCCCCAATACGTTCCTTCGTTTGTTGATGCCGTTTACGTAGAATATTTTATAAATTAATCAAACAGTTACACCCTCATTATTTTAAATAACTTTTTTGTTACAAAACAATAAATATTGTTTAATTTTGTTAAATAACAAAAACATTTTATTGAAATCATTATATCACTTAACCTTGGTATTTCCTTAGATACATAAAAATTAAGTTTCACTGTTTTACCGTCCGTCTTACGGAACTGAATTGAATTGGGTAACGATAGTGTAGGTCGCCCTTTACAAATTAGTCATTCGTTATTCGATTATGTTCATCACATGTTAATGTACTTGCATTACAAGCCATCTTTCCCTCACTGGTTCCGATTCACCCTCTAACAAATTAGAAAACATTGGATGTAGGACGCATGGTCATATATACTCACCTCTTTTCCTCGTCTCGCCGCATAATCCATAAAGTAAATGCGCCATGTGGACTTAGTAAGCCGAAACAGCTCATCCTCTCAATTGCCAACCTGCTCAGAATAAAACCACTAACTGCCTTTCCTAGGTGCTTTTCAGTAACATTGTTTTGTCATTTACTTTTTAATTGTGGCAATGAATTCTAATGAACATTTATGCAGATAAATTATGAAATGTAGCATGATGCTCACACCCTATATGGAATAATCATCACTGACTTGAATTATTAAGCGATGTGCCAATGTTAACGTACAAATGAATTTGGTCTGACAATCGGTTAATGCGTTTTTCAATTAGAATATTTTCTTGGGAAAACTATCCGAAACTCCAACTGTTAAAAGTTGTATATCTCTTATTTTTGGACGCTAAAAGAGTATATTGATCTTGTTTTCAGGGTCACGACACGACGAGTGCAGGAATATGCTGGGCTTTGTTTCTACTCGGCCTCCATCCAGATGTGCAGGTAGGTTATCATGAAATGCAAGCTGATGCACTCAGTAAGGTTACCGATAGCACACACGAGTGCTGCTTTACCCTAGGAGGGTAAAGAGATGACTTATAAGCAACTGCTTGACCTTCCCAGTTTAAAATGTTTATTCACCTTAAATAGAGACGTAACTGACGGCCCCGCAGACTCCGGGGGGGGGGGGGGGCAGCTCCTATGGGGCCCGCTGCCCGCAAAAAACAAAAACTTTGAAAATAAATAAGAAAAAGCAAATAAATTAGTTGTCATGATGGGAATGGGGGAAGACATGCAAAGCAGTAAAAGAAAAATGGTTTGCAACTTTCAGTGAACACGCAGGTATTGAAAATTAACACGAGCCTGTCGTTTGTCGCTGAGCCCCTTTACGTTACATTCGTGAACGGTGAATTGAATGGTTTATTTTTCCGTTGCTTCTGAATTACTGAGGCAGATGAAATGTCGGTCGATATGACATCAAGTATAGTACGGTGATAGAAGTGAAACTAGTGTTTGATTCTGCTCCCGTGTTGCTTACAATATTAGACTGAAAATAGCCTAGTTCTAGGGATTCAATTTTTATATTTTGTTTTTGAAATGAAGCCACTTATAACTAGTTATGAATGTTTGACTGGTGCGCAAAATCGGAGAAAAAGAGAGAGTGAATGAAGGAACAGTTTGAAAATTAGTGAAAATATATTTCTTACTTTAATACTAATTCAGAAGTAAGTGAAAATTATAATATCCCATATTCTAGTAAGTCATCTGTTTCTCTAAGAACAAATTACAGTAATGCAAATTGCAGCAGTGGTACAGTGAAGATTATTAATGAAGATGCAGAGTGTATAAACCTTGATATTGGAAGAAAAATCTGATATTTCTACTGAAATTGAGAATGGAAGTAATAGCACACAGCAGAATGTAAATACTTATTTGATGATACACTCGTACTAGTACTAAAGAGGAATATTCTTTTGATCATACTAATTTTCCAGATATTTTAAATGACAACACAAAGGAGTTCATTATACGATATGAGCCTCAAACCCCAAGGTCTATTTCTGAAGGATCCTAAGCAAAATAATAGGTTTCTCCATTAATTACTATGAAAAAATTAACAAAATCTAAGTTAAAACGACAAGAGAATGGCTTTGTTATTCCAGAAACAGAGGCTTTGTTTATTATGATCTATGCTGGTTATTTTCTAACAGGAGTTCAGCATCTTTTCAATTTACCTGTATAAAGGACTCTCGTGATTGGCATAGCTTGTCAGATTAAAAAAAAAAAAAAAACAAATAAAATAACACATGAAATATCTCGCCCATCTGGATGCAGATTTTGTTTATAATGTCTAAGAAAAGAAAAGTAGATTGTAATCTGAAATGTGAATTAAAGAAATTAACAAATTCTTGATCGCATAATTAATGTCATCACGTTATAGGGAAAGCTCCCTGTGGAAATTTTTATAGCCATTATGTACTTACAGCCTAAGTATGATCAGGTATTACAGCAGCAGGTACATGGACCACAAGCATCTGAAAAATATCTCAGTCCAAAAATCGAAAAGAATTAACTCAGCTGTTATCACAGAAAGTAGAGAATGAACTCAAGTATGCACAGTTTTTTCTATGATTTTGGATACTACACAAGATGTGAGCAAAATGATCAGTTAAGTAAAAATTTCAGATATGTTCATATACTTAATGATTCTTTTGGAAAATCTTGTGAAATAAAAATAAATGAAAGCGTTTTAGGATTCAAAGATTTGGGAGACCATACTGTAGTGTCATTGAAAGCCGAATTTCTAAATTCAAAGGATGAAAAGCGTATCTCAGCCAAATATATGACCAAGGTTATGACAATACAGCGAATATGTCCGAAGTAAAAGCAAGGACTGAAATCAGCTAAATATGTTCACTGTGCTGCACACAATTTAAATCTATATGCCGTTACAAATGTATCTGATAATAATATGCTTTTTGATACAGTTGAAAAAAAATTGTTTGTTTTTCAGTCAAAGTACAAAACGATAGATGTTATCACTAGATTTTTATTCTTTAAAAAGCTTTGTCCTGTATGTTGGTTATCAAGAAACTCAATAAAAGCTCTAAGACATGCACATTTAAATGTCATGAAGGCACTAACTGCAATAGTGTTGGAATCAACGACTGTAATGAAGCCAGTGCTCGTAAAAAACAAATGTAAACTGTTGAATTTGTTTTTCAAGTTGTCCTGCATTCCAGAATACTTGAAGCTGTTAATTTGGTATAAAAATTACTGCAATATAACGACCTTGATCTTTTCAGAGCTTCAGCGTTACTCCAAACAGCTGCAAATTTGATAAACGATAACATAACTAATTTCCAGGAAGCATTGTTATCAAGTATTCTCTTGAAAAACAATGGAGAGTTGGTGCTAAATTTGAAAACACGAGATTCCGCAAAACTGAGGACATTTTAATGATGGCTCAAGATAAACGTCTGCCAGGTCCTGAAAAAACATTTAAAGTAAATTTGAGTTAGATATCGTTGTGAATAAAATCAAAATTAGGTTTAATTCTATGAAATGTTTAAGCGCTGTGTCATTGTATTCACCCCACATTTTCTGTCTGCTGCAAAATACTAAGAATTGCATAGTAAACACAACATTTATCAATGAAGTATGTTGTAGACTTAACACAAGATTTCTCATTTCAGTCACAACGCTTCAAAAATGTATTAAAACGATTTAAAAGACAAAACATTCTTTTTGAGAAATGACAGACCTCTTGCTAATCGAAAATACTCTTCAGCGTCAAGTATGCCAAACCTTTGCACTACTTTAATTACGTTTCTCTCTCTACCTGTTGCGTCATCTAAGCGATCTAAAATTACAACTAATTAACACATATTTACATAGCACTATGTCAGAAGGGCGATTAAGTAGACTCAGTATTTTATATATGGAGTTTGAGAGAATACGAAGAATTGACGTGAGTGAAGTAGTGCAAACGTTTGCCTCAAAGAATACAAGACGTCTTCGCCGCTTCCAATGAGCCTTAAGGATTCTACATATTACAGTGTCTTTGCCAGATTTTGAAGGTAAGCGAATACCATGTATCTAGTATCTAGCAAATATTACTACTTTATTCCTACAATACGACCACCACCACCAATAATAATAATAATAATAATAATAATAATAATAATAATAATAATAATAATAAAACAACAATAATAACAACAACAATAACAACAACAACAATAATAACAATAATAATAATAATAATAATAACAATACCCACCGGTATTAATAATAATACAGGCAAATTTTAATGCCTCCCACTCCTCCGATATCCTGTCAGCCTATCAAATTTGATATTTTCCATAGTCAAAGACCTATTACTGAACCCCTAAGCTTGAACATGAATCGTTTTGTCGTTTAAACTTTGTAGAGGGACCCAAACTTTCTCTGTTACGCCACTGATTAGTAATGTTAAGTATAACTCAAATATATACACACTATATGAGATATATAGTGGTCATAGCGATAGAAACATTATATGTACGCAATAGAAATAGATGGAGCAAAACTTTAAGCGTATCTTAACTTGAAATAAAAGACAATATTTGTATCCTAATTTGACGTAATCTCTATCACATTCAATTAAATTATTAATATTCAACAATTTTAAATTTTAAAAGCTACTTTTTCTTCTATAGGCACTCAAAAAGATGTTCTGATATCGGTGCAAATATAAAATACTTTTTTTTATTGTCTAATTTTATTGTATGCTCTTTGGTGTCGCAACACAGTAGCATAATGGAATAATTCAGATTAAACTTTTAGTATCTGACAATACAATGCATTTATCAGTCGCGACATTAACCTGATATACATTAACTGTCCTCATAGAATTCACCATCTTCTTTAACTACAAATGCTTTTTTATAAATCCTGCTGCAAATAAATGAATGTTTGACGTTCCCTGGTAGCATTTGAAACCAATTTTAATACACTCCAATTCCTGGGACCGTATCTAATGGCTGACTATGACTCATCGAGAATCACGTGAACCACACTGGAGACATAAAAATGCCTGGAATCCGTGTTCAGCATTTGTTAGGCAATACGGGACAACAATAAATGACAAGTTGAAAATTCAGTCATTTTCCATACATGGGCCAAAACTCGAATATCCGATCATAAATGATTCGATGCTACAAGTATAGTCACTAGGGACAGGAGAATTTTTCTTTTTCTAAACAAAATTGACTGTACTTAATGTAAGTAGTTCATGTTATAATGGTTGCGGGAATTGTTTATTACTCTGTGTACTTGGCTTTCCCCGGGGAGGTGCGTTGACCATGTAATCTAAAAACTTTTCCGCACTCGCGGTGTTTGATTCTCGGCGGCTGTCGTGTCGCTCGCCGCCGAGGGGATTCAATACACCTCGCATGTGGTATAGATTTCATGTGAAAACTCTGCTGTTGCGCGTAGCTATTAGAATAATAATAATAAATAAATAAATAACACCACTGCAGAAAGTTGACCATTAGTACTGAAGAAAAGAATGTAATTGTAGTAGCTTTTCGTTAAACATGCTCTGTTTTGGGAAATTGCAATGTTTGAAACGGCTTATTAGCTCATCGTGTGTCATCTGTCTATTACTCTGATTCGTTGCAAATTCTTTTCCATTAGTATACGAGACAAGCAGTTAGTTGCAACTAACACATGTCATTTATATATAATTATAGCATTTTGAAATTAACATAAATCAGTTAATACTATATAATATATATTTAATAGTCCTTATATACGTCATGTCTAGGAATAGAAGCTAAGATGCAAAGATGAAAAAGACATATATTTAATGCACTGCTAAACTGAGCTTCTCAGTAGAAACAAATATATAAATTTACCTAGATTAAAATAAGTTACAATAAATCATAATGTCTAAAAGATTTTGGTTATCGGGTGACGATCGTGTGGTGCAATTATGAATTGCCGACGTTTCGGACACGTACAGTTTTCCATTTTCTGGGCACACACACAAGAACTGAAAAGTTAAGGCTTGCTAGGTAATTTATATTCGGTTTTGTTTATCGATTTCGTTTTCTCACTCCTCCTTTGTGGTTGGGATTGTCAGGTCTAGTGATTTCATGGTCGCATTCAGTGTTTACCCTTTCTATCAAGGGCATTTATATATGACTTAATGCGAGGCCCTCATCTGCACAAAAGTTTTGTAATTTCTATTGCTTCGAGGACCTGCTCCTGGTAGTAGCTGTTGGATACCGCTAGAAATTGTCAACATCATGGCGACTATTTCATGCTACGACTGATATTTCGATGTCTGAATTTTCTTTGTGGCCGATGTTTTCTTATAATCTCGTGGTTGTAAAACATCCTGTTTCGCCGACGTAATGCACCCCATAGCTGCACGGTACATGGAAATGTAGTGGGAGTTTATCATTTGTGGATTATATAATTTCATAAATTTTTTAGTATGGGGTATAATTCATCTTAATTTTATATTTGCTCATAATTCTTCCGATCTTGTCTGTGACTCCTTGTACGAAAGGTGGAAAAGTAATTTTTGATTTTCCTTTCTGTCGCCGCTGTATACACTAAAATATATTTACAATCTTCCTCACATCACCAGCAATATAAAATGTCCCGGTTCTAAATACTCTGACAAATAGAGGTTATTGAGAGAACTGCAATCACAAAAAGAGCATTCAATGAAAACTTTACAGCAAAAACTTACACTTCAAAGACAGTGTTCTAAAGACACGTCAAGGACAAGAAAAGAAACTCAATATGTCACAGTTCTCCCCTCATCAAGGTGGTATTGCTGTCGTATTTTCGACTAGTCATACTGGTTCTTTCTGAGAAAATGAGGGGTCGGTTTAATGTATCTTCAAAGAGCGTTGCAATTTTAATGACAGCAATGCGAAAGTATGAAACAGAATGCAGTATTACATTTTGTCTGTCAGTATATCTCAACAATTTTATTGTCAATTTTATTACTCTCTATTGAAATAAAAGGCCCTCCTTTGTATTGTAGCTTTTAAAAAAGTCGTCTAGACCAGTCACTATTTTGTAAAGTAGTTTCTTAACTGGATAAGTGTGACACGAGCATTTTAAGACATTTAAGAATTCATAAGACAGTACAATAAAAGTAATGTGGCGTAATGCGCAGCAGAAAAACTTGGCTAAAGATAACCTGTTTTATTATAAGAGAATTAAATAACTTGTAGGTAATAAGGTTTTTTGTTTCTCTGTTGCAGGATAAAGTGTACGCGGAGCTGAAAAGTATTTTCCAAGGGTCCGAGGCGTCTGCCACCATGCGGGATCTGCAGGAAATGAAATATTTGGAGCGAGTGATCAAAGAGACACTCCGACTGTACCCCAGCGTTCCTACTATAGAGAGAAAGCTTTCAGAGGATGTGGTATTAGGCAAGTGGTGTCTTTACTATAGGATTCCATAGATGAAAGTAACACAAGATTCTTGTGCAAGTAATTAAATACAAATTTAAATTATTTTAATGATATTAATGAAAAGAAATCATAGGAATTTTTACTCTTAAACTCGAACCTATGGTTAAAGAAATAAGCAATTCTTTTATTTGTTGTTTAAAAGAGAACATCTGAAATATTAAAGCTAACTAAAGATTTAATAGTTGGAGAGAGTTTTTGAGGCAGTTGTAGCGGCAAGGATGTTGTATGCAGTCGAGGTTTGGGAAGTTGAAAAGGGGTGGAGAAAGGTGGATGTGGCACACAGAATGTTTTATAAGAAATGTTGAGATTACCCGAGTGTTCTCCGAGGAGGGTTGTTTTGCTTGAATTAGGAAGGAAGGGAGGAAAGGATTGATTATAGAGAGAACAATGATGTGTTGGTATCGTAACCTCAAATTAGACGCCTCAAATATATTAAAGGAATGTTTGAATATCAAAAAGAGGTTTTGGAACAGAAGAGTTGATTTGGGTAGGTGGGGAAGGTACTAGAAGAAATAGGTTTGGGGAATACATGGAGAGCAGGTGAATGTAATGTTAATGAACCTTGGAAGATAGAAAATATTGAAAAACAAGAGATTTGGGCTAGTTCAGATGATAAAAGTTCCCTGGTCGTATATAAAAAAGTTAAACAAATTGGGGATGAGAGAAATATATAGAAATTTGTGATCAATAGGGTAGGATGGGTTGTGTGTGGATGCGTACAGGAGTAAGAGTCCTGAAAGGGTATCGAGGAAACGATAAAAATATATACAATATGTATGGAGGAGTAATCAGTGTGTCCCATTATTTACTGGAATGCGAGAAAGTCAAATGGTGGCGGGAAAAAGTTTGGCACCAACGATTTAGTGTTAAATAAAATGTTAAGTAACAAGAGTGTAAAAACATCCAGAAAATGGGAGAGTTTTTAGGTAAAGTTAAAGAGAAGTGGAAACGAAATAGGAAGAAAGTAAAAGGAGGTTTCTTACAGTCAGACAACCACGTGGTTAACGAGGTAGGAAACTATTTTGGAGGATGCTGCTAGGATCTAGAGTAAAAAGAGCAGGTTAAAATGTACGTAAAGATATAGTTGTTATTGTAAAGGATATATTGTTGTAACAGATTGTAAAGTTAATTGTGAAATAAATTCAATTCCAAATTCAACTAATATTTTATAATGCTATTTCGGCATAGACAATAAATAAATAAGTCTGTTGAGTTCATGGGTAAAAGTTAACAATAAATGATAATTAATGAGTAATTATTACAAACATTTAGATATATTTTCTTATGGTACTTTAAATTCTTCAAGATAAATTCATTCTCTTAAATATGTGGACGTATTTTCGTACTTGATGTTTTCCAAATGTATCTCCATCTTAATGTTTATAGTTTTACCAATTGACGTAATTTTCCTAGTTATGTGTATGGATTATTTTTCTAACAGATCTTTGACGTAGTTTTGCTAATAGTTTTCATACTCAATTCAGCTATTTATTTATTTTTACCAGATCTCTAACAAGCTCCACATTATTGTTTTAGGTTCTGAAACCATTCCTGCAGGAGTAAACGTCCTTATGCATATCTTTTTCGTTCATCGAGACCCGAAGAACTTCCCGGAACCAGAAAAGTTTGACCCGGACAACTTTCTTCCGGAGAGGGTAGCTAAAAGACATCCGTACTCCTTTGTAGGCTTCAGTGCTGGACCGAGGAACTGCATTGGACAGAAGTTCGCCTTGATGGAGGAGAAGGCTGTGCTCAGTGCTTTGCTGCGCAAATATAAAATAGAAACAGTCGGCACCAGGGATGACACAAAATATCTCTCCGAGTTAATACTCAGGCCGCAAAATGGAATTAAAATTAAAATCACTCCTAGAAACTGATTCCAATTAAAAACATACAGCTGGAAAAATGCGCTCTTTGAATTTCAATGGACAGACAACTACATAATTATATGTTTCGGTAATAAAATATAGGGAACTAGAAAATACTCAGAAAATCGTAAAAAAAACCATAAATAATATTTTATATTATATAAAACAAAACATGCTTATTTTTGTATGCTTTAATACTGTTTAACGCCCGTTTTAATACTGAGGCATCACAGGTAATACATGAGATGAAAAGATATATTGGGAAAGAATTTTTTGTAAGGATGAAGGGTTCCAGGTTTAAGTTTAGAGTACTCCCCCGACAATGATTTTTATGAGGACTGAGGAAATTCTGGAAAGAAAAATTCAGTCACGGAGGACGGTCGTGGTGGGAATTGAATCCCAGATCTCCCGCTCATGAGTTCACGCCTAAACGATTTTGGTGGTCAATGTGTGTTCATGTTGTCCAAATAATACATATATTAAATTAACAGTAATTATAAAAGTAGAAAAGGATAAAACACTAAGATAAAGTCACATTTGAGATCGCCATATTTCGAACTCGTAAAGTCCTTCTATGGCAAGAAGACAAGTGACGTGATAAAAGTAAATATTCAGTATCGAAGGTAACGTTATGCATGGAAACAGATGAAACTAGCAAAAAGAGTAGGTGGGAAAAAAAATTAATACGTAAGATTTAAACCAGGTGGTACACGCGCTTTATGTATAAATATAGCTGCCATTTCTCTATCTCTGAGTAAACTTTCACAGCAATGTGTAGGTAACGCATAAAACTTACCAATGCAAACCTAAAACATCTAATAAGAACTTCATTAACCTTGTTACTACTTGCGTGCCTGGAATTGAAAGCATCATACCTATTTTGAAAGAATGTCATGATACTTTTTAATGCGCTCATCTTTAAATGCTTTTTCTAAATTTGTACCCCGCCTTACTTTTAGGTCACACCCTAACCTTAAAAGTATATTTCGCCGAAACGTATCCCCTCCGTATTTACCACGTCCCTTTGCAGGCTCATATCCTTGCCAACGCCCTAAATGTAAAACCTGTGCGCTAATTATGGCGTGCCATTCATTCCACAGCCCTAATTTATCCAGAGAATTTACAAGTTCTTCATTTGCTACTTGTTCTTCCAAAAATGTCGTATATATGTTATCTTGTAAGCTTTGCAAATCATTTTATATTGGTTTAACTTTTACTGTTGTTTCGCTAAGTATGAACAATCATAGACGTTCTGTTAAAACCAAGTCTCCCTTGCTGGTTGCCCAACATGCCTTATCTCACTGTAAGGATTTTTATGATGCTTTTAATTTAACGCTTATTGATGCGTTACCTACACAATGCTCTGAAAGTTTACTCAGAGATAGAGAAATAGCAGCTATATTTTTACATAAAGCGTATACCACCTGGTTTAAATCTTACGTATTAATTCATCCCCCCACACTTTCATTTCTAGTCTCATCTGTTTCCATGCATAACGTTACCTTCGATACTCAATATTTACTTTTATCACAGTCACTTGTCTTCTTGCCATAGAAGAACTCTAGTAGTTCGAAATATAGCGATCTCAAGTGTGACTTTATCTTAGTGTCTTATCTTTTTCTACGTTTATAATTACTGTTAATTTGTTACATTGTTAATAGTGTTACTTTATTTTTCACACACACACACACACACACACACATATATATATATATATATATATATATATATATATATATATATATATAAAGAGGGTAACAAAAATGTATACACACTTCAAGCAAAGAAAAAACTATGTTAACATAACAAAACTGAAGTCACACAAACAGAAAATCATGAGCACTAATCACCTTAAACTTTTATAGTTAGAACAGTTGCTCGAAATACCAAACGTCGGCGTCGATACACTTCTGAGTATGTTGAACTACCGATTGAGCAACGTTTGCGAAAGTGTCCTCAGCGATTGCAGCACATGTCGTTTCAATTTCTTCCCGAAGTGCTGTCAGTTAGCTGGTTTTCTACGGTATACAACATCCTTAAGAGTTCCTATAGGTAGAAGTCC
Organism: Metallyticus violacea; assembly: GCA_030762175.1. Classification (NCBI taxonomy): domain Eukaryota; kingdom Metazoa; phylum Arthropoda; class Insecta; order Mantodea; family Metallyticidae; genus Metallyticus; species Metallyticus violacea. Next base: position 72,617,039 of record CM060838.1, read on the forward strand.
AACGAGTTAGATCTGGAGAATGCGGTGGAAACTCAATCGGATCTCTTCGTCCTATCTAGTGCTTTGGATACTTCAAAATTACTTTCTGCTGCTCAAACGATAATCTTGACTCCGTTTTATTGTAGCAAAACTAGCATAAGGTAATGTGAATCACGTCTGTTTACAGAACACCATACAATAAACTTGGGTTCATTTGTTCATTGTTGATTTACCTGTCACGTAGCAACGCTATCATAATGTATGTGATTCACATGTGTTTACAGATCATCATACTACACATTATTATTGTTTTTCGATCTAACTTTGAAATATATTAAATAAATATCTACTGTGAAAGTGTGTATAAATTTTTGGCACTATCGTTATATAGTATTTTGTGTACTGGAGAAAGTTTCAGAATAGTAACTATTAGACAAAACTGTTTATAAAAACTCAAAATGTATCTAAACATAATTTTCAGGTGTGACTTAATGACTTAATTTTTATACAAATTGCTTTAATGCAATCAGTGTTATTGCATAATCATAAAACATGTTCCTCTTCCCAACGATTTGTAGCGAAACTTCTATCAAGAAATACATCATACTTTTTGTAACAGTGTCAAAAACATTAAATATGAAGTTTTGTTATATTTGTATAAGCTTATATTATTGCATTGTATTTATCTAGAAATCTCTTAATTGAAACAAAATCCTTAGGACATATAAACTGCATTATATTATTGGAGCCACAAATTACCCAAATGTTTGCCCGATATGGTGAAAAAGCACCACGACACAATTTTCTAAAAAAAAGATTGTTCTTAAAGTAACGTTTTTATGTTGAGAGTTGAATAATTTACTTCAAGAAACCATTTTTTGCACTGTCTAAAAATAATTCAAAACTATAAGCTAAGCAGGTTATGTAGAAAATTAAACAGTTGTATTTTATGGCCCCTAAAATAATTCAACACATAATATTTTCTAAAGTGACAGTGTACCTAAACCTCCTAAATCTCAAGTTTTAAATTTTGAGTTAATGGTGTAATTTGTTTGTTTTATCTCTAATGTTTTAAATCACAGAAGAAGCAATTGTACATTCGTATTGTAGGTTCATATGTTTCCGGCTTCACCAATAAGGAGTATCGCCTCCACGAAATCCTTATCTGGCATCATACCTTATCTGTTAAGTAAATAATTGCAGCTTTATCAGCCGCTCCTCTGTGTCCAGTTGTTCATATATAGTTGTATAAAGAAGGCTATATGTAGAAGATTGTGACATGCTCAAAGTGGAGTATCGAACGTTATTAAGTTCTTCTTACAAAAAGGACTTACTCCAAATGAAATTAAACAGGGATGAACGGTGTATATGGAGAAGCATCACCCTCATATTATACTATAAAAGAAGCTGTCAAACCTTTCCGAATGGTTCGAGAAAGCATTGAAGACGAAGAGCGTGCAGGTCGGTTCTTGGTGCTCACTCCTGAAAACCTCGCTCTTGTGGAATGAGAAAGTATATAAGACCGGCGGCACAAAGTTACAGAAATAACAGCAAGGTTGAGCCTTTCTAAAACAACAGACCTTCGAATTATTCATGAGCATTTAATCATGAATACGTTTAGTGCAAGATTGGTGCCTAGACTTTTTTCCGCAGTATAAATGCAGCAAAGAGTCATTTGTTGTTAGGCATCTTTGGAGCTGTGCAAACCATTGTTACAGGAGATGAAACTATGGTCTTCTAATATGAAACATAAGATGGGAGTGGATATTGCGCATGTGCAGTAGAAAAATTCAACCTCATTTGCTGAAAACCAAGTGGGAGGGCTTAAACAGAGCGCGCTGTAGGGAAAGACAAACTCGTGACTTCACTGAAAAATGGAAGAGATTCCGGTGCAAAGTGGACGCAGCGACAGACCAGCTCATCTCGTGACATTGAAGTGCAACGATCTATACTGTTTCTTTTCGAGCCATCAGCGTCAGCATCAGTAGTAACATGTAGTAACTGGAAGCAACATGCCTTCCATTAGGACTGGAGGTGAGCCTCAGATAAATGTAGACCTAGTCTCTCAACCCACTTTTGAAATTACAAATCATTGACAGAGGACCTTAAAGAAAATTTGTTGTGAGTGTTCCAAAGTGACATCGTGGTGAGTTCGATGTCCGAAGATGGAGATCCGACCCAAAGGATTTCTAAAGTTTTTACAGGTTTTTTTTTTAGCATTTAGCAACGAGAATCTATTAAACAATGAGCCTGGTTTTATAGTAATTCATGATACTAAACATCCTACTAAACATCCTACTAGGCCATTTAACACGCGGTGCGTAGGTTCGATCAAGTAAATTCTGAGATTATTAAAATCCGTAGAGAAAGTAACAGAGTAATAAGAAATTTTTGTTGGGAGGACCACTCAAAATTTCGTCCATTTGGACAATCGGGCTGCTGCTACAAACATTGCTATGATTGCAGCAAAAATAGGAAATCATAGAAATCACATACAAAGACAATCTTTGTTTAGCTAGAGCCATCGCAGTGTATAAAACCCAAATTGACGGAGTTGTACATTATCATACCACTAAGCGGAATGAAGTTCACCAAAAGCAAAGAGCTGTAGAGATGTGCGAGGGCATAGGCAAATCCGACGGTTCGTTTATACTCGACGACGTGAGACAATTTGAGATGGTACTAAAGGACTATTCTATCGCTGTTTTCTGTGACCACAGCGGAAAAAATGCACTTTACAAATCAAAAAATAATAATAAACATATTGATGTCAGTAAAGTTATCTTCCGGAATGTTATGCTGGAGATGAACTTTCGAGACGTTTCGTCCGCAAATACGGTGGACATCTTCAGTGGCGTGGACGTTTTGTCGTCGTCCGATTCTAGAAATGTCACACAGGTATATTTCCTTCTACAATTACTCCCATTCATGATGGGTTCCGGTGTCGAATTTAGAATGCCTGGCATGTGCTTTAGCAAGAATTGACAGTCATAGGATCTTAAGTTGTGCGCCATGTTATGGGATTTGAACCCGGGTTGTGTGATATGATCAAACAATAGTTTCACAATGTCCTTGTCAAACCCCCCATGTTTAAAATCATACCACACTGCATGCAATTCGTCATTTTGTGAAGATCGTCAATATACAAGATGCAGGCTGGATACAGCGCGCACAAGTTTGGTACATGCTCATACGGGTCCACTTTAACGGAATAAGAAGTGTTCTGCGTACACTTGAAATCTATGAACATGAATATAAAGTCCTTTCCCAAATTTAAAAAATTATATTGCTGAATGTAGCACTCATGGTTAGCATCCACATGAATTTTACAAGCAATACAAAATATTTCTCTGCACTGGTGAGGAATTTTTCCAAGCATCATATTCACAAGTTTGTCGCACAAAGGGCAAACATATTCACACACAGGCATGGTTTTAGGGTAATAATTCCCCCTAATAAAATGCTTGTTAAAACAGACCTGACCATTGAAGTCGCGATTACACGCGTCACATCTTACGTACTCATCAAACGATGGTGGGCACCGCTAGCAACAATTGATACAGTTTAGTTCCCGCCGGTATACTTATTTTTCATTTTGTGAGGGTAAATTACAATGTCGGCAATACCATACACGCGTGAAGGCGCCATGCGAGTTCACCATAACATTAAAATGGTCGTTGTGAAATATTACTTCAATATGTTTTGAGAGAACGTAGGCTTTCACGGCCGGAGTCATAGATGTCAATGAAATTATCTTCCGGGCTGTTATGCCGTGTTCTGCTGGATGAACTTTCAGACGTTTCCTTCGCAACTATGGCGGGCATCTTCAGTGGCGTGGACGTGCCTTCCTCTGTTGATACACTGCGTCTGAAGCGTCGACCGTTGGTGTCGCTATATTTATAGTACCCGAGCTCTCCGCTGGTCCGGGGCGAGCGGCGGCCGATTGTCTGGTGGGAGGAGCCTAGTCTTTCATGTGCTGCTGCTCTCTTGTGATAGGTTCGCTATGTTATTATGTGCTGGATATTGTATTCTGTTTTCAATTGCTGGAAACCAGTTGCTGTTAAGTTTCAGGGCCTCTTCTTTCCTGTTGAAATTATTAGGATGTTTGTGGATTTCGATGGTCTCACGTTGTAGTCTGACACGGTAGTGTGTCATGGATGTGAGAATGTTAGTGTCCTGAAACTTGATTATGTGGTCCCCTTCTGCTTCGATGGCGTGTTCTGCTACCGCGTACTTGTCTATCTGACCTAGACGGCAGTTCCTTTTGTGTTCTTTGAGTCTGGTGTTGATGCTACGTTGTGTGGTATCGATGTAGACCGAACCGCAGGAATAGGGGATGCGATTGACATTAGAAAAGAAATGGTGGCTAACTGCAAAATGAACGTATTTCTCTTGAGTTTAGGAGTTTCTAAATTTACGGAACAATTCATTGACTAGAACGGCATTGACCCGTTTAGAGAATGCGTCACCATTGCACATGCATGATGAGCGTGTACAGGAAGCGATTCATGCTCCGAAATTTTTTTTCGCTAATTCCAGATGGTGATTAGCAGATAAGCAATTCCAAATAGCATGCTCTGTCTATCTTGGTTGGAATAGCAACAATCCGTCATCATACAGCAGGCTTATTGGTGCCATGAAATTTAAGTTTTAGATCATAAAGTTGACGGATACAAAGAAGACAAATGTGTCTATTTTTTCACGAATTTTTTACCACGGCTGCAAACGAGTTACCCTAATAGGAATGCATTACTATACAACACGGATAATGAAACTATGGGCACTAGATATGAGGACACCATAAAGGTCACAAAGTTGATGAGAGATGCTGGCTACGAAGTAACCGTAACATTAATGTGAGTTTAATGCCATGATTAAGGATGACGGGACCCTAACAGGGTTTATGAATTATTTTCCAATTTCCCGAACCTCTCAATCTCCGAGCTGCCTTGTTTGGCGGCCGTACAAATTGTTAGGAAACCTACTACGAGGCTTCTGCAGACATGAAAACATTTTACTACGACGTGTCCCCTTTGTATCCATATCAATAAGACCAAAACTTACCTCATGGGGCATCCTGAAATCCACGTGGATAATTTTCCAAATTTGGAGGATGTAGAGGATGGTGTTGTGAAATGCAAAACTCCTCCACCGGAAATACTGTACCTCCCATCCTGCCATCGGGCATCAATTGCAAACATATGTTTCCACTGTTCCCGCATGCCCAGAGATGAAGAATCAGACAGAGTGCGCACATACTGAGGATGAAAGATGTATGACAGGCACCTGGGTTGTAAACGAGATTAAAGTCATACTAGATGAAGGTATAGAGTAATTCATGTATATGAAATATGGGAGTATAGCGTAACACGCTATGACCCTACCAATAGCGAAAAGAGCCTTTTTCAGGGCTATATTAACCAGTCTCTGAAAATTAAAACCGCAGCCTCCGGTTGGTCCAAAGACCGTGATACTCCCGCCAAGAATTTTAAGAACATCGAGCGATTTTTCGAAATGGAAGGTGTAGCACTGCATAAAGAAGACATTAAAAGCAATCCTAGCAGGCGAGAGTTGGCAAAACTGGTGCTAAACATCTTTTGGGGATAACATGGCAACGAGAGATGTACACTTGCAAGCTTTTGAAAGATTATTCTAGGCTCCTAGACGTTCTTAATTCCCAGGTGTAGAGGTACAGTCTTACCTGCCTTCTACAAAGGAGGGGATGTACATGGTATGGAGGCATAGTCAACAGAATCCAAAATTAAATTCCAAAACCAACACCATTATAGTAGCAAACACAATGGCGCGTGCAAGATAGCTATATTCCTATTCCTATTTTAGGAGAGTGGGTAAACGCATGTGTTATTTGGACACCGATTTTGTATTGCCACCTACAAACCGGGGGAATAGATGCAGCCCACGGGGCAATTTTTGGGCTGTATGAAAGATGGGTTAGGGAAATACGGCAAGGGAGCTTATATTTCCAGGTTGAAATCTACCAGCCCAAAAAGTTACACCACAGAGGTTAAGTGTAGATAGAAAACGCACTCTGTTTGCAAAATTAAAGGGGTCGTCCTCAATTCTTGAAACAAATAAATTGTAAATTCTAGCGTCATCAGGGACGCCGTTTTGAGGGATAATACAATGTCAGTTGTATTGAAAGGCACCCAGATTTCGAGAAAATTCTTGGGTACAATGGTTAACGAGCCTTCAGTGAAAACCTGCAGGATGGTGGTCAACAAACGTGTACGGTGTAAAAATTTTGATTCGTGAACGTACGGGTATAAAAGAAGGCGCGTTTAGACATCACTTCATCAATCGTTCGTAATGTCTAAAAATCATCACTGAGTAAATTTAAATTCCCGTGTACCATGTTAATTGCAAATTCTTCGCGTCGTAGTAAACCAACATTTGTGAAAAGTTTAATTAGTAATGCAGGGCAAATGTTTGACAAAACCTTGAGAAAAGTTGTGGTGTCACTCACCGGAGTATTCTCAGAAGCCAAATCCGTGCTTCGTGACCCATGCAGGCATAACACATTTGGAGGTTGTTAATGAACGGTATTTTGTTATTTTGGACGATTTAATGTACGAAGCAGACGGACAAATCGTGTAAAAAATTTAACTAGAGATTGGCTTCACAAACGTTTTGAAATTATTTATACACTACAAAATATGTTTGAAATTTCGAAATATATCTAAATGAAAATTATTTTGTATTTAAAAACAAAGGATATAAAATGCCAATTGACAGGTTGTGGCAACAGATTGAGCCAAAGAACTATTACGTTTCTGTTAGAGGTGTTTGAGAAGGCTACAGATAATCACCATGGTTATCTAGTGCTGCATTGCACCTAGTACACCCCTAATTAATACAACCTGCGTCCTCCTGTGTTTTCATACACAATTAGAAATTATATCAGTAAGAGTATGTTTCTGTTGATCACATTATTAAAGTTTTACCACCTTCTACGCACTCATACTTTTTAGGCGTGTACGCTTGTGATCAATTGTCTTCGATAAACTTACATTAGACAGTATCCCATAGCGTTGTCGTCAACACCGATCCTAGCAGGAAACCAGGCAAACATTGAGTCTGCAACTTTGTTGTAAAGAACGGGCGGGGAGAATATTTCGATAGCTAAGAAATTGGTCCTCTTTCATCTCATATTCTACATTTTCTCAATCAATGCTGTGGTTCACGATGGACTCACAACATTAGAAGGTTGCAAGGCGAGGCCTTGTATCATTGCTTATCTATCTCACCGCTGCCGCAAATTGTGCAAGAAGAAATTCTTTTCAAAATTCAGCATAAATTATTTTAACTACAATGATTATGTCATTCAAAAAACCTACCAGGAGGTGTGTCTTGGCATATTCTAAAAAACTACACATCAGAGCCACAAATCGTTAAAGGTTAATATCGACAACAAGAATAATGATTATTTTCCTCGATGAAAAATAAAACCCTGGACGGTTTAAAATACAATAAGAGTGTGGAAGTCAGAAGCAAAAGAAAGATTCATGTTGAATGACAATCGTAGCTTGAATCAATCACAGAGCAGTTGATATCGAACAAATTGATCACATTTCTGCACTGTTATTTGCCATTAAACAACGTCCTTGAAACTACATGATTATGGTAGTAGTAGTAGTAGTAGTAGTAGTAGTAGTAGTAGTAGTAGTAGTAATAGTACGAGTAGTAGTAGTAGTAATAGTAGTAGTAGTAATAGTAGTAATAGTAGTAGTAGTAGTAATAGTAGTAGTAGTAATAGTAGTAGTAGTAGTAGTAATAGTAGTAGTAGTAGTAATAGTAGTAGTAGTAATAGTAGTAGTAATAGTAGTAGTAGTAATAGTAGTAGTAGTAATAGTAGTAGTAGTAATAGTAGTAGTAGTAGTAATAGTAGTAGTAGTAATAGTAGTAGTAGTAATAGTAGTAGTAATAGTAGTAGTAATAGTAGTAGTAATAATAGTAGTAGTAGTAATAGTAGTAGTAGTAATAGTAGTAGTAGTAGTAATAGTAGTAGTAATAGTAGTAATAGTAGTAGTAGTAGTAATAGTAGTAGTAGTAATAGTAGTAGTAGTAATAGTAGTAGTAGTAATAGTAGTAGTAATAGTAGTAGTAATAGTAGTAGTAGTAGTAATAGTAGAAATAGTAGTAGTAATAGTAGTAGTAATAGTAGTAGTAGTAATAGTAGTAGTAGTAATAGTAGTAGTAGTAGTAATAGTAGTAGTAGTAATAGTAGTAGTAGTAGTAGTAGTAGTAATAGTAGTAGTAATAGTAGTAATAATAGTAGTATTATTATTATTAGTAGTAGTAGTTTTGAATTCAGTGTTCTGCCATTACAGCAACAAAATTGCTAAAGCTCAAATCTTACAAGTGTACATCATGTTCATTGTCTACGACAAAGTGACCCCGTAACATGTGCGCGTTATTCCGAGTGAATGCTTCCATCAGTAACTGAAGGAATTAATCGACTCATAGCTTGTTTTTTCAGAAAAGGTGTGGTTTCACCACAGCACTCGCTATTGCTGTTCGGAAAACCCAAAGAAGCCCCTCTTTATGATAGGAAAATTGAAGTTTTGTGTGTGATTAGCACATAGGACATGGCCAGCTGTGGCTAGTCTAGATGACGAGATGCCATAAAGGAATTTTCTGGAATTGCTAGGTTTTCAAACCAGGCGGTGACGTGATCGTTCTGTTGGCAGAGGACTGAATAGACTGTACAGTATAATATATAGCTGTAAAGGAATATCTGTAAAGGAGTCTAATATGAAATTCGTAACTTATTTAGATGTACATTTATGAGTGCAAGATTTTTTTTATTTTTAAAGGTTTCGTACCCTTACATAAAAATCCCTAAGCCAATGGGAGATACATTTTGTATACGTGTTTCATTTTATAAAACTGCAAAAACTCTGTGGGTTAAAAAGAAAATCACTTGTATTAATGATACAGGAGCAAAAGCAGGTGGCGTAATAAACATAACCTACATATTAATTACTATATTTACATTTATTTCGAAAATATTCGTATATAAAACAAACTATATCAAAATGAAACTTAATTCAGTAAAGTTGATATCATTTGCTAATTACAAGATGGAGACATAATAATGTAAAGTTAGCTTTTAACATCTTTCATTATTTACATAAAGCAACATTATAAATATTTCATATTGCTTTATTGGTCTTACGCCGCCTTTATAATAATGTTGTTCCTTGTTGAGATAAATGACCCATTATAAATCTTGCTCCAGCTCTAATCAAGCGGTTGGGATAAACAACAGTCGAAACGGCCTTGGTCACCAGGTAACAACTTATAGAATGTTATGAACTTCTCGTTGTGTCGTCTGCTAGTATTGAGCGAAATTGAGATAGATTGCCACTCACGCGAATTTCACATGTCATGACAATTAAACGATAAAATCGATCAGGATTGTTGTTTTTATATATTCAATTAAAATATAAAAGATTTAAATATTGCGTCGTTCTTATTTCCTTCACCTGTAACTCTATGCATAGCGTCTGTCTTCTCTTGTCTGTGTGGCAACGTTGCACGTCGTCTGCTAAATTACTTCGCTCTATACTATCTTTCTAACTTGCCATGTTACTTTTCTTTCTCTGGGTCCATTCCTAGTGGTGCATGATTAATATTTCTAACTGTAATTAATCTTGCAAAAACCACCCAAACTTAAACGCACAAACTACTTGCATAAACGTTACTATTGATGGAAGCAAGAAAAGAGGGTACCTGTGCATTCTAACAAAGAGAGAGAGAGATCTTCCTAGCTAATGACAACTTGTAATTAGTAAACAGCAAACTTTTAGCCATTGAAACAATTTTTTTTTTCGCCTAAAACAAGCTCTAGAATGAATTGAAAATAGGCTTTATAAGTATATTTAATTATTTTTAACATTCACAAACCTTAACTTACGCAATTAAATTTCACATATACAATCCCTATTTATTGGCATGGCGTTTTCACGTCAAAATGCTTTTATTAAATTTTTTAAAGTACATTGTTTAAACTAATGCAAACAATATACAATCTAAAATTTATTCCAATTTGGTACGTGAAAAGGGCAATTAGATAATGTTCATATAAAAATATCATTTTTATTTTAAGAAAAATTAAAATCTATAAATTGTGATTTCACACTAGAATGTGTAGGACATTTAAAAATTAAGAAGCAAAAGTGAAAATTTCACATCTCACTTTCTGAGAGTTTCATTTTTCTAATGTACTATAAAAATAAATTTCAGAATAAACATTAAACGAGGACATGATCTGGATTAGATAGCAGGAGAAAACAATGATCACACCGTTTAATATTCGTCACCTATTTCCCGTAGTTTATCTCACCATAAATTACAAGTGCTTTTATCAAAATGTTCAGTAGTAATTTGTATCATTTGTCGGTAAGATAAGTTTGAAGACAGAAAAGTAACTTTCTACATCTAAAGGTTTCACTGGAGCATATCTATCAGATCAACAGCACAGTCAAATTCAATATTACTTTTTGTCAAAGTATTTGCTCCTACACATAAATTGGAAAACCCTTGGTTTTTTGGAAAACACAAAATCCAGTGTTGTTTCCTATACTTCATGCAACTTCGGTATCACCAATCTTGTGAGGGTTAGTTTAAATTATTTCAGTGCTTTTGTACAACTCAGTAATACTTGGAGTCAAGAACTTGAAGTTTGATCTATGGTATGCAAATTCTTGAGTCTTTCAAAAATTTTATTGCAGATGTGACGTGCACCACATTCGGTTAGATCACTTACAACCTTTTGATCGATACTTTCAAAATATTTAATAATATGCTCAAGCTCTGCCTTTTTTTTTTTTTCAGACAAAATTCAGTCACTCAGCATAAAAATTATGCAAAAACTATATTTATGATTTGATTGCATTTGAAATTTTATACGTAAATATGCATATTTTAACAAGAAACTAAGGAATAGTTACTAGCGGCAAAATAGATATTTATATGGACTATCAAACTACAAAATTTAAGCATAAAAGGTAAGTACTTTGATTTTATTCATCATTCTATTAAGGGATATATATATATATATATATATATATATATATATACAGAAAAGGATAAAGCACTAAGAAAAAGTCACAGATTAGTAATCGTTCTATTAAAACCAAGTCTCCCTTGCTGGTTGTCCAACATGCCTTATCTCACTGTAAGGATTTTGATGATGCATTTAATTCAACACTTATTGATGCGTTACGAACTCATAGCTCTAAAAGTTTACTCAGAGATAGAGAAATGGCAGCTATATTTTTACATAAAGCGCGTATTCCACCGGTTTTAAATCCCCCCCCCTTTTTTTTTTTTTTTTTTTTGTTCTTTTTCTCACACGTTCTTGTTGCTTGTTTCATCTGTTTCCAGGCATAACGTTACCTTCAATATTCAATATTTATTTTGATCACCTTCATTTGTCTTCTTGCCATAGAAGAACTCAAGTAGTTCGAAATATAGCGATTACTAATCTGTGACTTTTTCTTAGTGGTTTATCCTTTTCTAGTTATTGTTATATTAGTTACATTGTTAATAGTGTTACCTTAAATTTAATTTATATGATATATATGCATTTGCCTGAGTGCTGTTTTTCCTTTTAAAAACGAATACATAAACATGAATATAATAAAACTCCAAGTACAGACCTGTCATCTAAACAGACATTCAGATTAATCAATTGCGCATTACACAATTTTTTCGGGAAAAAATGTCAGTACATACATCTTCACAAAATTGTTTAAATGGCGGAGACCTATCGCAATGATATTCCCCTTCTGATCCGAAAATAACATTTCAACATAACCGTTAAGTGTTTTGCATTGCCATCCATTGTGAAAACAACCACGGCGACCTTGACTTATATTACCTTGCACTATGCTGATGCAGCTCATATTCAAGAATGTTGCAACATGGTGACGTCATGGATTTAAACAACGCGTTGAATAGTCCAAACATTTACATTTCCTTCCTGAATTCGCTAAGCATATGCGCTACTGCATTCTGCTCATTTTCGTAATTTTTCTCACAAATAAAAGAGATACGACTGAACATTGAATAATATTTTTTTAACAGTGTTTAACGCCAGTTTTGACCGCCACGGGTGGCCGAGGTCGTTAAGGCACGGACTCGTGAGCGGGAGGTCTGCGGTTCGAATCCCGCCAGGACCGTCCTCCCTGACTGGGGTTTTTTCCAGGTTTTCCTCAGTCTTCATAACTGGCAAATGCCGGGGAGGTACCTAAACTTAGGCCTGGAACGCTTCCTTCCTTAAAAAAAAAAAAATATCCTTTCCCAATTTATCATTTCACTTCATGTATCATCAAGTGTCCACCGCCTGTGGTGCCTCAGTAGTGAAAACGGGCGTTAAACACTACTCAAAAAAAAAAAAAAAAACGCCAGTTTTTACTACTGGGGTATCACAGGCGATGGGCACTGGCATTACGTGAGATGAAAAGATAAATGGGGAAAGGATTTTTTTAAAGAAAGGAAACGTTCCAGGCCTAAGTTTAGGGTACCTCCAAGGCATTTTCTATTTATAAGGACTGAGAAAAAGATGGGGAAAAACGTGCGCCAGGGAAGACGCTTGGCGGGGATTAAACCCTAGAACTCTCGCTTAAGATTCCGTGTTTTATTGACCTCGGCCATCCGTGGCGGTGCACTCAATAGTAAGAGAATGAAAATTGCACAGCTTTAGCATTTTCACACGTACTGATGCTTCTAAAAACGCAACATGGAGTTAATATTACAAGTAAGTACATGTTTAAATATGAAAACAATATACAGCAAATTACTATTAACGCCAATCACAATTGAACCTTTGATAGAAGAAAGTACATTGGTGAACATGGCCTGCTTTCTACAATGAATAGTTAACTAGTAATTACGATTGTTTCTAAAAAGATTTTAATGAATAGAGTACACTAAACGGTTGAACATTCACGTTAATTTTCTAAAACACTCAAATATTCAGTTTACAACACTTAAAGCTATGCCGCAGAAATATTTAAGAGAAAAAGAATTTTAAACTGGGCTTTATTTATTGAATTTTGGAAAATGAAGAATTAGACTTAAAAAAATCTTCAGCCTTCCGTACTGACGCAGTCGGTCCTGATGGTGTAGTGGTTACCATACTTGTCTCTTACACCCAAGAACGCGGGTTCGAACCCGGCCAAGACTGATGGATTTTTTCGGGCGTAAAAATCCTAAGTATGGCTTCCTTCGGAAGGGAAGTAAAGCCGTGGGTCCCGTGTCGTACATTTACGGCACGAAAAAGAACCTCAAACCTGAAAGAGAGGCATCTGAGCAAAATTTGTCGACCGTTTCACGCCCTGAATTGAATGGAACGCTGATGACCTGAGCTGTTAAAGAGCGTCTATAAATCAATCAATCAAAAAAAAAAAAAAAAAAAGTACTGACGCTCCTCCAAGCACGGAACCATTTCTCATCTGATATAATGTTTTCTGGAAACTTCCCTAAGGTTTTCTGTATTATTCCTTAAGAGGCTACAAGTATTTTTCATCCGGGCTTCTAGTTTTAGCTTCACTTATACGAGTATATATGGAAATAGTTATTTCGCATTAGTGGTAGCGCCACAGGTACCCGAGGTCGTTAAGGCGCGAACTCGTGAGCGGGAGATCTGGGGTTTGAATCCCACTAGGACCGTCCTTCCTGACTAAGGTTTTTTCCAGGTTTTCCTCAGTCCTCATAAATGGCAAATGCTGGGGAGGCACCCTAAACTTAGGCCTTGAACGTTTCTTTCCTTAAAAAAATTCTTTCCCAATTTATCACTTCACATGTTTCATTAGTGTCCACCGCCTGTGGTGTCTCAGTAGTAAAAACGCCAAACACTATTAAAAAATGAAAACACTAGCCGTGTGTAGGATATAAGCTAGAAAGGAAGAATCAGGTTTGAAAAACTTACGTAGATTACTTGTCAATATCTGTACGTCGGAAAATGCACTGTCATTGAGTTCTGTACGTTTTTATGCTTCTTCAGCTGCTACTATGAAATATTTTTATAAACTTTTATATTTCTGGTAGTTTGTGTGAAACGCGATAGCTAACCCTCGCAATGATTTCAAACTTTATATAAAGAACATTAGCATCTCCTTTAGAGTTTCGCCATGCCAATTTTCTTATTGCACCTTTGCTTGCCTTCAGTTAAGACACAAAAGAAATTTAATGGCAAAACACCATAAGAAAGTGACATAAGATATTAATATAATAATTTCTTGTTTTGCAATCAAAGACATTAAAATGGTAATCACAAGAATATATTAATATCACCATGAGGTTACCTTCAGTCGGAATATGAAAGAAATCTAATGGCAAGGAACGTGTTGAAGGTGAGATAAAAAATTAATATGAAAACATGATTGCCTTGTAATTAACCTGAAAATGCTGTATAGTATGACAATGAAAATCCCTTGTTTTAAAAAAGCTACGAGAATAATATGTAACTTACAGAAACGCCTTGGTCAGTGGCTGGGGCGTGTGTAAGGAACAACGATCTTATAAATTTTGAATTCACCCTTCGATTTCGCTGCTCCAACATTGTAAACAGAAGCACTCTCGTATTAAGCCCGAAGTAAAGCTATGACGTCATCATCCACATTAGTCTCGACAATTCAAAATAAAGAACAGAGAAGTAGGTTACAGTATGGAAGAGAGGAAGAGGGAAAGGAACAAGATCTAACACATAGCTACAGACATGTCCATGCAAAAAGACAGAAAAAAATCTTTCTAATTAAGAATTTCACCTTCAATCTTAAAAAAAATATTTTACGTATTTACACACCATGTGAATTACATTATCTTAATCACACCTGGACACGAACAAAGCAAGAGGGTGAGATAAATTTCCCCCGCCTCCTTTCTTAACCAACGTAATTAGTTCCCGGCACGCCAGACACGTGTTTGCATATCAACGACGTCACATGTCTATACTTGTAACTTTTTTTTAAACAAAAGGTATTGTACACCTTAAAAATCTCCATTCACGGAATGTTTCTGTGCACGATTCTTAACAGCCCTTAGCCCCACTTTAATCACTAGTCACAACAGATGTACCCTGATAGTCGAGCGGTTAAAACATCTGTCTAGCTATAAAAACTGCCCAAGTTTGGGTCCTACCCACGAGCGAATTGCTTTATTTGTTAGCTTTTGTAAATAAAAATAATATGTAGTGTATACATAAATTGCTTCCAATTGCAAAACCTTATTTGACTTTAAAGGCATTTAACACACACACACACACACACACACGCACACGCATTGCAGTGGTATTTAATAAGAAATAGAATGGTTAATTAAATATGTAATGGATAGGGGGAAATATTTTGGAAAAGGAAATTGATAGGTTTTGGATGTAATCTCAGGGGTAAATAATTTCTTCCTCTTCAACGATGGCTACCGCCATCTTACAGTTTTGCCACGGCTGTTGAGGCTCTGCTGGGGTATTTTATGGTCCTGTGACCATAGGAGAAGAAGTCACTTCTTGGTGATTAATAATACTTTTTCGTTATGGAAGATGACACAATTTACTGTTCTTACACTACTGTACATTAACTATTGCACTATTGCACTTTAATAAATAAAATTCGTTCACTTAATTCTCTTCCAAAACTAACCCCGCTTTCCACTAATTGAACTGAACTGAGAAAGCCCTTCCACTGAAATTGCCCTGCTGAATACTATTGCAAAAACTGACTGCGGGTCGCAGAGTTACAAACTAAATAAACATTGCCTACGTGACTTTTTCCATGTAGAATCAACTGAAGCGGTTGGCTTCTTCCCTTGAAGAGTTTATCGGCTTGTCTGTTCATCCCTGTAATTGTGTCCATATGTGTTATTGTGCATACCCTGCTTTACAATTTTCTAGCAGAATAACAATAAACATCTTGCTTAAGTATTCTTTACAAATATTGTTACAACAGAAATTCTCAGGTCATATTTTATGACTGGGGTAGCTTTCTGCACACTTGCAAGAAAATAACATTTTACACATAATATTCAACACTTGCACAGGCAAATGGCATTACACTCATGGTTATAATAAAGGTACATAAAATTACTTGCTATATTTACTCTAATTCACATTATTTACTATACTTACTCTAATTAAGTATACCGCCACGGGTGGCCTAGGTCGTTAAGGCACGGACTAGTGAGCGGGAGGTCTGAGGTTCGAATCCCGCCAGGACCGTCTTCCCTGACTGAGGTTTTTTCCAGGTTTTTCTCAGCCTTCATAACTGGCAAATGTGGGGAAGTGCCCTAAACTTAGGCCTGGAACGTTTCCTTCCTTAATTAAAAAAAATCCTTTCCCAATATATATCGTTTCATGTATCACCAGTGTTCACCACCTGTGGTGCCTCAGTAGTAAAAACGGGCGTTAAACACTATTAAAAAAATCTAATTAAATATGGGGGTGGCAGCTAATAAATACTGCCTCAACTCAAACACACACAAACAAGGTGTAAAATAATTCAAAATAAATAGAAAAGTATAATTATTTTTAAATTAAATAAAAGTAGATTTATATTTTCTGTTTAGTTTTGCACTTGAATATTTATTAATTTTTAAAACGAATATGATTCATTTACAATGTTGTGTTTGGGCATAATACTTTATAATTGAAATTAGGTCTATTAAAACATATTATTGTCTTATGTGAAACATTAATGCAAATACTAAAAAAGAAAAAGTTCAAGCATAGCTAGAATACGAAACTAAATAGTTCTTAGTACTAGACACGTGATTTGGTCCGACTGCCTTCAGAGTATACTGTCCGTATAAAAACTTTTCCTGTTTATGGCTTACTTGAATCATTAGCATTTGTATTGTGTTTTTTTTTTAATGTGTACAAACACTAAAAGCAATATAGATGAACGATCAACACTTTTAATACCGGTTGATTTTATGCCGATAAAGAGATCAAATAAAAACGGCGTTTATTTCTTAAGCTTTAGTTAGAAATTTAAGTCTTTGAAATATAAACATCGATTATAACAAGGACGACTACAAAAAGGGGCTTTATATTACTGACGTACTGCATCCAATGTCACGATATATCATTGTTTTCCTTGCAGGCTTAAGTTTTATTTGTCCAGATGTATTTATAATTCCGTCATAATTTATGCTAAATCACTATCCAAAACTCTTTCTGTAACCCTGGAAAGAATATGTTCTGAAATATTAACTAAATAAAGAAATCATTTTGCATATAATGAAGCGCATACTCTTCAAAAACTATTCACATAAAATGAGATTTCAAAACGCATTTATCTCCTCTCGGAGGTAAATTCAAACCTCGCAAATATTTCTTGAAATTTCGGTATCGCAAGATACTTTTCTTGGAAATATTTACGCATTTAGATACACTGAGTATTGCCAATATTACTATTTTGGCACATAGTAATGATGATGATTATGGTTTAAAGGCACAGAATAGCCAAGTTCATTAGTGCCCATTGACACACAGCGCCTCTCTGTGTAAAATATAATGAATGTCTAAATTTTTGAGACACTAATACTTTCCAAATATTTTTGGCCCGGTTATTTCAGGTGTTCCGTTTGTTGCTATAGATTTCGGTTTATTCCCAAAGAAATTTTAAACTTTCATTTAACAACATGAACAGCTCAAAGTGTCTCCTACGAAAGCCTTTCTTATTTTTATTAATTTTTATTTCCTTTTTTATTTTATTATTTATTTATTTTTGGTGATCATGGACCGCTACTTTAAGATCTCTTGTGTCAGATGAAGGATGATAGATTAATAGATGAGACGCAAAACACTGTTCGAGCTGTAAGGATATATGTTTTATTGTCACGATCTTAACGTCCACCCAAGCACCAACCTGCTTCCGCCAATCATACGTATATACGCGGATAGATCCATAAGTTTCCGGTCTAACCATTTTCTACGTATGATAAATACAAAAATTATATTTCACTTTTAATATAGTTACGCTTTATTGCAATACACTTCTCACATCTTTGAATTAAATTTCAATTCCCCTCCCCAAAATAGTCAGAAGTCTTGTCTGCAAATTGGGCATAAACAGCATCCATCACTTCTTCGGCACACTTAAATTTCCTTTCTCGAAAGTCCTTGAGTTTTGGGAATAGGAAATAGTCACTGGGAACTAGATCTGGGCTGTAGGGTGGATGGTTGATCTCCTTGAAGCCACAATTCTTCACAGCATCCTTTGCAACAAGAGCTGTGTGCACAAGCGCATTATGGTGAAGAAGGCGCACACCATCACTCAACTTTCCTCGCCTTTTCTCTTTGATGAAAGCACGTAGTCTGTGCAGTAGGCCAGCATAGTACTCCCCATTTACTGTGGTGTTCCCCTCCCCGAAGTCAAGAAGAGTCCCAAAATATTGTGGCCATGATCTTGGTTGACTGAGTGACCTTGGCCTTTAGAGGCGGTGCTTCGCCAGGTTTACGCCACTCCATTCATTCTCTTTTGGACAACGGATACAGTAGAGCACCATAGCTTCATCTCCTGTAACAATGGTTTGCAGAACGTCTCTCTCTCTCTCTCTCGTTGCCACGGTAGAGCTCCAAAAATGCCTGACAACAGATGAGTTGCTGCTTTTGGACTGAGGAAGTCTAGGCTCCCATCTTGTACTAAACTTATTCATAATTAAATGTTCACGAATAATTTGAATAATTGTTGTTTTAGAAAGGCCCAACCTTGCTGCTATTTCTGTAACTTTGAGCCGCCGGTCTTCCATAATTTCTCCTTACACAAGAGCGATGTTTTCAGGAGTGAGCACCTCCAAAGGCCGACCCGCATGTTCTTCGTCTTCAATGCTTTCTCGACCCATTCGAAAAAGTTTGACCCATTCTTTCACTGTAAAATATGAAGGGAATACTTTGTCGTATACACAGTCCAATCGCTGTTTAATTTCATTTGGAGTAAATTCTTCTTTTGTGAAGAACTTAACAACAATTCGACACTCCATTTTGAACATGTAACAATCTTCTACACACAGGCTTCTTTATGCAACTATATCTGAACAACTGAACACAGCAGAGCGGAAGTTATAACAGCAATTGTTTATTTAATAGATAAGGTATAACACATGATAAGGATTTTGTGAAGGTAATAAACCTTATCGGCGAGGCCGGAAACTTATGGACCTACCCTCATAGCAAGAAAGGACAGGTGCTGAAGACACACGTACCAAAGGCCTCGTCAAACTGTCACACCGCTAGTGTGAAAGAACTATTTATAAATTAACTCCTATATAGTTGGTGGTTAAACCACAAGCCAGGTTTATAAGTACTCGTAGCATTGTGAATCGTCTGTTAGGGAATCAATCTCTCATAGTAGGAATTTACTCCTTAGGGAGGTCTCCGGAATAAATAGAAGCAGATGAGAGAGGTTCGTGGTTCCGTGAAAATTAGTTTGATTATTTCTTTGTTACAATAAATGTACATTTTGCCTAACACTTCTCCCGTAAACGAAACAATCTTTCCCAACCACATTTTGGGTGACTTCCTTAGCGCGATTTTTAAATTTGACTCGCTGCACAAGCATCAAAAGGCGTATGTTATACAATATCTTGCATTAATGATAAAGAAGGAAAGAATTACAGCGCGTACGCAAGATTCTTGCTTACATGATTTCACAATAATGCCGGTTCAACCTGTTTATACTGTAATGTGATATTCACTTCGTTAATGAATGACATAACGGCATTCTTTCAGCACACAATATTCCAGTTCCCATGCATTGGTGAAATTTTAGCGCGGCCCGTTTGTCATTTTATTTATGTTTAGTTACCATCTCAATCTTTAACCTCTGGCCAAGTAACGAAGTCTTTAGAGAGTTAGGTAACATTTTTATGCTATTGACGATTCCTGACAGAGAGGCTCACTTTTCTAGCTTCATGCATTTTAATGACTTAAGTATGCATTTCTTGGTTGTTATATAAAAATAATGGGAAGCAGTTATTTCAAAAGCTAGATTTTCTTCTGAGTTGACGATGCTAATATGATTCGGCTTCCACCATTCTTTGAACTAATTATACATGCTTTGAGCTTACACACTATGAATTTATATTGGATTTAGTTGCTCAATATAACAAGTTCAGTTGTAATTTTAGAGTTCATATTAATATGATTATTATATTCTTGGTCAAAATGTTAATAAAATGCTACATTATAACCAAGTTACATAGAATTACCATAGTTACCATTATATTGAATGAATGAATGGCATTTAACACCTGTATTTGCTACAGAGGCACCACAGGTGGTGAGTGGGTGCGAACCCGGTTAGGACCGATGGGTTTTTCGGGCGTAAAAATCCTAAGTATGGCTTCCTTCGGAAGGGAAGTAAAGCCGTGGGGTGGTGTCGTACATTTACGGCACGAAAAAGAACCTCAAGCCTGAAAGAGAGGCCTCTGAGCAAAATTTCACGCCCTGAATTGAATGGGGCGCTGATGATCTGAGATGTTAAAGAGCGTTCATAAATAATACAATCGAAAAAAAAAAAAAAAAAAAAAGGCGGGGAACATTGATGATACATGAAATGAAATGATATATTGGAAAAAGAGTATTTTTAAGGAAGGAAAGTTCCAGGTTTAAGTTTAGG
Source organism: Metallyticus violacea (assembly GCA_030762175.1). Taxonomy (NCBI): domain Eukaryota; kingdom Metazoa; phylum Arthropoda; class Insecta; order Mantodea; family Metallyticidae; genus Metallyticus; species Metallyticus violacea. The sequence continues at coordinate 72,637,660 of CM060838.1, forward strand.
GTACCTCCCCGACATTTGCCATTTATGAGGACTGAGGAAAACCTGGAAAAAAGAAATCTCAGTCAGGAAGGACGGTCTTGGGATTCAAATCCTAGCCCTCCCGCTCACGAGTCGTGCCTTAACGGTGGCGGTTTAAAATTATATCAACTGTTTCGTTGGTAAAATGCTGTTATTAATTGAATGATAATATTAAGGAAACAATCTGTGTATCATTAAAAATCAAATTATTAATTTATTTTCATAGCAGAATACACATTCACAGAATAAATAAAACATAATATATAAGTTAATATATTCTACCAAATGCATTAATAATGCTAACTAATTTTAAAATATATAACTAAATATAAAATATATAATATAAATATAAAATATATAATGCTAACTAATTTTAAATTTTCTGAAATATCTCTATATTTTTGTAGTCCTTCCGATAAGCATCATAATATTTTCGTGGTATTAGTTAAAATTCAGCCTTTTAATCTTGGGCTAAACTTTCTTGCGCTAAATACATTTTCGCTAATAATACTAATAGATAAATGAATTAAATAATATTCATCATTACAAAGATCACTTTTTTATTATTAGTATAATAAAAGCAAGAATTGACTTCAGAATAATTCATTAGAAAATATACATTAATGTTTATTTTATTTTATTAATATCGCTTTTTAATTCTGGTATACAAAATATATCATATGAGAAATCATTTGTAATATTATACATTTATTGCATTTGTAAAAATTACACTTTTTTCATGTAATGAAGTATAACACAAACTAATATCATAATGATTATAATATTTCATAACGGAAAGTGCTGTCAGTAGGGAAGACAGCTGTTGGCTCTCATGGAGAAAAAAAAAATGCTGAACTTTGTCAAAGTTTCTCGTACCTTAGAGATATCGCGAGGTCATATATTATACAAATGAAAAGTATTATTTAAACGAATTTGGGTGGCTTATATTTTAAAATATTGTACAAACACGGGGAATATAATAAAAATTGTTTTACCATTCTATTAATGACATAGGTATATTCAACTTTTCAATGACGTAATACCACGAATTCAAAACAAACGGAGCGTTAGCTGACGGCAGTATAATAATTATTCGTAACAGACACTTAGGTTCAGTAAGTGTTGCATATAGTCTTCTTATTTGAAAAGACCAGAAAAGTAATTTTCGGCTCAACAGTAAGGCTCCATTCACAGTAATAATTAAAAGTAAACATAAGAAATAGACATAACACGTAAACTTTGTAGTATGTAGACATGCACAACGAAAGACGCAAACGTTAAGCATTAGCCAACAATGGTAATAATAATAATAATAATAATAATAATAATAATAATAATAATAATAATAATAAACTAACAGCTGATTGAAAATGGCTGCTTCTGAGCAGTTGCCGGTAGCGTTCATGCACATCCAAAGTGCAGTAATTAATTTGCTTGGAGTAATATAAGGAAGAATAGCCTTGGTATAACGCAATTAATCTTTCGTCATTGACTGCATTCTGGCTACTGAGTCACTGGTATTCAGCTCTCTCTACCTCAGAACTCTACAAACAGAGCAACTGGATTCTGTTTAGCTGATTTCTTAAGTTTAAGTTAAGACATAGACGCAAAACCTTGGACCTTGTTAAGCTTCTAAGTTTACATCTAATTGTACGTTTATTTTTATGTTTACGTGATTCATTGTAAACGGTTCCATTACAATACAATAGCATCCTGCTTTTACGTTTAAGTTTACGTTACATTTAATTTTCATTGCGAATGGAGCCTAAGTTTTGCAGCCTGTAAACCTTGCTTAAAGTTTCTTAAACAAAGGAGGAACGGAATAGAGGAGGGGAAGGTGGCTACCACTCCTCCCGCTGTGCTTTTGCTGGCTTTTCCTTCAGGTTGTTGTTGCTCCGTTGTCCTTGACATGAACAGAAAGTCAAAATGTATGTTATGTCAGTACTCTATCTAGCATGCTCATTCAAGAACGGATTTCGAAGTAGTGTGTGTGTATATAACCAAGCTGAGGTTCTTTCTACTCGCGGACGGTACGTAAATAGTGTATGTACTTAATTCCTTTATTGTTTCTTTGTGCATTTTAAATGGAACGTGAAAGACTAACAAGAAAAACGAAAGGAATATTTGGATACTGGAGTTAAAGACTTGGATAATATTTTTGATAATGTTTGCTATACGTAATATAAGCACCACGTAGTTTACCGCGTTATACCAGAACTAGTGCATTAAATGTAGAAGGCTTTGATTGATTCTGAATTTGTTCATGTTACATAGATAATGTGCTCTTTTACGCTATTGAGTGCAGTTTAAAAATTTGTTCTTTTCCACTTTGCCTTCGATTTTTATACCCGAAAAACTCAAAAAAAAAAAAAAAAAAAAAAAAAAAGTCCTCAAAGAATAAGCATAACGATTTTTATTGCGAACATCTGATAGGTGTTTAAAATATTTAATAGTGTTCAGTGGCCCTTTTTACTGGTGACGCATCACAGCGGTAGACATGAAATGACAAATGAAATGATAATTTAGGAAAGGATATTTTTAAAGAAGGAATCGTTCCAGGCCTAGGTTTAGTACACCTCCTCAGCATTTTCCATTTACGAGGACTGAGGAAAACCTAGAAAAATTTCAGAGTACGAGCCTGGCAGGAATCGAACCCTAGACCATCCGTTCACGAGTTCATTTCTTTATGACCCTTGTCGGTTACATTGTTTTTATCAAAATATACACATTTAAGATTATAAAAATATTTATATGGCTGTTAAAAATCATCTGTTCAATTCAAACTATCCTGAAAGCATTCAATTGTGCTAGATGCAAATTTTACGTAGTATGTTTCAATATAATTTTTTAAGAAACGGTCTTAAATTTTCAAATACTTTGCAACATTATTTTTCTTGCAATATTTCAGTTTCAATAATTCAAAAATTGCTTGCTACGAGCTGAAATGAGGAACAGAATTTAAGCGAGAAAGGACCGGGTGGAGCTGGAAACAAAATGAAGAAAACCGCAGCTTTCATGGACCTTGATACCTCTTTTTAGTTTTTTTTTTTGTTTTATAGATTAGAAGAGAAGCTTATATTACAATTTAATTCAAATTTAAAAGTGAAACATCCTACTCCATATTTTCAGTAGCACCCAAGTTTAAATTCTTATTCAATGAACTGCTAACTGTTCTAGTGGTGTAAAATGGTTGTTAACTTTAACCCACGTGATAATCTTTCAGTAGAATTCACTAAGCATTTTCAGTTTTTCTGCAACTCTTAGTGAAACACAAATGGCATGTTTTGGAAACAATATAACATAAATAGAAATATTACTTATTGAAAAGAATCTAAGTATAGTGCTTTGGTGTTTTATATTAAAAGCGTTTAATGCGTCACACCAACTGGCTTAGTTATTGGATGTTATGTATGCTGTTTGAATGCGCCCTGACTGGAGTCTTCGGTGAGTCAAAGCTACCTTTTCATTATGACCTTAACTCCGGTCCTCGCATTTGTCTCTGTGTGGGTCGAGCAGAATTGTGCATATGAATGTATACTTTAATGGATCGGATTATTGTGGAACAAATATATTATGTATGACTATTAAAAAAGAAAATTAACGTGAGAAGAAAAAACAAATGTTGCATTTAATTCTGTTGAACAAAGTATTATAACTTTTCGGATTTTCATGTCTTCTGGCACATCTTTAAAACGTCCTTTCTTTCGTAATAAAAGTGGCTATTCCCCAGATTTATTAAATTCTTTGAATATCTCTTAAAGATCTAGAATGAAACATTTATTTAATACCGGTTTCAACTTTTGAGGCATCAGAAACAGTAGACACTGATGCTTTTTTTTTTTTTTTTTTTTTGGTTGATTTATTTAAGAACGCTCTTTAACAGCTCAGGTCATCAGCGTTCCATTCAACTCAGGGCGTGAAACGGCCGACAAATTTTGCTCAGAGGCCTCTCTTTCACACTTGAGGTTCGTTTTCGTGCCATAAATGTACGACACGGGACCCACGGCTTTACTTCCCTTCCGAAGGAAGCCATACTTAGGATTTTTACGCCCCGAAAAAATCCATCGGTCCTGGCCGGGTTCGAACCCGCGATCTTGGGTTTAGGAGGCAAGTACACTGATGATATATGAGATGAAATGATAATTTGGGAAAATATTTTTTTTTAAAAGGACGAAGTATAAATACCCGGCATTTCCTATTTATGAGGACTGAGAAAAACCTTGGGGAAAAAAAAAAAAAAAAACCGGGGAGGACGATCCTTGTGGGAATCGAAACCCGTCCTCTCGTTCATAAGTCTGTGCCTTAACGACCTCGGTCATACATGGTATTCTAGAATGATACGATCAAAACAGTCAGGTATATGCATTTTAAATATATTTTTTTAAATAAGCTTTTCATATTCTAATTCCGATTACATCGCATTTACTGCTTTTAAGGAATGACTTTAATACTTGTATGCTACTTAATATTACAATCAAATGTAACCTTAATAGTTTTCATAACTGCTTCTTACCGTATGTTTAAGTTAGGAACTAAAGGATTTTTAAATATTGGCGGTAAAAATTAATATTTTAGTTTTCTTGTATTATTACTTTGGTTAACTTTAACGAATTTGCGATGTTGACTTGCTTTGCACAAAGCGGTTTCGCTTTGGAGATAACGCTTGAAATTCGGAAGGTCTTAGGGCTTATTCCTGTGGCCAACTAGCCTAAAGTTTTCCACGGTTTTCTGCAGTTCATTTTCATTAGTGCAAATACAGAGTTAACGGTTTATGTTCCATTTTATCATCTGCCTTCATTCCATCTTTATGCGTGTCTCTAAAATTGAACTGATGACCATTCAGAGAATCCCACGTTGTTTTTATATACCCTTTGTGTGTCCGGAGATAATTAACACACGAATGTACCGGGCACTGGCTTAGTGCTAGAGGGATTGCGTCCTAATAGCGGGAGAGAATAAGCAGCCAAAAAAGGGAGGAAAAAGGTAGATCGCCTAATATTGGGCGCCCCACTCGCTCTCGGTCCATACTTTTTCTGTATAACTTCCAAATAATGTACTTAATAAAAGGTAAATTTGACACAAATATACCTGAAACACATTAGTCGTGACTTTTTTGTCATGCATGTCTATGAAGACTCGTGGTGTTCACTGTTTTAATAGCAGTAGTGTGGTACTCTTGACAGTGTCATGGAATCATCGCGCTTTGTTGTTATGAGGAATATAGTAGTACAGTACAGTATAAACCTGTGTAAGATGAGAGAGTGTTGTTATTTGCACTTGCTGGAAAACTGCGTAGATAAAGAAATGTCAAAGACAAAGAGAACTTGCAAGCATCATGGGAAGAACATCCCTTAGTAGTCTTTGTAGAGGAGAGAGAGGGAGGTTTGCATAAGTTGGAAAAATACAAAGCTATTTTCATGCAGATGGTGTTACTGTTGTGGAAGAATTCAAGGCTTCCGATAAACAGAAGCGAACCTGCTACTGTCATTTGTCAGAGCGTAGTTCCATCGAAGTGGGCATATGTTCTGCTTGAGACAGCTCTAATTAGCTCTACCGTTGCTCCACGCTATTATTCCCGCATTTACCATCTACACTGCGGTATACATGGGAAATGTATACATTCTAAATCAGTGGGACGACATGGTAACATATTCTAGCTGTTCTCAGCAGGACAGTGCCATCTGCCACACTCCAATATAATTTACCTAAAATGTTCCTTTTTTGCAGATCGTGTCGTTTCTAAAGGGCTTATACCACCACATTACCCGAACTTAACATTTGTGCGGCATTTTTAAAGATATTGTAAATGGGAACGAGCCAAGGCCTCGTGGAAGTGGAAGAAAACAGCCGGTAAATTGAAGGCTATAACTCGCCGTGTTTTGCTTAATACCTTTTAACATAGAGCATGCTGGCAACCACTTTCAATATGCTTTTATTACACCAAAGCTCGCATGTGCTTGTCAAATGGCACTGTTTTACGTCCATTATTTTGAAAGCTATAATGGAAACGTATGTATAAATGTTAAAGAGTCCATAAATAAATAAAAAAAAAGTATAAATAAGTGAAACACTCCGTATTTGCAAAAATTAAAAGCACTAATTTAAAAGAAAGTACAAGAAATTAGATATATTTAAAAACGAAAACATAAGCATTTAAAATAAATAAAACATTTGAACGCAACTCAGTTATCCAATCAATTCAAAACAAGTTGTTAAAATAAGCAAAAATCGCTTAACTCGAGATAGACAATACCTTGAAATCCTTGGATGCTGAGAGCATGCCTGTTGAATAGCGATTCTCGGAAGAAGTAAGTTATACTACTAGTTTGTGTAGATGTTTGCAACATTAGTCGAGCACATCTTCAAAATTACGCTATGGTGAAATTACAAAACAGACAATTTATGAATTTTAAATAAACCCATATATTATCCATAAAAACTGTATATAGAAGAACATTTATATATGTTTGAGGAAACGTTCAGGCACAAAAAAAAACTATAAATTCATAATGAAAACGTTGGTTAAATTTTATAATTATATAATTGCAATTAAGGGTTTCTTATTGCTATTTAAACAGACACGGGTTGCCGAAGTCGTTAAGGCGCGGACTCGTGAGGGGCAGGTGTGGGTTTATATTCCCGACATGCTTAGACCTGGAAAGATTCCTTAAAAAAAAAAAAAAAAAAAAAAAAAAATCCTCTCCCATTTTATCATTTCATTTCACGCATCATCGTCTATAGAGCCTCAGTAGTAAAAACGAGCATGAAACATTGAGTTTTTTTCCATTTATACGTTTATATTTTTTAAATATTCTGGATCATATATGCAAAAAAATATTAGCACACCGACCAATGCTCTTGAGACAGTTTTTCCAATACTAATCCTTGTTTACATAAACTTGTGGGTATTTCCCCGGGCGTTATGCATTATGGGGTTCTTAAACATATGGGTACCTTAACTAACCATACCATGGTCGCTATAGGAATCATTTTATGGAAGAAAAATCTCCATGGCAGATCCTGGAATCAAAGCCTGGACAACTGGAGTAGAAGGCAGGAACTGTGACAACTAATCACGTTTTGAAACTTACTGACCCAAGAAATACTTCTAAATAAATCAGTCAGAAAGGACGACCTGGTGGGAATCCAATCCAGACCTTCCGCTCACAAGTTCAAGCTACCCCTACCCTCTCTTGTCTGCCGATGCAATCTGAACGCGAGTATTTAAGACGCATACTCGTGGCGCAAACCTATCCTAACCGCTTATTCATAAACCTTTAAAAAGTGTTTATATTTAAATGTAAACATATTGGATTGTTCAAGTACCTTACAAAAGGACCGTGAAGTACAAAATGACGCAAATGTTTACATGACAATCATAGCCTGTGACTGGCTGACTATTATCTTCCATTCAGCTCTTTGATAGAAGCAAATAGTTACTAGACATATAGAAATAACAAAAAATTGTTTGATTTTTTTTTCGTGGATTTTTTTTTTTTCATTTGATAGATAGTCACCAATTTATCAGATTCTTAGAATAGCTGGCCGAAACCTATAAATAAATATCTGGCACACTATTAAATAATTTAAGCCTGCTTTTTTCAGGAAGAGTTAAATTTCTCATCTAAGATATGCTGCATTTACTTTGTACTTGTAATAAGTTAACGACCGTAAAACAATACACAAATATAAAATTAACAAATAAATGAATTGGCTTATTTATATTTATTAAATTGCAATAAATATGTTCCCTTTACTATTATCCCTGAACACACGTTCTCTGCCACAATCTTATTCTATAACTAGTATCTCAAATTGTTGGTGTTATAATTCTGTTACAGATGGCGGATCCCATGGTATTGTTGCTCAGCGGGTTAATTCTCCTTGTGGCTGCCATCTTCCTTCTGTCTAGCAGCGGCAGATTCAGAATGATCAAATTAGCAATCGCCAAACTACCCACTGATCCTATTTTTAGTCTTGTGTATGAAATCCTGACATCTCCTAGAAGCGGTAGGTATGATGCTGTAAGCTGATCTTTATATTTCTCTCTGTTCTCATGTTTTTATTTTATTTACACTGACAATTGTGGACCTTATTAAAAAAACAGAGAAGTTTATAAATCCTTTACATTAATTAGGTAAACAAATATATAAAACGGTCCTCGCATCAATGAAATGAATGTAACATTTTGTGATCATATTGAGCGCCATCTACGAATCATTATTGTAATCCACAATCTGTTTTATACAAAATGCTCTTGAGCTATTGAATTATTTGTAGGACTTGTTCAGTTTTGACTGTCAGGGTAGGAGATGTTCAACATTAGTTGGAAACTGTTTGGAATATGCAGTTTTGAAAATAACAAAGAGTTTCCCATGACAATATGTAAAAGAGACTAGAATAAGATTGGTTTAAAAATAAATAAGAGAATATTGGAATCTATCCATACACAACTCGTTTAGTATTAACGAAACGGTGAAAACATTTTATTTTTCAAGTTTCTAGTAGACATGTTATGTTGAAAAGTTTCATTCCGACGCAAATTTTCAATGAAATTTGTTCAAATTTGACTGAAAAGCAATGCATATGTTAATATAATCCAGTAAAAGTATACCAAAAACATAATTAACTCATTTTCGTGAAATCATGGACCTGTCTGGTTCTGGAAGCAAGCTACACAAGTATGTACTACAAGATGACCCACGAAATACCGGCACCCCGCCTCGTACACAAAAGCGGCATTATAGCTGTTACATGTTGATTTAATAAGGATTCTGAGTATCCGTGTTTGAATATTTTGGAGCTACTTCATCTAGTGTAAGAATGGAAAGGGATAAATTATTTTTGCGTTCGCAACTAATTCCGTTGCACGCTGTTTTTTTCATATAATCTTTTATACTGATCTTAGCAGAAATACCAAAATCAAGACATTTGAGCACAGAACTCTACTGCGTGAAACCGGTATGCACATTATTTTTGTTATAGAGAATAAATTCTGCACGGCATGTGTGTGAACACTTCTTCACGTTGAATAAACACTATTTATGATAACACATTTTCTTACCGTTTACTTTCCGCTCTCTGCCAGTATTTCTTAATTATCTGGCTCGCCTTCGACTTGGTTTGTGCTCAAGGCTGGCTGGCCGGCCGGCCATGGGTCAACCAATGTACTGATATATGTATATTTACCCATTTATTTATTTATGTTGTTTACTCTTAATTTTACAATGTTGCAATTCAAGAGTTTGCAAGTTTATAATTAGCTGATGTTCTGCTAATTATCATATATTTTAAATTATCCACTGGTTAATGAGCCGCTACATTTTGTACAGCTATTGTGTAATGAACCTGACAGTATTGATAGGTACCTCTGTGATTTGGTTACCTAGGGCCTCCGTTCACAATCAGCTGTATAAGAGAAGAAGAACTTGAATCAAGTTGCCGGGGGTGATATTTTTAACTGTGTGAATTTTTTATTGGTTGTTCTCTTTAAATAAAATGTTATTGTTGTTTTATGAGATCTGTTCGAATTGAAATCTCTTAATTTTTTTTAAATAAGATAGTAATGTGAGAAAAATTAATTTTTAATTTGACGGGATTCTTCAAATCATCTTCTACATCCCTGTCGATAATATAGAGAGCCACAAAATGTATACAAACTTCAAGTAAAAAACACAAAAACTGTGTTAACACAACAAAACTGAATTCATACAAACAGAAAATGATGAGCACTAATCATCTTAAACTTTTACAGTTGCAACAGTTGCTCGAAATGCCCATCATCGGCGTCGATACACTTCTGAGTACCTTGTACGTTGAACTACTAATTGAGCAACGTTTGCGAAAGTGCCCTCAGCGATTGCAGCATATGCCGTTTCAATTTCTTCCCGAAGTGCTGTCAGTGTAGCTGGTTTTCTACGGTATACAACATCCTTAGGAGTCCCCATAGGTAGAAGTCCAACGGAGTTAGATCCGGAGTTCATTTTGGACTTCATTTCGTCCAGTGACTCGGAAGATTGTCATCAAGGTACGCACATACATCTCGGTGGCAATATGGGGGTGCACCTTCCTGTAAAATTCCTCATTTCCATAGAATGTACGAATGACTGGTAAGCCTGATGTGCGTATCATGTTCAGGTACACTGGGCCAGTTACTGTTCCTTCAAAAAAGAATGGTCCAATTAGATTCCCAGATAGCAATCCACACTAAACATTAATTCCAGGTAAATTTACAGCCTTTTCCCAAATAATATGTCGACTGTTTGCATACCAGTAGACACAGCTATACCAGTTAACAGTTCAACTTAAATTGTGTCTCATCAGACCAAACACCTTTCCCTACGAAGTCCTCATGCTCTTCCACCATGTTCCGAAACCAGTCACACTACTGCATTCTCCAATCTGGGTCATCTTCATTTAATGCGTGCAAAAGACTTGGAATGAAAACTTTCAACTTTGCTGTTTTAATAATACAACGTACACTGGTTCTGCTAATCTCAGTCTCACGTGCCCATACTTTGTAAATTTCTGCGGTGAGTGCTCAAAACATTCCAAAACCGTAGTCGAGGACGCGTTGGTTGCTGTGCGAGGTCTCCCAGATCTGCCCTTGTGAACATCACATACGGTACCACGAGTCTCAAGTTTGTCTCGAATGCGTGCAATTGTTACTCGCGTTGGCGGTTCTGTTCTGTACACACGTCTCCATTGCCTTTGAACTTCAACAACATTCTCGGTTTTCCAATACCACTTCAAAATTGCTTTCCGATATTCAAACGATAATCTTGACTCCATTTTGTTGTAGCAACGCTAGCATAACGCAATGTGAGTCACATCTGTTTACAGAACATACGATAATCTTGGGTTTATTTGTTCATGGTTGATTTACCTGTCACGTAGCAACACTATCATAATGTAATGAGTCACATCTGTTTACAGAACATCATACGATAATCTTGGCTTCATTTGTTCATTGTTGGTTTACCTGTCACGTAGCAACTCTATCATAATGTATGTGAGTCACATCTGTATACAGAACATTATGCTACACATTACTGCTGTTTTTTGCTTCAAATTTGAAATATATTAAACACATATCTATAGTGAAAGTGTGTATACATTTTTTGGAACCCTGGGTAGTTTCTTAAGTGAACAGGTGGCAGCACTGCATCTTTTAGAAAATGACTGAGATTGTCATAAGAATTCCTGAATGCGGAAGATGATAAGTCGATTCGCATTCATGAAAGGCTGCAGATTGTTTACGGGAATGCAACAGTGGATATTCACACTGTTAGCATTGGCTTTTCCGTGTAGGAAAACTGAAAGACAAGCCCCATTGGCTGATGAAAAACGGAGCGGCCGTCCTACTAGTGCTGTGGTTCCATGCAACATTTTTTTTTGATTGATTTATTTATGGACGCTCTTTAACAGCCCAGGTCATCATTGTCCCATTCAACTCAGGGCGTGAAACGGCAGACAACTTTTGCTCAGAGGCCTCTCTTTCAGGCTTGAGGTTCTTTTTCGTGTCGTAAATGTACGACACGGGACCCACGGCTTTACTCCCCTTCCGAAGGAAGCCATACTTAGGATTTTTACGTCCGAAATAATCCATCGGTCCTAGCCGGGTTCGAACCCGCGATCTTGGGTTTATGAGGCAAGTATGGTAACCACTACACCGCCAGGACCGACTCCATGCCACATGAAACGAGTCGATGAAATCATTCACACTCACCGCCGTATTGTGCCCCATACTCGCGGCAGCGATTTTTTATTTGCAGGAATTCGTGCCCTTGTTAAAAGATAGACAAACTGGTGGAAAAGAATGGAAATTATATTGAAAAATGAGAAATTAATAATGAAAGTTGTAGTTACTAGATTTGAATATTTCATTTAGTGTTTTTGTAAATTAAAGGTGAGAAAGCAAAAATAGCTTGAATTATATACTTATTACTTGTGGTATAAGCCTACTATCGAGAAATAATTCGATAAAGGAAATGTTTTAATGAAATACATTATTATAATGTTCTAAAATATTTTGCTAGACCTCTGGGTTGCCATGAGTTCAACTTCCATCGCAAATAATTGGCATTTGGAGTTTCTTCTCAGGGTTCCTCTGATTCCCCAAATTTAAAACTGTACTCTTTCTTCCCCTGCGTGTATCTTCATCTCATTCGTTTTATCATTTTATTCGAAAACCTCTAGTTAAAGGCCAACAGCGTATTCTGTGCCGATAGGGCTGTTTTCGCTAAATGTTGAACCATTGCTGAAAATATTTTATGAATTGGTATTGCCCGGGGTTCATTAGGTCCTACATAAGCTCTAAAAGAGGGTAATTAATGCTTTACAAATGAATGTACATATTGGTTAGTTAAAAATGTTCATTAATGACTTATTTATTCAACAGTGTGAATGCCTAGTGTTTGAATGACAGAAAACCGCCACGGGTGGCCGAGGTCGTCAAGACGCGTACTCGTGAGCGGAAGGTCTGGGGTTCGAATCCTGCCAGGATCATGCTCCCTAATTGAGGTTTTTTCCTGGTTTTCCTCAGTCCTCATAAATTGCAAATGCCGGGGAGATACCCTAAACTTGGGCCTGGAACGTTTCCTTCCTAAAAAATCCTTTCCCAATTTATCATTTCATCTCATATTTCATCACTGTCACCGCCTGTGATGCCTCAGTAGTAAAAACGGGCGATAAACACTAATAAAAATAAATGACAGAAAAAGTTTGTGTTATTTGTATCACTGTGTAATTTCAAAATCTAGTAATTTGTAAGAAATTTTTCTTTTTCTTTCTTCCTGTAATATCATTCGTTTGGTATCCGTTTATCAGTCTACTCCTTGTAATGTTAATCGATTATGTACATAATTATATTGTAGAACGCATGGCCGGTAAACAAATATTGCGCTGGTTGAAACATTACAATGTGAGTGTTTTTCTTTGGAATGCAATAATACTTTTAGCTTATGAATATGATTCTAAAGAAGAAACTTCTATATTTCTATTGAACATGGAACATAAAACATGCTAATGCATGGATCAGCTGCTGGAGAAATTTGCCGAAAATAAGAATAACTTTCAGAGTTGTAAATTTGCTAAATAGTTAGGTGTTTCATGGCCCCTTTAGTATAATTTTAGAGAACGGATTCACGTGAACAAATATGGTCTAAAGTCCATATTAATAACATATATATTTTTATTTTATGCTCTCATCATAAACAACAATGGTCATATAAAATCCTGATCATCTCTGAATAAACAACAATGATAATATTTTATTGAAAATTACGTCTTATAAGATTGTGGTAGGAATATATTTATTCATTGTTCTGATTAATTATTCATTTTGTGCGTATGTTAATTATATAAAATTCCTAGATAAATGCAAGTATCCCCAAATGATTTTTCTATGTCTGCAGTAAGTTGACTCATATTAACTTTACTTGACATAGAGTTACTTTTGGCTGCCGTGCATGGCGCTGTTGAAAGGATGATATTTCTGGTCATGTAGCTGACAGCTGCATTTCAATTGAGACTCGTCAATTTCTTTTGCTTCATTTGTGAGCTAGACGGGGGAGTCAGAATAAAACCACCGAAATCAAAAGAGCAAGAGTAAAATCAAGCAGTTTTTACTTTCTGAGAAAGCACATCTTCAGTTACTACATCTCAAGCAAGGCTTTATGAAAAACGCCAACAAAGCGTTCGGAGGGCTTCCATAGTTTAAAGACCAGTTCGATACAATTATTAAGACGAAGGTTAATGGGGACGGTTTTGTTTATCCATAGTAGCTACATCTGAAGAAAGTTTGAATGAAAGAGAACAAGTTACAAAGAACGTTTGAGAAACAAAGCAGGTAGTTATGAACAACTTGTTGCTGGCCTTCTTCTAACTACAAGTAACTAGTAAAACATCTCTGAAAATGTATTTCTTGTACTCACAGTCGAACGTTTTCTCATCCAATTCTGGTAGTGTGAAGTGACAGCACGAAGAACAAGTAAATAAAAAAATATCTACCATAGAAAAACCATCAGCAGAATAAAATTCCCTTTTCTTTACAGGAACAATGCCTGTATGATAAAACACACCTGATTTGGTCCTCGTGTAAGACATTTGAACCTTATGTCACGGAAGAAGAAAACAAAGACTTCTAACACAATACTCTTCAACTTTTAAGCTTTGAACATTTTAATAAATTGCACTCCCCGTAAATTTAATCATGTTTCAAGGCATAACCAAGACAGCGCACATCAACATCGTAATTACGGAGCATTTAAATATTTTACATAACTTTACAATGTAACTTATAAAACGCGGAAAATAAAACAAATAAACCCGACAACGCAAAATAAAAGTATACCAGACTTTGAACCAGACAATATTAAATAGAACCACAAAGTTACCAAAATACTTGATACACCGTAATAATTATTCAACATAAAGTACTCGAAAAGAAATATCCATGCTTTTAACTACAATGAAAATGTTTCCTTGTTTACTTTTTCTCAATAATTTAAAAAGGAATACCCAAAATAACGAAAATTTCCAAGATATTTCCTTGCTTTTACCCACGAAAAGAATTCTTCCTCAAAAGAATGCCTGGGTTAAAAATAGTTTAACACAGAAATTCTAAGGTGTTACTGACAAAAAGAAAACATTCCCAAAAGGCAAAATAACAATACCTGGATCACTGGCACAAGTAACGAACCGCTTACAAGAAAAGAAACAAATTGATTCTAACACACAGATCACGGGATGGCGGCTCATTCGATCCCCTAGCCAGAAGCCAAAACATGTTAATTCCAATAAGATCAACTGCTCGATGATAGGGAAGATAATGCCACCTATTCTGACCAATGAACGTCATATACGAGCTACATACTCTAACTGACCAATTGATGTAGAAGGTTGACGGTTTACGAGAAAGAACCAGAAAGATTTCTTAACCGACGAAAGGAAAAGTCAAGACCAATTACATGATATAGCATATCAAGGCACAAAATATACGTGAACTGCTTTCTCATTTCCATTTAATAATAATAATAATAATAATAATAATAATAATAATAATAATAATAATAAAGTTTGCATGTTCAGTGTAATCATTTTTTGAGTTTGGATAGAACACTTTCAATCTATTTGGTGGCTTAAAAAGGGAAAAATAATTATTTCCATTGCATTACATATTCACAAAATTTATAGCACCAAAAATTAAACAATATTATGGATTTGCTCCTTATATTTATGACAAAACTTACGTGCTGTTGAAATGAAGCGCGATTGCAAGCAGAATTAATCATGGCGTTATAAATTTGTTATTCTGGGTCTTGATCGACATTGTTTTCTGTTGCAGAATTTGAAAACGTGGTTAAGGCAAATGTATACACATATGGGCCGCTTTTCTTTACTTGGACAGGAACCACGACTTTGGATGTTCATCTCACCAGTCCAGAGCTGGTAGAGGTAAGGAGCATGTAGTGAATATAACGATATATTTATTGTTGGTGTTCATAGAGTAAGAACGAAATTAAGGGTTATTGCAATCTCAGTTACTGTCTCTCTTAACTATTGCCTTCAGCAGCGATACGTTTGGTTCTGAATCAAACCTAACTTTAAGCTAAAAATGTCGAAGTATTAAAAGCTGACATTACGAAATGAAAGCCATCCGTAAAATGCATAATGTTTTATCAGTTTGCAACCCTTTGGGCTAAATGCTACTAAGTCTCGCAAATATATATAGAATCACATTCCAACCTAACATAGAAATGCCTCATTACATTGTCGATTTCTGGTGATAAATAAAATTCCTTAAAGCAAGAACACAAATAGTGCAGGAGATTGGCAACATTGTTCAATAGTTAACAATCCCACTTTTTCGTCATATCCGATTTAAGGCCCTAAACTCTCATTGGTAGCAGTTGTTTAATTATATTAATTTAATAAATTCATTTTAATATGTTTTATGTTAGATAAAGGCTATAATGTTCCACAAACATTTAATAGTAATCCAATAAAATAACGTTTCCGGGCTTGTTGGCCGTGGTCCAAAGGCTGTAAACACACCCGACGTTTCGCCCGTGACTCCACCGGGCATCTTCAGAGGAATGACTATCACCTTTCTTTGTTGTAGCTCAAGTGACACTTCAAGATTCAAGATTTTTATTAAGAAAAATATCCTGTGGCCTTACAATGGGGGGGGGGGCATGCAGGAAGAATTTACATCAGTGTACAGTTATTAAATGCTCTTATATTTGTTGGTAGTGACGCTGGCAGCCCCGTCTAATATATCTAGGTACGGAGCACCGCCCCCTTCCTTTTCATTGGCTGCTATCCCGCCAATCCCAGTAGGGCACCGGTCCTTATGACGTAATAGATACTGTTGGTTGTAAGGCTTGATTTTTGTGTCATCCAAAACCGACATCCATACGTTATGTACACGGGCTGCCACTTCTTTTCTGCTGAAATTATTTTATTGGATTAACGCCGGCCGTGAAAGCCTAAATAATTATATTTAATAGTAATAGTTATATAGCTATGTTAATTTAAATAATTAATTTGCGTATATTATTGCGTAAGATGAAAGCTATAATATTCGATTTAAAGCTCCAAACATTCATTGATAATATCTTTTTATTCATATAAATTTTATAAGTTCATTTGCACATGTTTTATGTTAGGTAAAGTACGTTTAATTCAATTATTAAAGCGTATAAATATAGTAAGCTCATTTGTAAAGATTTCATGTATCAAATAAGGGTTATTATAATGTATGTCTTAATGTTTGTTTGTTGGCCCTTTTGACAATACTCAATAATATAAATGTTACGGTTCAACGGATCACACACGCCAAGAATGTGAATAGATTGACTACAAATAAAGAAAATTGTAATATTATGGACATCAACCAATCGCAAACGTAACAACATTAATAATGTGTAGCAAGAATGAAATACAAGCCTGACAGCTTTTTTGAGATTCAATAGATGTTAACGAATTTTATTCGTTTAGTTATACGTATGTTGAAAATAATTCATTATAATGAATACTATTGTTACAATTCATTGTAATAAGTAACGGTTTATATTTGAACATATTTAAGTTAGTTTTTTTTTGAATGGTGTTTAACGCCCGTTTTTACTACTGAGGTACCACAGGAGTTTAACACTGGTGATACATGGAATGAAATGATATATTGGGAAAGGATTTTTTTTTAAGAAAGGGTTTAGGGTACCTCCCCAGCATTTGGCACTTATGAGGACTGAGGAAAATCTGGACAAATATTATATATAAATTAACAGTAATTATAATAGTAGAAAAGGATAAAATAACAATAATTTAATTTCTGTTAAAACCAAGTCTCCCTTGCCGGTTGGCCAACATGCCTTATCTCACTGTAAGGATTTTGATGATGCTTTTAATTTAACATTTATTGATGCGTTACCTACACAATGCTCTGAAAGTTTACTCAGAGATAGAGAAATGGTAGCTATATTTTTACATAAAGCGCGTATACCACCTGGTTTAAATCTTACGTATTAATTCAACCCCCCCCCTCTCATTTCTAGTTTCATCTGTTTCCATGCATAACGTTACCTTCGATACTCAATGTTTACTTTTATCACCGTCACTTGTCTTCTTGCCATAGAAGAACTCCACGAGTTCGAAATATAGCGATCAGGTGTGACTTTTTCTTAGTGTTTTATCCTTTTCTACTATTATAATTAGTTAATTTGTTACATTGTTAATATTGTTACTTTATTTTTATTTTATATTATATATATCCAAATGTTATAATTTATTAATGCGTTAATTTCCCCTGTACATTTAATTTTACAGATCTAATCTATTGTATTTATAAAACGAAAAGAAAATAGCTTCAAATAAAACACTATTCAATTAAATAGTTCACTACACTAAAAAAATTTACAATTTACTAGGAACCAGTGAGATATCAAATAGCTTGTAGCTAAAGCTGCACTGGCAGCACTTCGGAAGAAATTGAAAAGACGCTTTCGCAAACGTTGCTCATTCAGTAGTTCAACGTACTCAGAAGTGTATCGACGCTCATGGTGGGCAATTTGAGAAGCTGTTGTAACTGTAAAGTCTAAGATGATTGTGCTCATCATTTTCTGTTTGTGTGAATTCAGTTTTGTTATGTTAACACAGTTTTTTGCTTCAAGAGTGTATACATTTTTTGGCATCCTCTGTAATCACCAAATTTTAGTAAAAAAGTCTAATTTGAGATCGACATCTGCTTAATCAGTTAACGAATAATATTAGCGGATAAGCCTACATTTTATTAGTTATGGGTAAGCGTACTTAATGCTAAAAATAGCATTAATCGAGTACGATTTCAAAAAAGAACCTTTGCAGCTCATCGAAATGAATCTGGGGAGAAATAGGCAAAGAGTTATATTACCGAGTGTATTACGAACATAAAAAAACACCTTAGCCGCAAGTAACAAGCGATATTGGACCGCGGGTAGATGTTGTTTTGTAAGTGAAAATTCACTTGTTTATCTAGTCAGATAAGATTGAAACAGACATGGGCGTATATGTGGGCTTTATAGACATGAATGTATATCGTGCTGGCCATATGGCTTTTATGCGGTTGAGCAATTAACATACAAGTAAAGCAATAAAAACTCGTTTACCTCCATTACTTATCCGTCCTTGATTTTTTGACTTAAAGTGAATGTCAGACCGAAAGTTAATAGGCATACAAGTCTTAAAAAGTCTTGAAGGCCGAGTATTTTCTGTGCTGGATTATCACAACTCATCCTGCTCAATGTTTTGTTCTCACTTACTGTACATTCCATTGTAAACGTTCGCCATATATAACAGGCATATGTATTTGGTAGCAGAAACATAAGCTCAGACCCCTCACCTATGTCAACATTAAACAACCACATTGTAAACAACTGTGGAAAGTTAGGCTTATTTATTTGAAAAACTGTTTTGATGTTCTGTTGCATTAAATAACGCAGTTGCCTTTTTCATAAAGAATAAAATACAAACTATATTACTTGTATACATTCAGCAATTCTGGAATAAACGTGCCATAAAACAAATAATAGTGACACAATTGGCATAATAATAGAAGTGACAATATTAATATTACTATTGCATATTGAAGTAAGAAAAACAGCATTAAAGACGCAACAAATGCAGAGAAAAACACAATTGTCTGTCCTAAACGTGTTTTTATGATCAATTCATTAAATCGGATTGAATTATATGTTCAAGACTTTGGTTCATGGCATAAATTTCGCATACACGGATATAGTGGTTAATGCCTAGCAGGTAATCAACATTTGACCATGTGTTCTCACACATTCTCGACATTGTTCAAGTCTGGGGACTTAAGGATGCCATTGAAGAGGAATATTAAAGGGCTGAGCAAAAAGCGATTGCGTCTCCTGGGATTACGAGGTGTGATCAAAAAATAACGGCATTTTTAATTTCGCAAGCTTCATAAATCCGATTTTCATTTTTTAAACTTTGTTGGTGCACATATTTCGGACCAATGTTAGCATTTTCATCTGTTTTGAATGTTTAGTTCATTGTTGACAATCGAAAAGATTAGACGTGTTTGGTATGGTTTCTTTCTTTCTTTCTTTCTTTCTTTCTTTCTTTCTTTCTTTCTTTCTTTCTTTCTTTCTTTCTTTCTTTCGAAAATGATGGATCAAAGAACTTGTATTACATTTTGCTTGAAAAATGGAATAAAGGGCAACAAAGTATTGGAAATGTTGACTGTGGCTTTTGGAAAATCTACTGTGTGCAAGACAAGAGCTTACGAGTGGTTTCAAAGAGGGTCTTGAAGACTTTGAAGATGACTACCGCCCTGGACGTCCTAGCATATCAATAACCGCCGACAACGTCGAAGAAATGAAGAAAATGATTCTGCAAATCGCCGAATCACTATCAGAGAGGTTGCTGGTGATGTCGGTATATCATTTGGTTCATGCCAAGCAATTTTTTCGGATGCTTTGGGCATGAAACAAAGTGGCAGCAAAGTTTGTTCGGGGATTCCCGCTCACACCTCATTGTTTATGATTTTTTTGGCAAGAAACAAAACCGTTATGTTGCCTCAGTCACCATATTCACCGGACATGGCCCCCTGCAACTTCTTTCTATTCCCGAGACTGAAGAAAACTTTGAAAGGACGACGTTTTGTCACCAATGATGAGGGTAAAAACACAATCGCTGAAGAGCATACCGAAAAGTGAGTTCCAGAAGGGCTTCGAAAATTGGAGAAAGCGCTGGCACAAGTGTATTATATCCGGAGGGGATTACTTTGAAGGGACATACAGAACTCCGTAACTTAGAAAATTTCCTAAGTAGGTACCGGGAACCGAACTCGGGCTTCGTGGCCAGCAGTCAGCAACCAAGGAGGTGGTCTCAGTAAAAATAAACATCTATCTATTGCATATTAAGTAACAGCTGGGGGTTATAGCTATGTAACTCTTTTTTAATTCTTCCCATATCTACACACAGGCAGAACATGTAAGCTACACTTGTCCGCAGACGTCCACACGAACCCAAATAAACGAATTAACTTTGTTACCATTTTGAAACTTTTGAAACAGATATGTAGTAATTTGGGATTCTCCACTTACTTTGTTTATGCACACATTCACAAAACCTACGCAACAACAATAGCAGAGTTGCGTTGTGCTCTTAGACACAAATTTCCTAATAGAGATGCTGAGAATGTCAGACGTCTTAATGACAACGCTGCACCGCACGAGGCAGCTTCTGTTCGTACAAAAATTGAGGAGTATGGCTGGGAGGTACTTAATCATCCATCAAATAGCCCAGACCTGGCACCTCTTCTGGCCGGTGAAGAAATTTCTAGGAAGTCTGCAGTAGTATTTTATAAGAAAGAGGGTGTTAATTATATGTAAGGATGGAGGGAAAGATTTGGAAAAAGTAATTAATTTTATTTGATTAATTGGTTGGATTAATAAATGTATATCTCAGGAGTAAATGTTAATGTCTTTCTTTCCACTCCGATGATGTTTCCGCTGACTTATAGTTTGCTCCGACGAGATTCTTCTGGCTGGAACTTTAGTTATCTGGATATAACAGAGAAAGGGAAATGAAAATGTTGTCATTATATTAAACCGATTTGTAGTTTTTCACTACCAACATTTCCTTATTGTATACGATTCACAATATTGGGCGGAGAACCGGCTACTCCATGAAGGATTTAAGGGTGCAATGTGTCAATTTTGATTGATTGCATCTGTTCCTTTACCACTATCACAAAAGTTAGCACTTAAATTGTTTGTCCAATGCGTAGCTAGCTGTATCCGTAATCACCAATCCCAATTAATTATTCTCAATTGCCAAGAACGCTTGGAGAATGGAGTTACACTGTAAAGTCACACTGATAGTTCTCTTGTACTCTGTTCAAAATTTATTGTTCGACTCACCTGCGTTTGCATCTCCTGGTTATGATATGTTTCCTTGGCCTTACATAACAAAGACGGAGTTTCAATGCGAAAGAACTTGTTTGTTCTTGACACAACTTTACCATTCCTTCATGGAGCTTTCGGGGGTGGGTTTGTTAACAATAAGGCACATAATTTCTTTCAGGTCAACTTTAAAGACCAGTCGGATCTAGCCATATGCCTGCAGGAAAACAGCCTTCCACCCTCTTAGCACTCTTAGAGCCAATATCTGATCTATATTACATTGAACAAACATGAACTTTGAAGCAGGATTTCCTAGCGTCCAAGAAAATAATTAATCTAACGTATTACATAATTATTATTATTAAGGCTTCAATAATTAATTATCAATCATTTGTATAATTAAATCAGAAGATTTAGACATGCTTAGAAGGCATTTATGCAATATATGTAACTTTGGCTCAAATATAAAGACTAGACCTTGAAACAGGATTTTTAGTGGCAAGGAGGACTGGGGGTGTGTGAAAATGATTTGGTAGATTGTTAGAGACTCTTTGTCGTTATGGTTGAGGATGAAGATTCCAATAAATGTTTATCTCAGGGTTTGGACAGGAAGTGCAGTTGTAGATTTTTATGTGACGGGATGTTGACCGCCTCGCGGTGTCCTCTGCAGGTCCTGTTGTCCACGCTCCTTCTCCTGTACACGTTCCTTTCCTTGCTCCACTTAGATGCGGGGAGAAGAACCTCCTCGTTGCCTCGACTGAGATGCTGTGTGCTAGTACCTCTTTTGGGAGAAGCCTAGGGCGCTCGTTGGGGATAGGAAGAATTGTCAGGGTGTGACCAAAATGAGAACTCTGGGTCAGTTAAAACCCGGAATGGATTTATACGTTGTTTTATTTAAGTACGTTTACTGCTATGGAAACCACTACCATTTGTGGGAATTCGAATCGTAATCTCGCTCTTCGAGAATAACTTTAATAGCAGTAACCACATTTACGAGAATTCTTATCACTGTGACGACTCTGACCAACGCTACTCCACTAACTGACTGCTGCCTGGATACACTGACTGACTGTATTATCGGATTCGCTTTACGGGCCACTAATTCACCAATAATCAAGAATTAATAGTTCTTACAATATCCGCGAATCATTATTAAGTATTAACTGCTTCTACGGCTCCATATGACTGTTAACTGCGGAATGCCTACTACAACGACGTAATGCCAACTATCTTCCAAATGCCGTCAGAATGCCAACTCCCTTCGGAATGCCCCGAACTCGCGACGTCCCAATAATTTTGTTCAGGTTGAGTCGGTCGGTCACCGACGCTATGGTCATTTTAAAGTTCGCGAAATTCAAACTTTTTGATTGCGGCACATGCCCTCTGATTGGTGCTTTAAATTTCGCGTTCGGCACTTGTTGCCCAAATTTCCTACCCTAACCGCGCAACGAATGCCCGAGTGGTTGCTGCAATGACCTTCTAGCCTAACGTTCACTATAAGAATTTTGTTTTTCTCGCTTTGGTTTTATGGCCTTGGGTCAGAGCAAGCCATAAACCATCATACTTCTTACCCTCGTCTTACAATTCTTAGCAACTCAACTCTCTTTGTGATATACAGAGAACTGAGAATATTACTCACTTGTCAGAGTGATATTTGATGCCGGTATAAATTAATATTTTATTTCTTCTGATTGCTTTCTTAGGGGGTAGGGGAAATCCCTGTTTCAACCTCACGGTCTTGGCCTTCCCCTCTCACACAATAGGACCCTCCATGGTTGAAGGAAGCCAGGCCATGAAAGTAAATACCAGATACTGTTAGCGAGGGTGAAAAATAGCCGTGAGGTAATCTTGAAAAAAGACGCAACTCTGACAAAACATAACGGAACGTATTTGTCAAGCAAGAGTAACATGGGGTGATCTAAGAGTGGAAGAGTAAGGGAAGAAGAAAAATAGAAAGCGTAAATATTCGTTAGTGGCGAATTGGCGCTAAATTATAGCCAATGAGAAACAAATCAAGAAACACGTGGTTATTATGTAGCCTATTAGCACGTAGAACGTAATAAGACGCTGCAATAATTTAAATCAAAAATGGTTGAAGGCGCATAGGAGACCGACTGACTGAAAATTTAATAAAAGTCGTGGGAGAACCAAAAAGCCCCGCACAAAGACAGGGACGCGGACAAGGACAGTGACAGTAGCAAGTGACAGCTATAGATCAATAAGAGCGAGTAATTAAGAAAGATTTATTACGAAATTTATCTAGAGAATTCGGTAAGTTGGTGGATTATTTTAAACACACATAAGCAATGCAGTAGTAATAAGAAAGTGATTGGTGATCGCGTGTGTCCGCGCCTAAGAAAAACTCTCAAGTTACGTATTGTATAGTATATTCAGATCCGTGTGGATTTTTCAAGGTTTTCTTCTGGCGAGCAAAAACTTGATATAGGTTCGATTCTTGTGTATATACAGAAAATAAACATAGCTGGAGAAACTTTTACAAAATTCTTTATGTAAAGAAGGTGATGTTCCCCTTCCATATCCTCTCTCCATATCCTGTCTCCCTGGTAACGTAACATACTTCCTAAAATAAAAGACAATCAATTCACTCTCATGTACCGGCGCTGTGACAATGTCATGGTGAACACATCATCGAAGCGGGGAGACTGAAGAGGGAGGAAGTGAAGTCAGCTACAACAACGAGAAGCCACAGCCAAATACGAACTACTTCCGCTTCCTCCTTACGCCCAACTGCGGAGCTCATTAACTGATGGGCTTCTTCTTTCTCTGTCATTATCATCACAATTAATAACCTGAGATCCTATTATAATAATCCTTATTAATTAATTAATAATCCTTAACCCTCCACATTTACAATTATCCCCCATCTTAACAAAAAAAAAAAAAAAAAAAAAACCGGTTCAACTTGCATCACAATACATGAAATAACAATAAATTAGCAAGTATGGTACATATGGTACATTTAACCTTACATCTATTATCTGTTCATATATATATTTGGCAGGTAATTAATTTATTCTTTATGGATAATTATGAGGTTGTATAATTTAATTATTCCGGCTTCAAGTCAAAGCTTCCATTCAGATGAAGTGAAATAATTCGTACGCAAATTGTGCGTACATGTTTGTTTTCTCTTCTCATTAAATATTTCATAATAAAGGTTATGCATTACTTTTCGACCCTTCTTCGAAATTGGTTAATTCGTTTGTACAATAGTTTCCTTTCGCATGGTGACACAAGCGGAAATAATGCACACTTGGATCGACAAGTAGGTACCGAATAGATTCAACATATTCTTATGAATAAAAAATTTCCACTCCACTCACTTAAAATATTATGTCTACGTGAGCATGTTACAGATAGACAGAATTATTGTGCTGACGAAGTATTGTTTAGTTTTAAGCTTAACAAACCCAAACCTTGAACCTCTTAGAATT
Organism: Metallyticus violacea; assembly: GCA_030762175.1. Classification (NCBI taxonomy): domain Eukaryota; kingdom Metazoa; phylum Arthropoda; class Insecta; order Mantodea; family Metallyticidae; genus Metallyticus; species Metallyticus violacea. Next base: position 72,662,546 of record CM060838.1, read on the forward strand.
TATGATGTCAGGACCTGGTGACTGTTGACCTCATGGTGGTGGAAAGCGTTTTAACAATAATTTTTATGTCTAGACTAGGTGATTATTGCCCCTCCTTGGCCGTTACAGTTGTATAAAAAGTCCCCGAATTTATTCAGAGACAGGAGAGAAGCCTTGGTGTTTGGAGGATCCACGTCCAACTGTATAAGAAAACCCTTTAATAAATACTTATACTTTTAACAGAGTTGGTTGAGTTATTCATCATTCGTCTGCAAACACCTCGTCTTTCCTGGAGGAGTCGACCTAGCTCAAATCCCCGAAGTGACGCCTATTATCCCAATATAACCTCCCTTCTCGTCTTAGCCATAGGGAAATTGCACCACATTAAACAGAAGAACATCACCAAGTTGTAAGTCAGTCGACAGGCCTCACAGCTTGGACTTCGTTTAATAACATACTGGTGGCATCTCGGCAGACGGTATTACAGACCTTATAAACAACCGTGCAATGAGAACAATCTTAAAATATAACCCTTAATTAGGTTTAAACGAATTACATTAGAAAACTTCGCCGTAATTTAATTTTATTATAATATTACTGAGTAAGGAACTAGCTTTCATAGCAGATAAATCAGCGTACATGCGTAAGGGCCGATCTCACCGCAAGTTCAATTAACGTTTAATTTTTTTTAATTCTCATTTAATTGGAGTGTTGCACATCACCATAAAAATTATGGTCATTAAACTCCAATTAAGTTATTTGGCGTATACTTGCCTATTTAACGGGTAAATTCTCAATTAACTTTTCATCGTGGCAAGGCGAATCTATTTAAACACCACATTATTCGAATATGGCTGAGGATATTTCCGAAATACAATATTTATTCAATAGTATGGAGAAAACAGATTTCCAAATGCGGTTTCTTCTGAGTAAAGTTTCGACATTTGATATTTTAAGTTCTATAGAAGATGACCTAGAATTCCCAACAGATACGTGAATTGTTTGTAATATATAAATAATACTAAAAGCCTACTTATTTTTTTCATCGTATATATTACATAAAACAGGAATCGTTATGTTGTAGGTTAACGTTGTTGCACTAATGAGGTTATGTCTTCTCCATATTTCGAAAGTTGGTTATCTGAACTGTCAGATAACTCAGTATTAAATGAAATGTAATTGAAAGTAACGTAGTCTATTCGTTTATGGAATCAAGTCATTCTCCAATGAAAGTACACAATGAGTTAACACTACAGGAAGTACAGCAGGTGATTTCGGTGGGCAACGGCCCAACGAATTACATGCATATCGAATGAGCGCTGCTATAGCTCGTCTTCCTCAATTGTCTTCTTTCCCTCCATTTCTGATGTGCAATTGTTATGAATAAGTATCATCTACGGAAGTTTACAAATGGCGTATAAAATATTCTTTGCTTTGTCCATGGCCTTTTAAATCACGGGTTTTCTATAATTCAGAAGGCCGTGATGACTAAAGTCCTAATTAGCTAATTGACTGCGTATTTGGTTTGGTGAGATGCAAGAAATGATTTGGTAATTAACTTCCTCAATTAATTTAAATCTTAATTAGTTAATTGACAATTAGTAAGAAATTGATGACATAAGCCCTAGAATCATGTTCGGCACATAGTCACCGGTTAAGCCCCATACTGAATGGTGTTTCTTTCTTACTAATGTCTTTGGAGTTGTTTTGGCGTAGGTCATCAAAAGCTGCCTTTTTTATATAATGGATCATGTACGAGAGAGACAATTGTAAAGTTAAACGAACATTGTGAGGTGTTTTAAAATGCTTACCTTCTTTAAGTTGATATTACTGCATATTTGCGTCTCGTGATTCACACACTGCAACTCCACTTTCAATTTTTTTTTTCCATTGTTTCACTATTTACTTATGATCAAACTTTTGATATATAGACTCCATTTTTGTTATAAAACTCGCAAGGTCCTAAATCTGGGAATCGAGCAAGCCATAGTTATTCATTCAAAACATCAACACTCGCACGCAAGAAGTACAAATTATATGATTTAAATGCCCGTCTCGCTAGAACACACCATAAACTCGTTCTTCTTTAGTTAATTTAAATTTGTTTCAAAATTAAAACTCTGTATAGGTCAGTTTTAAATATTTCTTGGTAAAAGTCGGGCCAATTATTCGTTTTATATTGCACACTATAAACTAGTCTTAAGTCCTGGATTTTCGATAACTGCATAGTAACTCGTTCGTTCATTTTGCAAACGAAGCCACGCCTCGTTGCTTCAACAGGTTTAAATGTCCTTGTTTACAGACTAAGAGATCAGCAAAACTTATTGCTCTTGTAGTTAATCACTTGAATTTGAACTTCAAGTTTATGCGGACAAAGCATCAGACTTTGTTAGAGCGATGAAGTGACCCCACACTTGTGGACCAACTGTGAAAATAATCTTCCCGGCAATTGTTCTAAGCAAGCATAATTTCATCCAAAGTTTTCCTGTTGATAGCATACATTATATTTACTTTATTTCTTGTCTGATACTGCACTACGACAATGAATAAGTGCTTTGTTACTGAAAATCATCTCCCATTCATGTCTGAAGCAGCACGGACACGCAGCAGAGTAAAAATGGAAAATGAACGTGAGAGCAATTCTTAGCAATGACACACTAGTATGCATGCTATGCTAGCCTTGAGTGGATAGTTCTGACATACGCACAGCTACCTACCACCGACAAACATTTCCCACCGAGAGCGTTGCAAATGAACGGAAGTTAGCGTGTTAGAAAGGTGTAGATCAACTGATGTTTTAGCCAGACATAAAGCGAGTATAGCCTCCGACGGGTTGCATTTGGATAACAAGTTCTTATTTGAATATGCAATGTCATATTACAATTATATTATTATTTCAAGAATATTATGTATTGCTGATTTTATTTATACATAAAATATAATTCACTTCTGTATTTCTGCTATAAATAGCACTGAATTGCAATTTGAGGTAGGTGTTTTAGATTAGGTCTGTAGAAAAATCCTACGTCCTTAAGTCCTCAAGACTTGGACATTATCGAGAGTGTGGGGGAACCAAATTGATCACCCCAACAGAATTACGAGTCCAAAATTACTCTGGTTAATCATTGCATTCGTGAATGCCAGACATTGCTTAAAGAATAGCTAGCTGCTCTGGTGAATATAAATCGCTATGACTTACAATGTCGATAGGTCTACCACCTATATGAAGGTTTGCCCACCATTTAAGGTAAATGTTCTTTGTTACCGGATTGACCATGTAGCATATAGCATTAAGTACATTAATTACTGGATAGAGAAAAGCTAGCGAGTTCCAGTATATTCCTCTGCCTAATTTAAGCCTTCGTCCCCCCCCTCCCCCCAGAGATCGTTATATTGCAGTTACACATTAACCGAATTAAATAATATTTTTTTGCGTGAAGTTTTCTAATTGGATGTGTTTTTACTTCATAATTGTCTTATTCTTAATAAACGATGCAACTCCAATGAATATTTTTATTTGTTATTAAATGTATGCAGCATAAAAACAGTTTCTGAACTAAATAAGCCCAACATTCCACTTTGTTTACATTCTAGGAACACTAATCTTAAAACATGTGAGGGCTGTGAACTCTGATACATTGTGTTCAGAAGTATCTGCTATAACATAACTTCCCAAGCCATTCAGAATAAGTGAATTGACTGTACACTTAATTGCATCCATCTTATTTTTCGGAACTTCATGTGATAATTTTATTTGGGGGGGGGGCGTAAAATTATGATTTTTTTTTTGTTGCAGTTAATAAACTATGCTCTTAGTTTAAAATAGGCATCTATAGTTTTTCGCTCGATATGTTTATGCAATTATCTGAAATATAGCTGTGTGCCTCCATGTGTGTTCGAGGTAGTTAGCGCAGACTCGTGAGCGGGAGATCAAGGGGTTTGATTTCCACCAGACCGTCCTCGCTGGCCGTTTTTTTTTTTTTTTTTTTTTTCCCTCCCAGGTTTTCTTCACTCTTCATAAATGGCAAATAGATGGCAGATAGATAGTTTCCTTCCTTAAAAAACATCTGTTGCCAATTTATAATTTCATCTCATGTTTCATCAGTGTCCACCGCTTGTGGTACCTCAGTAGTAAAAAGGCCTTAAACACTATTATAAAACTTTAAGTGTTTAATATTAATTTGAATATTTGTATAAGTTTCTATTATTGCTTTTAATGTTTATAGTATTGAAATATGTTATGTAGGTTTAGTAGAAATTTTCCTTAATTTTATTATATTTATCTAGGCTTTTCTTACATTCTATGTATTCGCATTCAATAAAATAACGGCTTCAGTTTCTAAGATGTGTTATAAGTAATGTTCATCTAGCAAACATACAACAATATTTGAAAACGTATCTTAAAACTGTAGCTATGTTATATTATCATCTATAGTAAATATCTAACAGAAACTTCCCTAGTTTTACTTCTTGCAGAATGTCATTTGAAACTAGTCTTCCCAATTTCAATTTTTCAATTCTCTTCAATTCATTAATTTCATTTACTTAAGGTTTTCAAGTTCTGTTTGAACGTAGACAATTGTTAAGTAGTATACCAGGAGATTTCTCTTTATGAATCAAGATATGGATAGTAAGTGTTGTTAACTGTTATGAAACGGAGTAAAATTTACTTTTTCTGTCCTAATTCTATAAGTATATCTTTAGTTTGACTTAACAAGGTCTCTCCAAAAAGTGTCGCGAATTTTGAATTTCCGCGGGCTATGTATATTCGATTTTAGATTGTTTTGTGGCATTATGTTGGTACTCGTATACCTCACTTATGTTGACGAGCTCGGCCATTTTGAGTGTTCAGTTAATTGTTGACAGCTATTTTGCTTAGACGTGTTTTGGCTCGTCTTCGATTTTTGCCTATTCCAAAAAATGGAACAAAGAATCTGTATCAAATTTTGAGTGAAAAACAAAATTAAGTGCGCGGATGCATTCCGATTGTTGACTGTGGCATATGGTGAAGCTACCTTGAACCAAAGCAACGTTTATCAATGGTACAAAATGTTCTCAGAGGGTCGAGAAGATGTGAACGACGAAGAGCGTCCCGGACGCCCGAGCTAGTCAACAACAGACGAAAACATTGAAGAAGTGAAGAAAATAGTATTGGCCAGTCGTCGAATCACCGTTAGAGAAGTTACTGAGGACCTAAACTTATCGATTGGCTCGTGTCATTCGATTTTTACCAATGTTTTGGGCATGAGACAAGTCGCCACAAAATTCGTACCAAAGTTGCTCAATTTCGACCAAAAACACCATCGCATTAACGTTGCTAAGGAGCTGTTGAACTCCGTCCGCGACGACCCAAATTTGCTCCAGAGGGTCATAACTGGTGACGAATCATGGGGTTTATGGTTATGACGTGGAAACTAATGCTCAATCATCCCAATGGATGCTGCCACACGAGCCAAGACCGAAAAAAGCGCGCCAAGTTCGGTCGAATGTGAAGGTTTTGCTTACAGTTTTCTTCGATTGCAGGGGCGTGGTACATCATGAGTTCTTGCCACAGGGTAGAACGGTCAATAATGAATATTACCTGCGTAAGTTATGCGCGAAGCAATCCGCCAGAAACGCCCGGATTTGTGGAAGAACAAAAGTTGGCTTTTGCATCATGATAACGCCCCTGCTCACACATCGTTGTTTGTGCGCGAATTTTTGGGCAAAAACAACATACTTATGATGCCGCAGCCACCGTACTCCCCAGACCTAGCCCCCTGTGATTTTTTTTTTTTTTTTTTGTTCCCAAAACTGAAGAGGCCCGTGAAAGGACGACGCTACGCCACGATTGAGGAGATAAAGATGGCATCGAAGGAGGAGCTGTACAAGATCACCAAAAACGATTTTTTAAAGTGCTTCGAGGATTGGAAAAAACGTTGGCACAAGTATATAATATCTGGTGGGGATTACTTTGAAGGGGACAAAAATAGATATTCAGGAATAAATAAATACTTTTTGAATTCGCTATACTTTTTGAACACACCTGTATATCGTAAGTCAAGCTCAAGCAATGGAATTATTATTATTATTATTATTATTATTATTATTATTATTATTATTATTATTATTATTATTGCAACCATATGTTCGTTAATTATATTAATTATAAAACCATTGAGCTGACTGTCAAACTTTCTAGTTTATCTTCAAAAACATTTTTTTTAACAAAGTGAACATTACGCAAGAATTAAAGGGTTTAGAGACCACGGAAATCACTCCTCTTAGTCTTTCTCTCTCCTTTCATAACATCCCTTTATTGACTCTTTGGGACAAATGAGCACAAAATAAGTCTAGGAACTAGTTGGCCCATAAACCTCTCCAGGTGGAAACTACGGAAATCCCTCCGCAAACAACGTGCTCCTCTCCAGGATAGGATATGAGATGTATTTATGCTCTCCTACCTCCGGAAGGAGTGGTAGGTGGGAGGGAGATACCTGGCGGCCAGTACCAGGGTCAGCAATTCACGGACGTAGACGTTTTCCACATCTATCCCAGGCATGCCTTTGAGAGCACCGAGAGTTTTCCAGCAAAACCAGCCGAACGCCACATAGGAACTTTCTTCAAGATGCAAATCCACCGCTATGTCTTACAGCATAAGCCCGCTATGTCTAACCTGCAACTAGAACTATGGAATGAAATTAAGGGAGAGCAAAACAGCCGTAAGAGATTTGAATCCGGTATCTCTCCAATGCAAGTCCCAAACGTTATCACTTAAGACATCCTCTCCAGTCCACGCCTATCAGTTGAATAGCAGAGGATACTTGATGGAATCTTTATACTGATTTGTTTTTTTCTTTAATTTTGCACACAAATATCAATCAGTTGCTACTTTCTAATTATTTGTTGTAGTATATTTGTTATATTTTTTCTTTATTTTTATCTTTGATTTTATGATTATTAATATCTTATTTAATAGGAATATTTTTTAATTTAGTTTTATTTATTTATTTATTTATTTTTTTTTTGATTTGTATTGGAATATTTTGATCGTGGAGTTTGCGAAATCACGTCTTTTGGGCTTCCGGTATTAAATATGTTGGTGTTCGCTTTCAACAGAAAATTAAAAAGACCTATCCTTATTGAACACCATTTTGCGTTATATTCATACGTTAAGGAGGATTTGTAGGTAAATATAATTTATATTCCTCCACAGCCTGTGCTTTTAATGTTGGCAGTCCTCGTTAGCACTTATTTATTTATTCTGACAGAGCTAAGGTCATAGGCGTCCTCTTCTGCTTTACCAACCTAATAATTATTACACTAAATTATAGCGACAATATTACAACCATAACATTGATAGTAACGAAGATAATACTTGTACACATATAAAACAATATAAGCATGAGGTAGCTAAATAAGTGTATACTTAAGTATGGACAGTAAAAATATTAACTTAAGAAGAAAAATAAAAATAACAATAATAATTCAAACACTAACAATGACACTTTATGTACATATCAACCTATGTAATTCATGACATGGAAATGAATATAGGAACAAAACATAAAATTAAAAATCCTAACAATACTATGAAGGAGATAGGAACATTTATAATAGTAATAACAATAACAGAATAAATAATTCTGCAGCAGGATAAAACAAATACCTGTATGGTAACATAAGGAATGTAAAAAGTTATACAGACGGGCAGTGGTTACTGTAAATGATGATAAAGTGATGTTCGGCGCAAAGGGAATGATAGTATGTGCTGGGATTCAGAGCGTGTGTGAAGATTATGACAGGAAGATAGCTTTTGAAAACGAGAAGACAGATAAGATGGGGAAGATGTATGGATAATTTTGAAAAACGTGAAACAATGAATATTTCTTCGGTTTTTCAAGCGGAACCTAGACATCATTCAAAGGAGGGCGCTGTATCTTTACAGGAATTGCCTAATTATATTTGAATGGCCTAGCTGCAAAAGTTATGTATTCAGTTGGGATAGAGCTTGTTGACAAAATTATGTAAGGTTTTTCTTCATATCTTAGGAGGATGTTCCATAGCTTTAGGGTTTATCTTATCCCTTCGGAAGGGAAGTAAAGCCGTGGATTTTGTGTCCGAGATTTACGACATTTAAAAGAACCTCAATCGTGAAAGAACAGGCCTCTGAGCAAAATTTATCGGCCGTTTCACGCCCTGAATCGAAAGGTACGCTGATGACATGAAATGTTAGTGTGTCCTTAAATAAACAAAATCAGCATAAATCGTTTATCTTATCTTGTTCTCGATGTTCACCAGCGCAACACAATGAAAAGTTTAAATTACTAACTTTTTAGAGCCGAAAATTTGGTAAAGTGAACAAGCAAGCTTTGGGCTCCAGTGTGAAAGTTAACTGAAGCTGAAAGGTACATGACCCCCTCCCAATATACAGAAATACATGCAGATGCACAAATGTCCTCCCATTTAAAAAACTTCGTGAGCTAATCTAATTATATTTATTGCAGGTAATTATGAGCAGCACAAAATACATAGACAAGGGTATCACATATTCATATTTGGCGCCTTGGCTGGGCACCGGTTTACTCACTTCCACAGGTAAGACATTGCATGTACTACGAAATATCAGTTGACAGAATACAATAAAATGCTTTGGTTAGCTACTATAATTATGTTCTCAACAGTTACCATCATTAATTAAAATAATTTTATTATGGATGTAATTAAAAACAGAATTGCTGGAAAAAACTGATAGGCACAATAAGATTTTAGTTCAATTGTAGTAAGCATCTGGCATCTACTTTGGAAAAATTGGCGTTTATCATCAGATATACATATCTTTATTTATGTAATAACATTTAATAAAATAGCTTTTGGGACAATGTATTTAAAATATAAAATACTAGAGAAGCAGACACTGATAAAATAGAAATATTTACACAGATATCGCCATATTTTGAACAGCTTCTGTTCTTCATCAAATGCAGTATATATTTATATTGAATGCACATTTTTATCTAAGAACATTCGGCATTTATCTAAAAGGATAGTGAGTTTTCCATCTTGTGCTATGGCTATTTTGTAATTATTAAATGTCTAGTCACCAACAAAAATGTTATCTTATTTTCAATTTTTTATTTTGAGGTTAATTTACACGTATTGCTATTATGTGCAACACATTTTAAACATTAGCTTTGATCCCAATGTTTATAAAACTAAAAATAGCGTATCATAGAGAGGGATATAAAACAAAAGATTAATTTTATCTCTCACAAAATATAGACTTATTTATGAATGTTTACATTTTAAAATGTGTAACAAACTTTTAATATTTATTATAGTATAACTGCAATCTAGTTGCTCGCATAAAGTAAGTTAGTTTGTAAACATTGTATATTATAATTTTTTCCACAGGTCGAAAGTGGCACAAGCATCGTAAAATGATCACTCCCACCTTCCACTTTAAGATTCTAGAGAACTTTGTGGAAGTTTTCGCGGAAAGTAGTAATATACTCGTGGAAAAGTTGGCAAAGGAAGTTGGCAACTCAGGATTTGACATGTATCCTTACGTTACACGGTGTGCCTTGGATATCATCTGCGGTAAGTTTAAATACATTGGTTCCAAAAATATTGGTAAAAATTCTGTATGTTTTGTATTAGATGTTTCACTCGTTTCGCCCCCTGATGTTTCCTTATAACTTTCAAACCCATAGATTCAGATAATGGAGACTTTCAAGCGAATAGTACCACGCATAGAATTATTTTTCTGCTGCAATCTAGAGAGATTTGCCACCATTACAGCGATTTACCTGCCCCTATCAATTTATATTTACGAAAAACTACGAGGTCCTTCGGTTTCTAGGATTTACCCGAGGTTAGCGTTAGGTGATGTTATATATGAATTAATTACGAATTCCAATTAGAGCAGATTTGCCACCGGTACAATAATTTACCCTCCTAACAATTCCCTATCAATTAATATTTAAAAGTTACGGAGGACAATACATAGGTTACATTATGTTTAACAAAAAAGTAATACATGCAACATTTACACTGCGGCCACGCACAGTAGTTCGGCTCTCTCCGATATCACTCGGGACCAGCAGTAGGAGTTGCACTTTTTTCCGTGCTCATTGTAAGAAAGGGCAAGTTATAGTAGAGAGAGCTGAAGATCAGTGGCTCCGTAGACAGAATGGCGTCAATGGACAAAAGATTAATTTCATTATAAGAAAGCTATCCTTGCTCATATTACTCCAAGCAAATTAGTTACCGCACTTTGCACACGCATAAACGCTATCGCCGTCTGCTCAGAAGCAGCCATTTCAAATCAGTTGTTAGTCAATCTTCACTTGTTCTTATTTTTGATTGCTAATACGTACGTTTCAGTCTTTCATTGTGAATGCCTACATACTGCTAAGTTAAGGTGTTAGTTTTATTTTATTATGTTTAGTTTAATTTTCAATGTGAATTGGGCCTAACCCATGTGTTATGAATGCCCTCGAAGGTTGATTGCGGGTTTGCTGTCTTTGACTGTGATGTGGCTTATATTACTGTGTTGTTGTGATGGGATCGTTCAACATTCGCTGTGTTATTTGAAACACAATACATATAGTACATAGTGCAACAGAATTAGTTTATTGTCCATACACATTTGAAAATTATCCAATAAACAAGTGTCAAACGAAATTTATTGCACAATTTGGACTTTGGAAACCATCGGCAAAAGTTTTCGTCAGTATCTTGTGAAGAACTGGAAATTACGGTAACGTTACTGAATTCAACAAGGACAAGTATAAAAGCGTCCTCAAAGACATCCTTGCGTAGTCACAAGAGATGGATTTCCATAGGTACATGTAAACGAAATGCAAAAAAGACTGCATTAACATTGTCAAGAAGTGATGCGGGACTCATTTATTATCATTAGTTTCAATAGTTTGTTAATGCACACAAAGAAACTTCACATGGTTTACCGATGAGTTTTGATTCCCCCTAAGTGATTAAGTCATTTCTCAAAATAATCTTAGTGAAATCCTCAAATGGTTCGTGAGACAGCTGTCCATAGTGAAAAAATTGGGTTCTATGTTCTATCATTGTACTTTTGATACATCACGATATCTTGTCAAGTGTTTGAATTACATCCGTTAGTTTGCAATTATTTGAAAAAGTTCGGGAGCGAAAGCACAGTGAAACACCCTGTGATGAAATTAAAGATGAATATCTACATTTTTCTTAGAGTTACTGCTGACAACAGAAACATTTTTAGTGTTATTTAGTTTTTGTGAACTAACACAAAATTTGAAACAGGGAGATGTTGAGGCAGGAGACATAACTAATATTTGTCTGGCATATTCCAGTATGTCTATTGATGCGCAAACCATTACAATACTCTCATTATTCGTCAATAACTTTAGAACAAAGTGAAATAAACTTTTAATTTTCGGCAAAATTGTAGCTTAAATTAGGTTTTCGAAGTGGCTACTATCAACATACAAACACTCGCCGAATTGCGTCTGTAAATTGTCCAGTGTGATAACTATACACGACATTTCGCTTTGTTCTCGCTGACTTTTCCTATAAACAAAATGTTTAGGGTTCCGTTAAAGGTAAAAGTCGAGAGTTCTGCGGACCGTGTCGTCAGCACCTCTTCATTCAATCCATCTCCGGTAGAGTTTGATTCAGATGCAATCCGATATCTCGATGGTAGCGGGCTAGAACGCCGTCTTGGAATGTACACCTTCAACTTTGCTCTCTTCAAATTCGCCGTACACTTGATCCACTAACTCCAGTTTCACATAAACGTTGTTTCATACACTTCTGTGTTGAGATTGTAGTAAATTGTCATAACACAATGAGAGATAGTTGCAGATGTTGCTGTTAGAGGGTCGCTCATAACATTCTTTGTGCATATTCTTAACATACCCTACATGTCCCTAATACGTGCAATTCTTAAACGTTTCGTCATTGTACTGCCTATGATGCCCCAGTTGTTAAAAAGGGAGTATAACACTATTGAAAAAAAAAAAAAAAAAAAAGAGTTTGGTAATCGAACTAGAATTCCCATTAACACTTTAACACCAAATTTAAATATAATTTTATGTCATTTAAACCATATTAATTAAATATTTTTTTAGGTTCAATGCGGTTTATGTCGATAATATTTTCAAACTTAAAAGTATCACTTCAAAACTGTCTTCCGTTCTTCAAACGACAACCTTATATTCGCCATTTTGTTTCACAAACAAACAAAACACTATACCTATGCTCATGTAGTCATTAAGCTACAATTTTGCCGAAAATAAGAAGCTTATTTCACTTTGTTCCAAAGTTATTAACGAATAAAGTGTAACTTTTTGGGGGGCCACTCTGTATATTCTTAGAGGCCAAACATTATCTGCTCAAAGTCGCCAGCACTCCTTAAAAGGGAGCAAGTCCCAACTCTACTTAACTGACAAGCAAGTTCCCCTACAACGTATTATTGTTACCCACACATGTCTTCAATTTAATTAATTTCTTTTATTGGTGTGTTAAGTGGCAAAAACTGTAATCTAAATGATCTCAGAATGATTCAATAGTAAAAGAGAAATACCGAACAATTGAAATGCCAGAAATCTAATATATTTAGGGAAAAATATCCATAGACGAGCAACTTTGCATAAATTCTGTGTTTCCCTAAGATCACTATTTACACAAGCAGCTGTTTACACCATGAAAGCTAACAAAACAACTTACATATCAAGAGTAACAAACGTCAATCTTTATTCCACGAAAAAGGTTGCATTTTCGGAATATTTGATCCAAATCTGATTGCAAGCATGCGTTATCCAGTGTCGGGTAAAAATATTAACATATTTTCTTTGAATTAAACAACTGAAAAGTAAAAATTATAAACTTTTTTCTTTCGATATATATCGAAATATATTGTACTGTATGGAATAAACTTGCCTTTCATATATTTTGTTATTTAACTCACTGAAATAGTTGTTAATGCATCGTCAACAATAAGCATGAATCAACAATGAGCAACAGCTTAAAAATGACAAGAATTCTTGGACCCAACCGACTCTATGAAATGGGAAATAGGACTGTAGTCCAAATGAATTTGACACACCTGATCTAGTATCTTGCACATATACTTACATTTCCTTCACATTTCGGTCTCTTGTGACTTCTGTTCTCTTCTGTTGGACACGTGGTCCAACAAGTTATCAAACTTTCCAAGTTCCTGTTGTAAAATCTGTTATAATAAATTTACCCTTTACATCTGGAACGAGTAACTCACTCTAGTAACAAAATTATACTTTCCTTTCAGTTTTACTAGCTGTGGAAGTCACATTAGACAGTAATACTATTTTAAAATATTCTTAATTTGAACTATCCGAAGAAATTTGTGTTCTCTTTATGCTAGGAGCCTTTTTTTATTAATATTATTGGCTAAATGTGACAGTGTATAAAGACAGGTACAGAATGCATAACATTCTCCTGCAAGATTATGGTCTGTCAAGGTGTTATACTCTATTAACTGTTAATGTTCCTAACTTCATAATGTTCCTAAATTAAGAACGTTAATGACGTTATGTTTTAGAAAAGTTCCAAAGTTGTTTTCTTTTTAGAGACCGCCATGGGAACCAGTGTAGGCGCCCAACATGGAACCAATGAGAAATATGTCTCTGCAATATACGAGTGAGTAATTAATTAAACAGAAATATTTTAAATAAGTTAGGCATATAATTTATTAGAACAGGAACCGAAAAAAGTGCTATGATGGGGAAAAAAATGTAGCCGGCCTTAAAAGAGTATGCAAGTATCACATTACACATTTAACTCATCTCTGATCTTCACGGAGTGGTTGTGAACAATTCTTTTGGTGCATAACGAAGGTAGGCAGCTCTTGCACCAAGTCAGCATTTCAGGGACATTACACAAACAGTTATCACGTTTTACTCGTCGGACTCGACGAACGAACCTATTTTTGGAATGTGGGTGCGCAATTATTCTATTTTCGTCATCGCCATTGTAGTTGATAAATCAGAAGACTATGTCGGAATTGGCTGGTACAATTTCAAGAGCAAGGAGAGGAGGATTTCAAGAATCCATGTCTGAGGTTGTTGGGAAGACTTAATAAGACTTGAGACCTCAAAATTTGCAAGTTTCTTGTAGCATCACTTCCGAAGACACTAAGCGAGGTCTTAATCATGATGATTGGTGGAACTTGTGTTGATTAAAAAAACATATGTATGGTAGATGCTATTTATGGTTAAAAAAAATATATTTTGTATAAAAGAAAAGTGATATCTTCTTAAATAAATTCTTTATCGTGTTTTTTCTAGACATCAAGTATTGTATACACAAAATCTAAATTTGCTGTTCTAATTTCTGCTAAAATAGTATATTACTACTGCTATATATATATATAGCAATATATATATATATATATATATATTGTCAATTTCAGGTATATTTTATATCCTGTTAAAGACGTGTTATGTTTTTGTTTATAAACGTTACGCTAATCGTAATTTTCCATACCTATATGGTATTTTCCTTTTCTTGTTATCAGTTATAAGAAACCTAGTAAAATCTTTTCTAAAGCTATATTTATCCTAGTTTTCCAGCTCACATAATATTATTTTGTCTAAAATATTACTTTTTCTATTTTGTGTCATTTTAGTGAACAACGCTTCTGGTATTTTACACTTCTCTAAATATGATTTATTTCTATTCCCTTTAACAATTCAAGAAGATCCTTAGTTATCATTTGGATTTCTAGTTTTTCAGTATGTTCAAAAAAGTATAGCTGTTCGTATAATTACATAAGGTTTAATCCATGTTTTCATTCGTTCCGGAATCAGAGTGTATACACTTGTGAAAACCGGTTGACCTTCAGTTTCGCTTGTGAGTTGCAGAAGTGAGGTATACGTTAGAACATTTATTAATTACTTTATGTGCAAAAGGAACAGTACTGTAAAAGAGGATTTGAACTAAATTTCCAGGAAATCTCCTTTGGTGAATATAATTTTCAGATTGGTGAACACATTTCGAACCCAAGGCGTTTTCATTGGCAAGAAACCAAGATAGAAGCGGGGGGGGGGGGGGTCTTTAATGGGTGCTACCGTCATGGATGGCCGGGACGTTAAGGCACGAACACGTAAGGAAGCTGTTTGGGGTTCGATTCCCTCCAGGACTGCCCTCGATGATTGAGATCGTTTCCAGGTTTTCCCCAGTCCTCATAAATGACATTAGAAATCTTATCGCAGTTTATCACTTCATTTCGTGTACCATCAGATCCACCACATGTGATGCATCCTAAAATAAATAAATAAAAAGTGTTATAACTATTTAATAAAAAGGAGGCGCTGAAACAAAGTATCTGGGAGGCAGTTCACAATATTTGGAGAGCTAAATTGTTCGAATGTCTGCAAATCTTTTCAAAAGAATGCAGGCATGTTTTATAGCGAAGTGTAGGCACTTCGAACACCTACTATGATGGTGGTTTCAATTTTAATTATTATTTACTAACATTACATACCGTAAGAAACAAAAATTCGGATTATTAATTCCGAATTCGCGACAATATTTCTCTCTTCAGATGGTGAGGCCATTACGCAGTAACTTCCCGTCTGCAAAATACTTTTCCAATTGCATAGCAGAATGAGAGCACTGTATTCAAAGTGTATAAAAATTAATGGCGCATCCGAAACGTTTGAAAGTATACGATAAATAATAGAAGTGAAAAAGTTCTAGTAAACTTGGGTATGCAAACGAACCATGTGTGAGATAGTTGCTAATGTGTGGTTACAAGCCGCCGCTGACTTCATTAAGAAATATTGTCCTAGTTAGTGAAAATTAATTTAAAAAGTAAACTTATCGTTTAATTTCCATTCTAAGATGACTCAAAGTTCCCCCATAGTTTAACTTAACAAGGGGAACACTTCTACTTTAGTATGTTACATGTTATGTAACTCTTATCTGTTAAAGTAGATGGTCAAAGTGCAATCCTTGCATCTGGATGCAATACTGCACTCGTTTCTGCGTGAGTTTCGAATTTTTTCAATCACCCCCGGACCATTTCGGAATTCTTGACAACTTGTACAGTTTTCTGTTCCAATACTTCAACCGTATCAACGGGGGTGCTGTGCACTACACTTTTGAGTTGACGCCAGACAGAAAAAGCCAAAGGATTGAGATCAGGTGATCGTGTAGCCCATGGTACAGGCCCTCCTGGACTATCCATCATGAACCATATCTCCACGTTAGATGTTCAGTATTATAAACAACGAGCATATCGCGGACCACTTCTAAGTGCGCAACGAATGACACGCATGATGTGTACAGGAATGAAGTCGGTGGTGGCTCAAGACCACACATTCACAGTAATAAATGTCGCACACGGCTTGTTTGCGATCCATGTTTACTGAAACTTTTTTACTTGTATTATCATATACTTTCAACCCTTCCAGTTTGTGCTATCAATGTTGATACAGCCTGTATACTGTGTAATCTATTTATATATGTTTATATACACATGAACACATATTACGTTTCCTGGAGACAATGAAGAACTTAGTTATTCCTTATATGTGTGTACATTTCGTCGTATTCTCTTTCAAACGTTTCTGAGTTTGTTTTTGACGATCGCTTCCTCTTTTTCTATTACCCTCACCCATTACTCACAAGCGCAAAGGGCAACCGTCCGTTTACCTCGGAAGGGCTGTCCACAGCAGCATTTATTTTCCGTCACTGTACAATCAGGGAAGAAATATTCCGTATAAATATGAGTGATTTTCTTTTTAATAGTGTTTACTACTAATGCATCACAGGCGGTGGACACTTTGAGATGAAATGATATATGAAGAACTTTCTTTTTAAAGGAAGGAAGAGTTCCAGGCCTAAGTTTAGGGCACCTCCCCGGCATTTGTCATTTATGAGAAATGAGGAAAACCTGGAAAAAACCTCAGTCAGGGAGGACGGTCCTGGTGGGAATCGAACCTCAGACCTCCCGTTCACTAGTCCGCGTGTTAAACGACCTCGGCCACCCTTGGCGGTTTTAAATATGAGTAATGAATTTGTTTCCCATGTGATGTAATATTTGCAATGGTTTGTTTATATTCTTAACATTAAAATTATATTAATTATATATTATATTAATTTGAAGTCAACTTTTTATAATGGTAGCAATTTTATTATTCTTATTTTATGACAGATACATATTTTATTAACTTCACTACTTTAAAAATATATGTAAATGGATTAAGTCTAGTCAAAGCATTAGCTAATGTATGCTTACTTAATAAAGTTATAATAATAATAATAATAATAATAATAATAATAATAATAATCACTATATATATTCTTTTCTGTAACATTCATTTCATAGCAAAAATTCAAAACTATATTACACTTGAAACTATAGCTATTGTAAACATTGTCTCATGTAAAATGTCGCCAATTGCCACAGAACTAACGCTGCCATTTAGTGGCAATAGTCTTAGGTGCCTCATTCAAACATTTAATCACTTTTAACTTACTTAATGACTTTCTTAATCACTTACCCTCGTAATTGTTAATTTATGTATTATATAAGATATGGGTTAGTAGTGGATAAATGGCCTAAAATTTTTCCTTACATGTAAAACACTTTATCAGTTCTTGAGATAGCAATAATAATGAATTTGTCATATACAGAAAACGAGGATTGACCTAATGTGTTGGTTGAAGTATTTTCGGAGCATTTACACTCCCAAACAAAGGCGCAATATTTTCAGAATATTTGCGCCAGATAACAAAGATGACGAAAGTGATGTTAGGTTCCTTATCGGGCTGCTAGATATGATAAGAGTTGTGCTTTATCTGATTTCTGTTTGAAATGAAGGTGGTGCTTTATGTATGTTTGGAGTGCATTAATATAATTCTGAATGCATTTGAAATGTGTCGAGCGGTATTGAGGCTACCGAACCAGAACAAAAGAAATGAATTGTTTGCTAATAGAGGTGATGAAAGCACATCTATATATTGCGAACTAGTTTAAATATAAAGAATGCCTCTTGGTTTACAATACTGCCACGAGGTCACCACACACAAAATGGTGAGGATATATATGGTTGTCTTATTATTTGTTATTCTAAAGAGAAGACATTAAGTGATATACTTTTTTTGGAGATTTGCACTTATTCACCATAAAGATATACAATTGCATAACCTGGGGTCATATTGTATTCACAGGCAAAACAAGCCAAAGACCACAATTTTAAAAAGTTTTGAAGTATTGTGCTTGATGTGTTACTATATGCCACATTCCTGTTTTTTCTTTGTTTCTTGTCTCATCCATGTGATAACCCTCTTCCCGTGCCCTTTCTCCTGATTGGTCAGATTATAGCGTACCTTCTAGTAATAATTACCTTATATGCTTATTTTGGGTTTACTACGAGCATGCCATGTCTCAGACTTCAGGGCTAGGAGTAGCAGCGATTTCTTAGTAAAGATATCTTTTGGCCAGGTGTTAGACTCGTTGTATTTATTGTAATTCCTTAAATTTGGAGGTTTTCTTTGTTATATTCTATAGAATTTCCAGCGGTTAATATGTGTAAATGTAAGGCAAGCATACTTGATCTCTATGTGTTGTACCGCCACGGGTGGCCGAGGTCGTTAAGTCTCGGACTCGTGAGCGGGAGGTCTGGGTTCAAATCCCGCCAGGACCGTCCTTCCTGACTGAGGTTTTTTCCAGGTTTTCCTCAGTCCTCATAAATGACAAATGCCGGGGAGGTACCCTAAACTTAGGCCTGGAACGATTCCTTCCTTAAAAATAAATCCTTTCCCAAAATATCATTTCATCTCATCGTCAGTGTCCATCGCCTGTGGTGCCTCTGTAGCAAAAACGGGCGTTAAACACCATTCATTCATTCTATGTGTTGTTTCACATTGTTTATTGGACTTTGGTATTACATTCTATAAATTGTAAATTGTACGCAAGCACGTGAAAATATTAATGTTCTATTTAATTTTGCTTATTGTATTTGGCCATTAAACTTCTTTAAGTTGCAAATTGAAGCAACCGCTTAGTAATATTAATGTTACAAATAACATTGCTTATTGTGCTTTGTGATTAAATTCTTTAAATTGTAAATTGAATGCAAACACTGGTAATATTAATTTAATTATATAACTTTGCTGATTGTGCTTTGCTGTTAAATTCTTTAAATGATAAAATGAATGCAAACACGTGGTGATATTAACGTTTTATATAATTTTACTTGTTGTGCTGTTCTATTAAATGTTTCAAATTGTAAATTGAAAGCAAACACTTGATAATATTAATTTTTATATAACTTTACTTAGTAATATTAATGTTACATATAACTTTGCTTATGAAGGCAATAACATGGTAATGGTAACGTTTTATTTTATTTTATATATTTTATTTAATTATTTATTTGTTTATTTCTTTTTGTTTATTATTGTGCCTTGTCATAAGATTGCTTATATATACTACATTGAAGCTTTGTCAATAAATTTCTTCATTAAAAATAATATTGGTTGTATTTTGGCGAGTCTGTTTGTCCTTTCGGTCGCAACAAAGGCATGTTTTATGAACTCTTTTTTCGTATGTCAACCAATCTTTACCGGCCACATAAGGATGCCTTCCTTAGTTCTTTTCGTAACTAAAATGCATGCGCAGGCTTTAACGGGAGGTTGTCGTATAATTTTTTGTACTTCATTAAAAAAAGAGACCCAGTAATTTTGAGAATAGAAATTTTGTTTTCATTACCCATTTAACAAGTCCTTACCTATCTGTTTTTATTTACACATGACTTATAAATTTGACTTTGAAGACCGTTCTTTTCATCTTCCTTGTTATTACTCAGGCCCTAAAACACATTTCTTACAAATAATGTACGTAGTTTTGCAAATCAAGGATAACATGATATTGAATTTCAAAATTAAGACTAAATTTAGCAATACCCATGAATAAACTTTTGAAGTTTTGACCTAATATCTCCGAATTTCAAAAGATTGTGCTAAATATTTGTGGTTTTACAGGTACAAATGTCCAAATATAATGTTATCGCATGATTTACAAGATACGACGGTCGCACTAACATTTCTGTAAATGTCTTCTACTGTCAGTTCCGTGTTCATGTGGCTTTAAATTTGCAAGCATTCTCATCCACGGGTTGATGTAACGATATGTTCTTTGGGTCCATTCTATTAACTTGACATTTCTAATTTTGTCCATAACTGTTTATTTCTTCTTAAACTGAAAATATTTTAAAATCATGTCTGCTTACTCCATTAGGCGTTGTATCTCTTCCTTGAGCTATTTTATCGGATTTGAGAAATCTAATATTACATATGTAATTATAGAGTGGGAACGGCTGCTCTTTATAAAAGTTCAATTGTATATATTCCATGTTTTTTTTTTTACTTAAAGTTCTTGATGTTAAAAAACCTTTATTTAATTTTATTATCTTTACTAATACTTCATAGGAAAAAGATGTTACAGCCCAGATAATTGAAACTGCTCACATGTTCTATGATTGTTATTTATTAGTATTTTAGAAGTTCGCAAATAAAAACTTTGTACGGCTGGTTTCAATTAAAAATATTCCTTTGCAGTTCATTCTCAGTTCTTGCTATAATCGTCGGTCCTGGTGGTGTAGTGGTTACCATACTTGCCTCCTATTCCCAAAACGCGGGTTCGAACCCGGCCAGGATCGATGGATTTTTCGTTGTAAAAATCCTAAGTATGGCTTCCTTCGGAAGGGAAGTAAAGCCGTGGGTCCCGTGTCGTACATTTACGGCACGAAAAAGAACCTCAAGCCTGAAAGAGAGGCCTCTGAGCAAAATTTGTCGGCCGTTTCACGCCCTGAGTTGAATGGGACGCTGATGACCTGAGCTGTTAAAGAGCGTCCTTAAATAAATCAATCAAATCTTTCTATAATCACTTTATCGTTTGCATATGATGTGTTAAGGCTGGTAACTTTCCATAGAAAAACATTTTAGTGCTAAATGTCAGTCAAGAAATATTCGGCAGGATTTTAATACAAACTTATATATATATAGCAAAATTATTAATTATTATAATTTATTTCTTCTCAAAATTATACCTCCTTAAATATTACCCTCTAACTGTCCATTTCATGAAACCAGGCATCAAGGCACTGCATCCATTTTTATAGAAACACTTCAAACACCACCTAGTGGACTTTGTCAATCGCTACTTTAGTGTTGTTAAAGAAAATTGTTCTTTATAGTTAGAAATAAGAAAAGAATAGTCTCGTGCCATACCAGGACTGTAAAGTGGATGAATAAACTTTTCATACCTGAAGTGGCTAAAAAGTCCATTATCAGTTTTGCAGCAAGGGACGTCATAATGGAGGATGATACGATTTGGAAGTCGTTATGTATGTCCTGCCGAAAGCAGTTTATATAGTTTGCTACACTCTGTTTATTTACAAAAGGAACAGATTCAAGTAATTTTCTTTAAAAAAAACAAATAAAATGGAACTAATGCAAATTTGCGATTCTATACAAGTAACAGAAAATTTTCATCAACCATTCAAGCAGCAACCAAAGATCTGAACCGCAATAAGTAACCAATTAAGGATCCCTTAATTCTTAAGTTGCAGAATTACTGACAATCACAAACTGATAAATAACGAACTCAGAAAAGTAAAGCTAAAGCGGAAATATCCCTCAACAAGTAAAATAAATTATATTTTCGCTTTTCTATGTAAAACATTAAAAAAAAATCGAGACTGCTGAATTTGACGCTAAAAAATAACACACTTATGTATGAAATTTGCATCTAATTATGAAGAAGTTAAGTGTTTATTCACTCAAAACTTTCCACACTTGGTAGGAGAAGTTGAGGTACAAAGTTAAAGTGACTTTAGCACAAGTGACTTCCGTAACTACGGCAGAAGCTCAAGACTGGTGAAGGCTGTGCAGCTCTTTCTTTGTTAAAAGTGACAAAGCAAGAATTATGCGTACCTGCTAGCAGCGCCGAGAGTGAGAGAAACGTCAACAGAGGTGGATTAATATTAACAAATGGGTTATCAACAATTGACTGCAGTTATTAAATTATGTCGGTCCTGGTGGTGTAGTGGTTACCATACTTGCCTCCTAAACCCAAGATCGCGGGTTCGAACCGATGGATGTTTTCGGCCGCAAAAATCCTAAGTATGGCTTCCTTCGGAAGGGAAGTAAAGCCGTGGGTCCCGTGTCGTACATTTACGGCACGATAAAGAACCTCAAGCCTGAAAGAGAGGCCTCTGAGCAAAATTTGTCGGGCGTTTCACGCCCTGAGTTGAATGGGACGCTGATGACCTGAGATGTTAAATAGCGTCCATAAATAACTCAATAAAAAAATGTAAATGATATTCTTACATTAACAAAAGATACTATTTAGCTCAAACAAGTTAGATCACGGAGAGAAATGTTTTTTGTTTATATAAAAGTGAAAAACTTTTCATACCATACAGAGAACAGCTTAATACTTTTGTTAAAGATAGAGAAACATTTATAGAATTCTTGATTGTTCTTGTTTATTTTTTCATTTGCGGAACCTTCCTACAGTGTACTAGTAATCAATGGCATATGAAATTGTATCAATTAAAATGTTTATTACATTTATTTAATATTATATTACGTTTGCTTACCACACGGCTTAAACGAGAGTGTTCGAGTTACACTTGGTCTCGATACTATTACCGGGAACGCTTGAGACTTGCATTAAAGAAGTTATAGATTCAAATCGCTTAGTGCTGGTCTCCCTGACCTTGAATTTTTCGTGAATATTTCCCTAATTTCATCTCGCTCTATTCCAATCTCTTGCAGGGTCGAAAGTGCCAGGTGATTTGAGCTGGTGCCTGTGCAGTGTGGCGGTGGCTTGCACCGTGAAAAGGTTTCTGTTACGAGATCTGGTGTGAAAATGACCCTCCTGAGGAGCTCATTCTACTTGGGGAAGTCCTCCGCCTGCTCTATCTGAAAACATTGTTAGGGACACCGTCTACGTACACCCCTCACTGTTCCTTGATCCTGTCCGCCCGGTTTCTTCCTCTTGTCACCCCTTATCTTGCAGAAGTACTCCTATTTGGGACGTAGGCACAAACGGTCAGGCCTTAATATAAATAGTGAGTTTTATATAACGAAGTAAAGTTGTAGCTATATTTCAGTAGGAATACTTTTTTCAACTTTGCTTTGCGTTCATTTTAAATTGAAATTACTTAAATTAGCTACTCATGTTTTGTCATTTAATGGTATTTATTTATTTTAATGTGCTTAAATGTCGAAACGTTAACTTCAGAAAATTACATCATATAGCTGCTATAAATATAATTATTAAAACAAGTATTATGTGTTATATTCTATAGTATTTGAATTTCATTTAAATTTTGAATTTACTTAAAAACATAAACAACATTACGATTAAAATTACCATTTCCATTATTTCTTAAATAAGCAAATATTATTATTCATTTTAAAATCTAATCCCAGTTCATCAGTAATCTACTGGAATATCCTAAGGACCAGGCTCCAATGCTAACCAATATTATTGAAACCTTCTCAAAAGTTGCGTACCAAAACTGTTTGCAGTTCCAATACATATTAACTCCAGTGCGTTACAGAGGTACGTTAAGCAACACATGCTGTATACGGCCAGTCAGAATACCACGATCACTAATCGCTTGGGGCCCGAGTCTTTAGTTTGCCGCGCTTTCGTTAGAAAAAACAAAAAGGATTGCTTGAAAACGCTCTGGAAGTATTTTACTTGCTGTTTTTCATGCGTTCTTCAATACAAGGCTACTTTTTTTATTGTTTTAAGACTGCGTTTAAAATTGTACGGGTGGTATCACAAGAGTAATCTGGTTTCCTACACTGCTTTGCTTTATAAATAAACTGGCAAAACAAAACACTGGCATACGGGCTTGGTCAGAAAGCCCCCCCCCCTTTTTAACCAAGATCTAAGACAATGTATCATATGAAACACATTTAGAATTCCTTGTAAAAAGTCATTATGTTGAAGAGAAAAGCCCAGAGAGTTCTTATTTCGGTTATAAGATTTGAAATTGATAGTGACATATGAATTGTTTTACTTATGGACGCTCTTTAACATCTCAGTTCATCAGTTCCCATTCAATTTAGGATATGAAACGGCCGACAAATTTTGCTCAGAGGCCTTTTCTTTCAGGCTTGAGGTTCTTTTTCGTGCCGTAAGTCTTAAGACATGGAACCCACGGCTTTACTTCCCTTCCGAAGGATTTTTACGCCCGAAAAAATCCATCGCGTGTTTAGGCAAGCATGGTTACCATTAGATCATCAGGACCGACGGGTAATGTGGCCATTGTGCCTCTTTATTGCTGCAACTTTCCTCTTTAATATTATAAGTAAATCTACGAATGAATATTAGACTGTTTGTTTATTACTGTGGAGTAAATAAAAAAATCCGCAACAATGATCTTCAAGAAGGACTTTAAATTGAGAAAGAACGAGAAATTTTGGTTAAATTGTTAAGAAATTCGATTATTTTGGGGTGAAGTTAAATGGTGAAGGTAGCTGGAATGATCAGAGAAAATTAACTGCGTGTAAATGTATGCTTAAGAACCCTCTTGTGAACGAGATAGTGTTACACTTTGTTTTAACAAATTTTTGATAAATAATCTTGCGATGATGACCAAGTATAAGTCACATAACTCTAAAGACATTTCAAGAACATAAAAAAAAAATAATATTGGCACAGTTTAAGCACACAATATTCATATTATGATCAGTTTTGATGTATTATATACGATTTATATTATATATCTGTTTTATAGGAGTACCAGTCCTATGCTGAGTACAATTCTTATGAGTTTTAAAATGTTAAAATAGGAATAAAAGTATATTGTTTGATGGAAGAAATGCATCCCATAATAAATTAGGTAACAAAAGTCTCACTGAATAGTGAAATTTGATTTTACTTGCAGTAATTGTCAATTTATTTGACTTATGTACTTTTTTTTTTCAAGTTCTAATATTTTACAAAGTTATAATTACATACGTGTAAGTATCAATGTGCCAATCTGGTGCCATTCCTGAATTTGGAAAATAGATTTAATTTGAGGAAAATTAGTCATTCGAACTCGGGTAAATTAAAAATGTGTATTTATAAATGTCTTCTAACGATCTTATGTCAAGGTAAGGGGTATGTTTTTATTTTATTATTATTGGGTTAAATTATTTTTAGTAGATATGCATGGTCATGGTTGTACTATTATAATACAGCAAGTGTAATAAAAATAACGGGTTAATGTGTAGGCTCTTGGTATATGAAAAATCGGTTGGAGTACTTTATTTTTCCTGTCAACATCTTGCGTAGTTATAAATATGGGTTAGAACATTGTCGTTGTATTTACTAAGTAATTAATGAAAATCTGAAAGTATTGTTCTTTATAATCATTAGTGGATCAAATTCTTTACCCCGTGAATCTGTTAAGACTACTAGCGTGACGTCATGCCAGTCTTCCTCGTTAGCCACGTATCGACAGGCTGTAGAGTCATTGTAACCTCACTGCTCAATCGTATCAATGATGAGATAGCTGACGGGCAAGTACGACAATAGGTTGTACAACATTTATTCATTGTTATGCATTAAATACTGTAAGGATATTACTTTGTGCTTAAAAACACTCAACTCTAAATACCTTTACTTCAACAGCCATTATCTAGCTAATGACGGCCGTTAAGATTGAATATCAGTATTTTATATCTCAGGTGGTTTGTTGCTAGAATGTATGTACGCAGATTGTGAAAAGTGCTGCATCTAAGTTAAATGACAGATGACGGAAGAAGTCCAATTGAAATACAAAAGGAACCTGTTGTTGCTTGCAAGAAACAACTGAGCAACAGTTTGTCAACTGTTTTAACCCATGCTTATGTTAAAGCAATAATCGCAGTCATTTAAGAGCGCCCGAGTAAATGTTGAGGTTAAGGAAACAGGCTTACAAATTGATTTCTCAGAAAACTAGCAACAAAATAATATTCAGGATGCTCAAGATGTTGGCTTTCCTGTTGCCTGGTTTAGCAAACTGCATAATGAAGACAACGAGATGTTCTTTGCTCCGATTTCTGATTACATTGCTCATGATAAATGTGCTATTCACATTATTCTGAAAAATGTTCCGGCACTTTTTGAGATTCTACATAATCTCGAATTGGTAAAAAATTTTGTGATAGCTGCAAGCCATTTTAAGCAAAATGCACCTTAAGCAATATAACATTACCTTCTAAAGTGTTTGAAAATAGAACTCCATAAATTTTTTCTAATCTTACCACAGAAAAGGGTAATAAAGTAAATAAAAAGGTGGCGTGAACAACTGTGAAATCTTGAACGCTGTAGGTATTAAAGCCAAGAATATTATTGTTCTCAGATTGATATTTGTGAAGTCAATACTTCTTGAAAATTTGTTCTAATATGTTTGGGCTATTCCAGTTATACACAGAGTTCATTGTGTGAATTTATTAGATGAATACGTCATTCAGTACTCAACGTCTTTTCTTGTGAACAATCGGCGATAAGTTTCGCAAGTGAAAAGAAAACAATTCAGATAATATTAATGAACGTTTAAATGCTGATCATCTTGTATGAGTATGGTTCATTTACGGCCATGAAATGTGTCCATGTTTGTAGTTTGATGTATCTCTATAGTGCTCATTGTCTATAATAGTAGCAGTGAAGAATGTCTTCCTTTGTTAGTACATAACAACAAAAAACTGGTTTTTATTATATTAACCACTTGAACTTAACGACATATCAAAATAGTCTGTATTCATTATAAAGAAGTCCTTATGCTAGAAGTTCGAAAGTTCATATTGTATTCCCTTATATTATTGTAATTCTTATAGAAATGCGATATGTAAACATATTAATACAGAATATTAATTGCAAATAAACCCATATGTTTTAACAACTTTTTTTTTGAAAGCTCATAATATCAAAAGAATATTTTTAATTTGAGAACAAACCTCATGCTACAAATATAAACATAATCGAATAATATATGTTTAATATGTTTATGTATGAAAATATGAATTAAAATTCTTTATATAAGGGCTGTTCATAAAGAATTATCCTAAGGTTTAAATGTTTACAGAGGAGAGATAATGAATTCTAAAGAAAGGTGGAGCCAAGACTGCAGATTGTGTTATAATGAAATAAACATTTTAATACCGCTATTGTCATTAACTGGGATGTTCTAGAGGAATGTCCAAAACTCTACAAGATCATGTCATGCAAAAGCTTACATTTCTATGCAACAAATTGGAAGTTACACGACGATAATGCACGGCCACGCATGGCAAAGTTGTTGCTGAATATCTCACTAAAATCAATGTGGTGTACTTCATCCTCCCTATAGTGTAGATTTAGCCCCGTGTGACGTTTTTTCTTCTCCCAAGTTGAAGAAATACCCTCATGTGGTTAAGTATCTGACAAAAATGTCTTTGAGGACTAGCAGAAATGCTGCGACAGAAGCATTGCACCCAACGAGAACTAATTTGAGAAAGAGCAAGAAAATGAGAAAAAGTATGTTATAAAATAAAGTAATATCATTCTTAATGAATAACTCATGTATGTGCTGGCAAAGTATATAAATTTCAAATTGTTGTAAAGTCGAGACAGACACGGAGTAGATTTTGGATCCTAACTTCGTAAATAATTAATCAGTTTGGTGATTTTTAAAGCGGTGTATTGAGTCTTATCATCTCCTCTCCAAACGAAGTTTTTTGGTTTTTCTACTCTTAGCAAATTATTAATTTAGCCCAATCGTCTTCAGAAGCATAGGCGACGATTTCTTGGGCGGGAGGTGCCTGGACCTTTCCAAAATTTTATATGAAGGGGCTAAACTCCCCCAAAATAATCAACATATATTTAATATTTAGTTTGGATGTACTAAATTCTTCCGGAGTGACCAATTTTGAACGACCACTTTTAACTGTTCCTGCGTCAACATGTACAGCTGTAAAATAGTTTTTAGAACCTGACAAGGCTGAAGAATTACTTAAGATGATCAGAAGGACAGACCGTTTTAATGCAATCGCCATTATAAACTGCCACTGCTGTTTTACATAAAAGTTGATGTACTAATTATACTGGGGGTGCCAAAAATGTATACACACTTTCACAGTAGATATCTATTTGATATATTTCAAATTTGACCAAAAAACAATAAAAGTATGTGTAGTATGATGTTCTGTAAACAGATGTAACTCGCATGCATTATGATAGCGTTGTTACGTGACAGGTAAATCAACAATGAACAAACAAGCCAAGATTATCATATGATGTTCTGTAAACAGATGTGATTCATTACATTATGATAGCGTTACTACGTGACACGTAAATCAACAATGAACAAATGAACCCAAGATTATCGTATGATATTCTGTAAACAAATGTGACTCACATTAAGTTATACTAGCGTTGCTATAACAAAATGAAGCCAAAATTATCTTTTGAACAGCGGAAAGCAATTTTGAAGTGGTATTGGAAAACTGAGAATGTTGTTGAAGTTCAAAGGCAATGGAGACGCATGTACAGAACAGAACCGCCAACGTGAGTAACAATTGCACGCATTCGAGACAAACTTGAGACTCATGATACTGTATGTGATGTTCACAAGGGCAGATCTGGGAAACCTCGCACAGCAATAAACCCCATGTCCTCGGCTATGGTTTTGGAGCACTCACTACAGAAATCTACAAAGCAATGTGCACGTAAGACTGAGATTAGCAGAACCAGCGTACGTCGTATTATTAAAACACCAAAGTTGAAAGTTAAGGATGTTGTATACAGTAGAAAACGAACTACACTGGCAGCACTTCGTGAACAAATTGAAACGGCATGTGCTGCAATCGCTGAGGACACTTTCGCAAACGTTGCTCAATCAGTAATTCAACGTAATCGACGCCGATGGTGGATATTTTGAGGAACTGTTGTAAGTGTAAAAGTCTAAGATGTTTAGTGCTCATCATTTTCTGTTTGTGTGAATTCAGTTTTGTTATATTAACACAGTTTATCTTTGCTTGAAGTGTGTATATATTTTTTGGCACCCTCTGTAAAAATAATCGATGCATGATGCCAACGAAATAAAGGAAAATCTATACATAGTTAAGCTCAAGGAAAATGGTCGTGTGGTAAGTCGAGGCAAGAAAGACTATAATACAGTGTAGAACAGTTTACTTCAGGAAAACATAGAAATATATCAAAGCATCCAAAAGTGAATTTGGATTATTTTGATAAGAATATATGCGGCTGTATGGACGAAATTTGTTTAGCGAGAAAAAAGTATCTGCGTTCAAAATTGATATGTAAGTGGGAGGGGGGGGGACGAATTTCCTTAGGAGTTCACTCTCTGAGAAGAATTGTTAAAGAAAATAGCCAGTAATGGAATAGGTGTCAAAATTAAAGGAAATTATTAATTAAAAAGTCAAATACAAATGGAATGGGGCTGCAAGTATCTGAAAGAAATACGCTACTGTAGAGAACAGATTCGTTCTATTATATATATTGATGATATTTGGGGGGACAATAATTTAACAATTAGAAAATCCTCGCAAAGTGAAAGTCAAACCAGATGTATTGACTTCCGAAATTCGGCAACCTCTAATAGCCGATCATGCAGGATCTGATATGGGTTTGTGAAGAATTCATTATTAACTTCCATGCAGGTAAAAGCTCGGGAAATTATCATGGTCAAATTAAATCCAGAAACTTTGAAATTTGAAATAACAATATTCTTCTTTCCATCCTCCCAGAGAAATGTTTGTAACGGATAATGCTCCGTAATATTCAGGAAAGCAAATCCCATGCGAAATAAGCGGTAAATGAACAGGTGATATTACGACTGCAAAACAATAACATCCTTGTTCAACAAACATGAGAAAATCTAAACTGTTACGTATTGATGGTGACCCATAAATGTAAAAAAAGAGAGTTTTCGCATTGATGAAATATTAAAGTTACATGTGCATGAAACATTAAGTTTGCCCCAATACATATGTGAACTGACTCCCTCGACCTTACGTGGTCCAAAGTAAAACTCTTGCTAATAGAGAAAAATGTTAGTGTTCAAGCATTATTGGAATATACTTGAAGTGTTTTTTCTTTTACTTCTGAACGTAGACCCAGACTTCTGTAGGGGAAGGGAAAAAAAACAAAAAAAAAACACACACACACACACACACAGTGTGCCATATTAACCAAAATACGAAGTTTTAATTGCTCACTCTGTTAAAATTAAATATTAATTCTATTAATGGTATGCATTAATAATAAAACAGATTAATTGAACTAATACGATTATATGTAGTAAAGTGAAATAAACCCTGTTTATTTGTCAATATTCTATTAGATTGACTAAATAAAATCTATAAATTGAAAACGTGCAATTCAATAAAAATAGTTTAAGAAAAAATTGAGAATTGCCTATTTTTGCAAAACCCTGCCAGCGTCTGTGACCAACACTTATTTCTCGTAGACCCAAGATCGCGGGTTCAAACCCGGCCAGGGTCGATGGATTTTTTAGGGCGTAAAAATCCTAAGCATGGTTTCCTTCGAAAGATAAGTAAAGCCGTGTGTCCCGTGTCGTACATTTACGGCACGATAAAGAACCTCAAGCTTGAAGGATGAGGCCTTTAAGCAAAATTTATTGATCGTTTCACACCCTGATGTTAATGGGACGCTGATGACGTGAGATGTTGAAGAGCGTCAGTATATAAAGAAAAAAATCAATTCTCTCGATGAACTGTCAACTGAATCATTGAGATCAAAAGAACGGATTGTGTTTCCGTGAAAGTTTATGATAGCGAACTAAATGTTAAATATACGTTTATTGTCATAACCCGTTAGAAAAATTGGGGTAACTCAGCCCCTTCTGCTAAAATTTTTGGAGAGCCTAGGCTTCCGAAGTCGGTTGGATTAATTTAATCATTTTATAAGAATATAAAGACAAATTTTGGAAAAGGATGGTTAACAGAGGACGTTATTGACAGTTTCATAATTTCTTTGGGAGGAGAAACAAGTGAAACGAGTGACTCAGGTGATTCCAGTGAGGAAAACGAAGACTTCTCTGATATGTTTCCTTCTTATCCTGACAGCGAATAATTAGAGCAGATTGAAATTTCAGAAAGTGAGTACCCAATTATATTTTGTTAACTCGTTATTAAGTTTGGAAATGTTACATATAATTTTACGAAACGTCCGCTACCCATGAGCAATGAGCTCCTTTGACACCATTGCGTTATCAGCACATTCTTCTGACCAGCTCTCTCTCCAGCTCTCAGTATATAAATTGTGTCATTAGGGAAATAAAATCAAAGCGTGAATTGCGGACACTGACACCATCTGTACATATCTTTGAAATCTTGGTGCCGTTTGCTTCACAAGTGACATTGTTTCCGAGGACTGCACTAAAACAAATGTTGGCAGGGCTTTCACAAAGACCCGTTGCTGTAAAATTCAAGAATGACGCGTTTCTGCACCCATACGGTTTGAAATGGCTTTGTTCAGTGGCGGATTATACGATTGTAATACTATTCTTGATTTATGAAAAGAAATAGGCACAACTAAAATGTTTACTTACAGTCCATTTTTTTTCAAACCTTTTAACTAATTCATCAATAGTTGTTTGGAAAAAAGTAGTATGGAGTCTGATTATCACTTATGATGTTGAGATATTCCATTTAAATGTAATTCATTTCTAAAAACGTTAGCCCGCGAATGTATGTGTAATCAAAGATTGGCATCAACTTTAATACAAAGAAACGTAGCATAGGAAATTTATCACAGTACAAATATGTAAACAATAATATTTTATTGCAACATTATGAACAGCTTTGACAATTTCTTCTCCATAGGTTTTGGTTTTAAGAAAAAATGTAACTAGTAGTTCTTCAATAATATGCAATTTCTTGTTTATCCCCCTTAAGAATATAGCTAGTTTAGTTTGATGTTTCGCTTATTGTTTTTCAAAGCGCACCCCAGGTCTTGTCGGTCCTGGTGGTGTAATGGTTACCATACTTGCTTCCTATACCCAAGATCGCGGGTTCGGACCCGGCCAGGACCGATGGATTTTTTCGGGGCGTAAAAATCCTAAGTATGGCTTCCTTCGGAAGGGAAGTAAAGCCGTGGGTCCCGTGTCGTACATTTACGACACGAAAAAGAACCTCAAACCTGAAAGAGCATTTGTCAGAGAAATAAAAATTGTCTGCCGTTTCACCCCTGAGTTGAATGGGACGCTGATCACTTGAGATGTTAAAGAGCGTCCATAAATAAATCAATCAAAAAAAAAAAAAAAAAAAAAACCAGGTCTTCGTTGCGCCTCGTTACAAAATTATGCAAAAGACTTAAAATATTTATACATATCTACCAATTTGGGACGTAATACCTCGGCTGTTATTATCTTGCATTCTCTGATAAATTTGCCTTCAATAAATATATTTATGGCGGTATCTATTAAAATCTTGTAAATGTTACAATAAGAAATGTTATAAATGTTTATTGCAAATTAGATACTTTACTTATCTTGGATGCATTAAACTTGAAATGCATCTATATCTCGAGACTGAAGACAGTGAAACTCAAATCCAGCCGTCACTGTTCCAATGCTAAAGTAACACAAATGCCTTTCAAGACGCGTTTTTCCTAAACTGTATGTAGGGGGTAAACATAAGAGTTGAACTGGACTTGGTTAGCAAGGACAACCACTTTGTAATAACAGACATTATAGAATTTCGCAACCTTGTTCGTCTTTTTCGGCTGGAAAGAGATTCGCTGTGTATTTCAGAGGATGACTCGATTAGGAAAGATAAATTAGTAGACAACAGCAAACCCGCATGGAAAGAGACAACAGCCTAGCTCAATGGTGGATGAAGAGAAACATATTATTTACAAACATTGTATTCTTATCTTTAGTAATAAAATATGATATCTCTATCTTCAGTTGGTCAGTAGTATGTTAGCTTTGGTGCTTGGGGGCATTTATCCAGATTTGTTTATAATTTCTTAAATAAATCTTCGATACCTTTTTTGAAATCTAGAAGATTATCACTCAAAATTCCACATTTAATTTATATGGTAATCCTTTCTTTTGTTGCTGCAACGCCCAATCACATATCTATATCGGTCACGGCCTCCTTCATGGGAGATTAAAAAAATCCATACAACTTTATCTAGCGAGGGGCACACAAGACTGTAGTAGTAGCAGTAATAGACTTTCATTATATAAGCTTCAGAATAAATTCAAATAAATAAAACACAAGAACGTAAGATTTAGTGAGATCCATTCATGTTTTAATAAATATTAGAATTATCATTGCCGATATTCGAGCCTTATAACAGCTTAGCTGATCACGTAAATGGAATGTTCCTTCGTGAAAAATTTCGTCCGTCGTTGCATGAAACAATTCGTATCGCATGACCTTATCTTCGTCTTTCAAATGCTTCAACCACTGTAGAATGTTGCATTTTGGTGACGAGTGACGACACGAAACTTTCATACAATTGACTGCTGAAAGCAAAATTGCAACTGGTGAGGTGTTGACTTTCGAAGACTTTGATGGAAACTCTCTCCCAATCTCTCCACAATTTTTGCGATCGTCTGCTATATATACCTTTGCAACTTGTGTTCAGGAATGGTTGATATCGCAGCAGAATGCCCTGATGACCTGCGCAAGCATCTCAGTCAGGTCTGTTTAACATAGAAACTGAAAGTAACAAGTGGCGTAGTCGGTGGATAACGGGGAATTCGGATGTGATTTACACGAAGATAGCGGGTGTTATGAAATACGTATACGTCTCTCCTTATTGCTTACTGTTGTTACAAAATTTAATATTGCAGATGAATAATCAGAACAGTACTGCGCAAGCCCATGTAGCTATAAGCGAATAGACGTAAAACGAACATAAACGAAACGAATTCACGGTTTCTCTGCCACCCAGTGCTTTATACGAGAAACAAACTCTGGCGAGCAAGCTTGGCTCGTTCTGACACTTGCCGTTACAAGCCGGGCTGAAAGCACTAGGTCGTATGGAATCTCCAAGCGGCTGGTCAGCCCCAAGCGACAGCGGAGTTCACTCCACGCACTTGTGTTACAAAAACAATGTAACCTATGAAAAATTATAGTCATTGTTATGTGGATAAAATATTTGGCTTGACGGCCTACGCTCGCCTCCTTTAAATTGATAGGGGGCGGGTAAATGGTAATGGCATTGTTAGGTGACTGAAATATTGTAACAGTGAAAAATGTGCTCTTATTCCATTTCGCAACTAATTCATGTATATACACACACACTAACCTCGGGTAAATCCAAGAAACCGGTGGATCCAGTTTGCGGCCTACGCTCAGCTTCTTTTCGTAAATATAAATTGATAGGGGCGGATAAATTACTGTAATGCTGGTAAATATCCTTTGATTGCAACAGAAAAAAATTGGTCAACATCAATTGATAGGCCATTCTGTGCGTTATGCTATGTTATCGAGTAAATCATTGTAATTGTGCCAAATCTCCTTTACCCAGAAAAAAAAAAAAAAAAAAAAAGCGCAGCGGGATGGTATGATTTGAAACCACTATCTTTAGTACTACAGCATGACGCTCTAACCGCCTGAGCTATCTTGACACTGTATTAAGCCTTATAATCTAGCTATAACTGTGCGAGTCATTACTTTCGGCTCTCTCCGCTGTTACTCGGGACTGGTTAGCCGCTTGTAGATATGATTCCAATGCAGCATGAGATTCCATAGTGTTTCAGCCGTGTTTGTAACGACATTCCTTCTGACTCATTTGAGAAACCTGACCTAGTAGTTTTGCTCCCCAACGTCGCATCTTCAGAACTTACTTAATGCAGCGACAATGATAAAGCTTTTCTCATACTCCAGAACGCAATACTTTCACATAGGCGCCATTTCACAATGGACATCATGCTGTCACCTGGTACATCGCAAGGAGGTATTTGCTCCTTTCATAATTGGAGAGTTTGGCGTTTCGTGATTGATCCTGTTCGATAGTTTGCTAGTTACGTACTTTTAAAACCCTATGATTCTTTTGTAACAACCATATACAATGGTTCAATGGATGGGATATACTTAAACATGTATTGCTTGTGGCGAATCGCATGACATACTTCAATTGAATGCATAAATATATTAGGTCACGTAGTAGGAAGTTCTGCAGGAAATGCAGAATACGATTTTATGAACACCAAACATTGACGTTAATATCACAGTAGAGAGATAGATTACAAATGTCGTCTCTGCATACAGAACGAGTTTATTAATATGTAATACTATACATGTCTGGTTATAATTATTAATAATGGAAATATGAGGTGCATTCAAGTTATAACATCTTCGATTTTCTTTTCTCAGTACTGGAAACAGATAGAAACACACGGTTTGTTTTAAAATAGGCGGACAGCAGCACTAAATGGCACACAGAACTCTAGCGGCAGCGGCGAGAGTGAATACTGTTTTTCATACTTCAAAATGGCGATGTTTTCATGTAATGCGTGTAATCATTCCTTTTCTCAATTTGCGTGGTTTGACACCGAATGAAATTCATCAACAGTTGAGCGAGACATGTGGTGATGGTATCATGGATGTGTCTAATGTGCTTTCATGGGTGTGACAGTTCAAGGAAGGCAGATCGTCGTGTGACAACAAATCAAGGCAATCTCGGCCTCGCACAAGTCGGTCTGACGACATGATCGAGCAAGTAGAGAAAGTTGTTTGGAGGATTGCCGAACGAGTGTGGAACACATCACCTCCAAAGTTGGCATTTCCCAGGTGGGTGGCTGTCTCGAATGCTGACCGACGATCACAAGGCTGCGCGCGTGGTACTTTGCCAAGTAATGTTGACGCGTGATGACAGCTTGATTGGACGTTCTTTTCATCCTTTATGATAATAGATGAGACATGGATGCCGTTTTTCAATTCCTGAAACGAAGGGCCAGTCTGCACAATGGAAGCACTCAGATTTTCCAGTGGTCAACACAAACTCCTGCAGAAGCGTTTGCAGCGTCCATGCAATCATGGAGTCGAGTTAAGAAATATGTGTTTGGCTGCAGGAAGTTTACGCCGAGAAGTGACATGGTTTTCGATTTATTAGTTAGTGAGAAAACAAATCGGAGGTGTTATAACTATAAAGCACCTCGTACACATGAAGAAAGTTTAAATAAATAAATATTTCAGAAGTTTATCTATAAAGAGAGCTGATTTATGCTTTCGTTATTTTCAGTGCAAGTGAGCTCACCTTCAATCGAAGATTCAGAGTGTGGCAGATGTCAGATATGTTTTATCCTTTGACTCCAAGTGGCAGAAGATACTACGCTTGTCTCAAAGAGCTTCATGGCTTCACTAACAAGGTAAAACTGATTATATTAATGCTATCTTCGTGACCTTCATTGAGAAACTAAAGCTTAATAGTTTGTATAAAAGACTACAAGAGAATGTGAAAAACTATTTATACTTATTGATACTTTAAAGTTATTTTATTTCTTAATTTCGTATTACATTTTGAGAAGTATTACCTACTGAAGTCGTTAAACACATTGCCTACTCCCATCGTACTGTTTAGACGTTTGCTGCACGTTTTGAGAATCAAATTAAAACTGAAATGCTTGATTATATTCAATTGGTCTAGTGATGGAAGTACAATGTTGTCAAGAGAGGGATTTAATTTTAAAGTTTAGCCCCAGCAATTTCTATCTCTAATTAAAATATGCAAGTAATTTAAATTAAAATCGCAACATCCTCTTAAATTTTGTTGGTAATGCAAATCCTGAATGGTTTCCAGATATCGTTCAAGACATGCATTATTTGTTCCTTAACACATTTTTCTAATGTCATAAGCATGTGATTTACTAGAACTTGAGAATGCAAATGCTTCCAGACCCTCTTCACTGGTATATGATTCACAAAACACTTCATTATTAGTTTGCTGAAGTACATGCAATTTCAATAGGGAGTTCGCAACGGGAAGTGAAACTAACTAAATTCTGGAAAATTTTCGCCATATTGCGACGAAGCACCTACTACAGGTGTGAAATTTTCACAATTTTCATCTCCCTATTTTTTTTTTTTTTGGCTGAAATATTGCAAAATTTAGGTATGAAAATGAAAATGTGCTTTTAATGAGAAAATGCATGTAGATTGTATTTGCTTAAGTTGTAAATTCAAAGATCTTACCTTATATGTATGTAGAATATCGTACATTTGGACATCACCTGTGTGTATGTCCTTCTCATATTCTATGTTCAGGTATTACCAAGACCACCAGTGAACTTGCAGATCTAAGTCTAATCTTATCTAAACATCCCAAAACCTAAACTAACAATGGGGTCGATATCGCTCTTGAAATTGAAGTTGCATAATTTTTGACGTTTTGTTGCACTTAGCGAAAAATTGTTTCAATAACGACAGTCGTAATACGATCTACTCCCAACCTATTTTGAAAAATTTGTTGAACAGCTACACGATATTGAGCTCATTTAGGACTACCATTAACAAGACCAGCAACTTGCAAGTTAGCAGAGCCTCTCGTCTTAGTCATAAGTTTCTTTTTTGATAGACCAAATCTTGGAATTTTTGGAAATAGGATTACCCCGCCCCTATGAAACCCCCAATGTAGCCAGAACGTTATTTTAACTACAAAGGAGTTAGTTTAAAAACCATTCTTTCGAAATGGATCACGCTTTATAATTGAATCTTATTAGATTACAGTTTTATTAATTTAAGTGGGATATGAATAATGTATTGTGCAGATGATTTTAACTACCCCTACTTTCACGATTTTGTCAGCCATTTCACTGCATCTGGCGAATCGGCAGTTAGAGGGTGCAGCTGTTTTAATGGGGTGAAGGACGAAGAAAGATAGTGATTGATGGGGTTTTAATTAATTAGAAATTTTATAATGTTATGTAGAATTAAGGAGCTCTCCACCTCTTCTCCCGCCACTGTCTCTAAACTGTCGCTATGCCACGGCTAGATTCGGTAGAGAGCTGGAATTTTGTGGTCTTTTCAGGTCAACGCGGAAAGAAGGGTCAGGCATTAGGTAATAGATGAACACAAGTCTTAGAACTGGAGATGACACGATTTATTAACTTGTTCACTGCTAAGGGTCGTCTTTAAGTTCTGACAATGTTAAGTGATTCTTATGTCACACTTGCACTATTTAAACTGACCTACTAACCAGCTGACTGACAATTCACTGAGTTGACAGTTAATAACTGGCTGCTTGTCTAGCTATACTGACTGTAACTGAACAAATTGTCTGCAACTGTCCGCGCTATAATTTTCTGGTAACTGAACTCTTGACTTTTTCTCTTTCCCGATATCTAACTCTGAACTTAATCCTCTCAGTAAGAAACTTTCACCTTACTCTCCTACAGCTAAACTCTCAACTTCTCTTCTGTGGTCTCAAAATCACAGCTTTTTATAAATTATCCATTCATTCAGTCGGTAGGCCGCCTCCTGCATTTCAAAATATCACTATTGAATAATTTCTACACCAATATCCTCTACAAGGCTATCTATGCCGTGGCGCGTGCCTATGATTTCCTAAGTCCCCTGGATGTTCCCTTAGATCTTATATTCGAGCTATCTTTCACCCTTGTCTCCACTATGTCATGCTCTATAATTTATTTCGCCCCAACGACCTGTTATATCAGCAAGTTTAATACTACGATTCGCCTTAAGATTTTAACAAAGCTGAGCTTTATGACTTTTCATATAATAGAGGGGTTTTATGCCGTATTTAGTCTTCCTAACCTTTTCCAGAAACCTTAAAGGGCGACCCTTCTTACACAAAGCCTCTTGCAAAGACATACAAAAGATGTACACGGCCATCTGGTTCTTTTGTCCAGTCCAACACACATTTACAATCATTTCCTGGCTTATTTCTAAAGTTTCTGTCAAGTTTTTTTCCTCACTACCCATGAAATACACAAATAACTTAACTACTAGTATGAATACATATAAATTGTACACGTTATTTATAATAATATTTAAAATATATGTAATTGGTTATACTAATTTTGGTAATATTTTAATTGGGGGGGGGGGGGGCGGCATCTCATAAATACCACTTCAGCGGTAACTCCCAGTGTTGTAGATGTAATTTTCACGAAACTGAAACAAGTTTTCGAAATTACAATTACAATGAAAATAAGAGTGTTTTAATATAGAAGTTGTTGAAAATATTTTCCTTCTATATAAACACGTTACTGGCATCACACGCAGCAGTTAAACCTTTCGAAATTTAGTCAATTTAAACCTAGAAGCACATCATGTTTCTGAGATGATCATTATATTCCAGTATCTGTAATTGGTTGCTATGGACGTTAATGATTTGAGTAATTAAATCTGCTCTTAATCCTCTTTATTGATGAAGCATAGTTCTATTTGCATGGTCACGTTTCAAAGCAAAATAACAGATTTGAAGGCACAGAAATTCCAGATTTTATACAAAACCCATGTTTTACGAGGAAACCGGTGCATTTGTGCACAGTGTGCATACAGAGTATTAGGGGGCCCTTATTTTTGTGAAAATACGACAAATTCAAGACGATACAGGAAGGACATGCTGGCCGTATATTTTTATTAATGGTTACAGTTTAAAAATAAAAAGTATGGAACAAACTCCAAACATTAGAAGAACTGAGAGAAAATATCACATCAAATTTTGTCTTAATTTCGGAAAATGAACTGTTGTAAGTGAATTACAGTTTTCTAAAAAGATAAGCAATAAAATGCTTAGAATTTGCTAATGAATGTTTAAGCTTCTAATAGAAATAAAACAATAAAATATTATATATTATATATACTAGAGATATTATTTTTATTGTCATCATTATTATTTACTGATTTTGTCCCCATATTTTAAATCACCAAGAATGATAGGAGCTCTAAAAATGCTCTTAGTTATACCTAGCCATAAATTTCCTATTATATGCCCCACGAGTGTAACAATAAAAATAAATTTATCAAACTAGATTGAATTGCACAACCATTATTTCAGTGTAAATGAAAATCTCCCTAAGATCTTAAATTCATTTACGATATTAGAATGCAATTCTAAAGGTATAAAGCAATAAAATTATTAAGATAACGTTAAGTCACATGTATTAAGGTGTTGATTGAGGCCATAGCTCAAGTGTGATATTGAGAAATAATTAATTTTATTTTCTCTTCAAATTTGTTAAATCCTATAAATACATTTTGGTAATACTGGTATACAATTAAAATGTTTTTCTTTTATTAATCTATTATCGTTTAATGAATCGCAATACTGTGAAGTTATTAAAATATGTTAGTGAACACTTAACATAAGCATATTCCCTTTCTCAATTATACATTGATGTCTAAAAACGTAGTAATTGTTTCTTTCTCTTTGTTGCTCCTGGTGGTGTAATGGTAACAAAACTTACCTCGTAGACCCCAAGATTGCGGGCTCAACCCCGGCCAGAGTCGATGGGTTTTTCGAGCATAAAACTCCTAACTATGGCTTCCTTCAGAAGGGAAGTAAAGTTGTAGGCACCGAGTTGTGAATTTACGGCACGTAAAAGAATCTCAAGCCTGAAAGAAGAAGCCTCTGAGTAAAATTAAATGGGACGCTGATAACCTGAGACATTGAATAGCGTCCGTAAACAAAACAATAACTAATACTGTTTTCTTCTCTTGAATATAAATGCATTGGCATTTCTGATACAATATTTATGCTTAGAATTTGATGTAGAAATTTCAAAAATGTTTAAATGGTGTCACGTGTTTAGGACACACTCGTGTATTGTAGGAATGTAAGCACAAAAGATGCAAAACTACAACCGTGTTTTTGTTTGTATTTCAAAGGTTATTCGTGACCGCAAACTGACTCGCAGAAGTTCGGCAGGTGTAAAGGACACTAACTCCTCGGATGAAGATATCCAGCTAGGTAAGTAAGGTGAACACGCTGCACTGCCGCCTTATTGTAAGCATGAACATATCTTATATAATTCAATCGAAGTTCAACTGAACATTTTCAAAAGAGCAATGTAGTTTCATTGTAGTTTTGTTTCGCTATAAGTATTTCTAAAATAAGTCACCTGCGGAACTGTGTTCCTCTCGGAAACCAATTCGCGATTTCGACATTTTGCCAAATCGCGCTTGCCAAGCTTTTATTATATGATATAATATTCTATAATATACTTTTTCCAAAATTGGCAATAACATGACTCCCCTACAATTGTCCAGAGATCTTTTTGTTCCTTTCCCTTTAAAAATGGGATGAATTACTCCCTTTCCTTAACAGGTAGCATAAATTCCCTGTTCAAGTTATTATATCTGGAGCATTGCCAAACCAAACTCATTAAAACTGGCTACCTCTTTGAATACTTCCGGCGGCAGTTCATCCCAGCCCGGGGCCTTGCCTTTTATTGCCTGTGAGATGGCCCCCGCAACAATATCCCTGTCTAGCACGCGTACTTCCATCCCTCATCACCCTTGTGCCCGACCCTCTAGCCCTCTCCCTCACCAAATAATGTTTTAAACTGTTCTGCCCATTGTTTAGGTACAATTTAGTTACGTACTGTATAGCTATCTCTCAGGTTTTGTATTATTTGCCACGTTCTAGCATTATCTCCCCTCCAATATTCCAATCTCTCAGTTGTGTGATGACATTACAGGTAAAAGGAAACGTATTGCTTTCCTGGATATGCTGCTTCAGGCTTCTGAGGAAGGAGCAATGCTGACCGATGAAGAAATCCGAGAGGAAGTGGACACTTTCATGTTCGAGGTGAGATGTGACGTGGCGAAATAGAAGGGCGAGTTGAAAATTAAGTGCTAACGAAAACAAGAGTGTTATTGTGTAGATATTAATCATATGCATTAACAATAATTGCTTTTCGTTGTTTCCTGGAGGTGATCATTGTAGTTACAGTGTTTTCACTGGCATTTCATAATTTGTAGATAACACTAGCCTATAGGGCAAGCTATTAACCTATCGACTTGAACAACTACGTATTTTCTCTCTATAGTTTTTTTTTCTGGTCTATAAATTGTAGTATTATTGGGCCTCTTTCGGCAAAAGTTATTGGCATTTAACACCATATATGATGCTATAAACCCAAGGTTATATTAACGGCTGTGTGGTAAGGGTATTTATTGTGATATTAATTTGTTTCTCTATAGTAAAATACTCTTAAGATAGCAAACACATAAGAATAATATCTATTGCTGATTCTATTACATTTTTACAGTATATGCACATGGGAACGAATTATAAACCTAAAGAAACTACGGTAGATTTCAAATGTAAAGATATTTCAGCAGAAGCGTTTAAGACGCGAGTTTTAGCAAGCATTTGCCATTTTACTGCTTTTACAATTTCCTCTAACTCGTATACTCTAATGCAGCAACAACTGTTAACTACTAGTTGATCCTCTTCCGAATAGTTATAAATATACATTAATTTCCTGTTATTTTTATGTCGAAATGCAGTTCCTTGACTACCTGCTTCACTTGAGTACTTGAAATACATAGGTTCTAAAACTTCGTCGTCTTACTTTCCTTCCTGTAATGTTTGGTGTACAATTCATAGTTTTTATGTGTCAAGTTGTCTTCGTGAACAAAATATTCTACGCTTTCAGTTTGAAAATCTTGTTTCTAATTACAATCCCCTGCTTTATCTGAGCTCATGCAAACTCAATCAGTTTATAAGAAGGGAGGCGCACTACCTCACGGCTCATGCATTCTTTCTGTTGTTTAAATGACAACACCTGCTGCAACAGCTCAGAAGTTTCT
The DNA here is from genome assembly GCA_030762175.1 of Metallyticus violacea. Taxonomy (NCBI): domain Eukaryota; kingdom Metazoa; phylum Arthropoda; class Insecta; order Mantodea; family Metallyticidae; genus Metallyticus; species Metallyticus violacea. The sequence continues at coordinate 72,705,311 of CM060838.1, forward strand.
GATTCCAAAAATTCTACTTTCCTTTAGTGGCCGTTCAATAAGGGGATTTTTCTTACTGAACGCAGTTGAAATGTTACTTTCAACAACCGAATTACGTGGAGCATTGTCCATTACTAGGTGTCAGACTTTCTTCTTATAAATAATTTATGAGATGATTTAAAAATCAAGCTTTAAAGGTGTGAGCTGTAATTTCCTCGTGGTGATCATCTACGACGGCTGTTCATAAAGTGTGATAATTGCTTTCCTTTCACTATTTTTACAAAATATCTTTACTCCTCTTTACAATTTTGATGATATTTCTCAAAGCTGAAACCGGATTCACAATTGAAAGTAATTGGAGAATTCCAGACAAAAAGTTGATCACCAATAGGCAATTACAGCTAACACCTTTGATTTTTAAACTGTTTGATAAATTGTTTAGAAGAAGAAATCTTAATATGTAGTTTCACCACCTTTGAAAGAAACTCCACACGTTCTTGTTGCAGTATCTTCAGCAACATGCATTCGAACGTGCTTTTGTTCAGGAATCAGCGGACTTGGAATCCACCGTCAATAGCCTGGTCTTATGGACAACTTTTTAGTTACCAACATATGGGTGGCGCCCAGAAATGTTCAGAATTTCTGAAAGTATTCTTAAAGTTATTGAACAATCCTCACTTACAATGACAGCAGCGAGGTTAATGTCTTCTTCCATTACAGCACAAGCTGTAGAAAAGATCGCCTCCGCTCTTTAAAGTTTTCATACCATTTTCAAGCTGTGCTTTAGGGAGTGTCTAGCTCTCCACAGGCCTCCTGTAGCATTGTATATGCCTCAGAAGAAGAATTGTTACGACGAAAACAGAATTTCATCGAAGCCTATTTTCCTGGGTCGGAACAGAACGTATTTCAATTTGCACACGTTTCACAGGAAGTAACCGAAGTGACAACAATAAAAATATATCATCTGTACATTACGTATTGAGCTAATCTAACCTGATAAAGTTACCAAAACTTATGCCTGTAAAAACAAGGTCATTCTTTATTCAACAGCCTTCGTACATGAAGAACGTTTACCTTCACACTATTAATTTATTTACTGTATTTTTTTGCCCAAACCTAATATAAGTAGTATACAGATATATATCGCTAGACATTGGAATTTAACGCATTATGCATAAGAACATTAGTCTTAATATAACAATGTCATCTCACTCCTTTGAAAATTGGCGTTTTTCGTTTATCTTTTATATATCTGAAACTTCAACCTTATACTATTAAGTGAATGAACTAGAGTCGATATATGAAAATGTAGTACCTAAAGCGCCAGTAAAAAAATTGACCATAAAATTTGAAACTTCCTACGTACAAAGTCTTTGTGAAGTAATTTAAGTTTGCAAGTCTGGAGGCTCACTGTGTTTTCTGGAGCTGTACTGTGTCCGATATTTTAATTTTACGGCCAATGCACGACACAGTAGCTTTAATTATGCTATGCACTTATGCATTTAGAGGAATAGAATTATTTATTAAATTTTTATTATTATCGCTTCTCCACATGAACTCTAAAAGCGATAGTTCGAGTCTGGCTCCTCAAAACTGACTTTTAAACCATCTTCACTGCTTGTGCTTGGTTTATCATTCTGACGTTACATGAGCAACTCCCATTTTCTGGCATTAGCTCCAAATTCATTCTGTGTTAGTTTTATAAGACGCCATGCTTACGATTCCGATTTTGTGCACACCTTTTATCATCAAGAGAATTCTGCTTATCATCATCTCGAAGAAGGGAAGGGATCAACGCGCTTCTGGATTGTTACAGTCAGAGAAAAGGGATTCAGGAGCGGTGATGCATTTATTCCAGGCGTAACATCGCAAACTCGGCAGATCTAACCTCTCTCCAAGAAATTAAGTCCCCCAGCAGGGCTACTTCATTTTAGATGCCAGGGCAAAAACATTTCTAAAATGCAAGCTACTGCACAATACCGCAAAGCGCATCTCGCCCTGTCACTTGCTACTCTGTATCAGAAACAGCGGATTGATGTGATACCGCTATATTAATACAAGTGTCATCATTTTGCAGGGAGCTAATTTGAAGTTTGTTTTGAAATTAAAAGTGTTTATATAGAATTATAAAATTCAGATTTTGTTGTTTGGAACTACTATTTCGAGTATATATTGCAGCATTTTATACTTTTAAAAATACAAAGTCAAAATCAGGACCTAAGTAAGATACATACTTTTTGTACAAAGCTATATTTACGTAACCTTCTAGACGACTATATTATATTGAGGAATTAAAGGGTTGAGTAAATAAAGGCATTGTATTACACTTTTAAATAAATCATTATTTCTTCCTGAATGAAAATGCAATTGATCAAATTTTATTTTTAAACGGATTCCTTGGATGTCTCGGATATACTGAGTGCATTACATTGCTGTAATTTAGAGTAACAGCTTTGCACTTCATTTACTCAAAACATGAAACCTTTATTCATTATTAATTGTGAATTTAAACATTTAAAATAAAAAAGACTAATGAATTTTGCAACCATTATAATTTCCAACATCAAAATGTAGCATTACTTCTTAGGTATTCAGTTTCTCTTCATAATCATCAGTCTTCATCTCCTTATTATTCTTCTGCTGCTTCTGCTCCTCCTACTCTTCCTCCTTTTCTTCTTCTGAAACACAATCTGTGCCTTATCGCATTGCAAAAGCCTTCGAGGGGGCAGCAGAATAGAAATAACCCTTCATTATACTTAGCATTTAAAACGGAATGCTGTTCCCAACAGAGGTTCCAGGTTTGCCAACATGTTATTGCGACCTAACTATTTTTTCCTTAACCTGAATACAAGCAATCTGGTCTTTGTGAAGTTTAACCAACAAACTTTCTGTATTTAACTTGGTTTTCATTGCCATCTTTCTTCCTAGTGTTTAAGTTGACTTAACTCAAGCAGCTCCCAGTTTTAGATGTCTTCAGTTAGTAAGTGATGTATAATGTACAGTTCGTCTTCCTTCCTCTTGTAACTTCCATCACCAAGTCTTCCAGGCATCAGGTCACAGAGCTTTCCCTGCTCTCTTCAATGCCATACCTATCGGAGAATTAGAAGGGGATCCCTCCCCATTACCATGGGATGTTGTGGTGTTCAATCTTTTCACAGAGGTCTGCGCATCCCGTAGGTTTTTGCAATAGCTCTAGAAGCTATTCCGACCCGCCGTTCGGCTGCAGACGTTTGCGACGCCCAGACGCGCCAAGTGAACTTAGCTTCAGAAGCCGACCGCACCTAGCTGCCAGTAATTTACTGGTGGATAGGTCCTACTAGCTTGGCCTACTCACTTAAGGGGTGAGTTACCCCAGCATTAAGGTAGCCACCACCTCCCCACGAACGACAGCGATTCAGGCGATCCTGCCCCCAGGTACATGCCTTCGACACTCCCCTGGGAGACGCTGCCGTAGTGAGTACTCAATTTCCGTGATTTCCGGGACCACTGCCAAACCGAGTCCAACCCAATCCGGACAACTCCCTTGCGGGAGGAGCTCGTTTCAAGTCCGGCTCGGCTGCTTCTAGTAACGTCAGAAGTACCACGGGCACTCAGGGTCCGCAGAGCCCGCACCAGGGGCATTTGAAGAGCAACGGTCAGATCGCGCCCCCCCCCCCTTATGGGGACCTATCGGGGAAAGTACAGAATCATATTTCATTTCACTATAGTGGACCAATGAAAACTTAAAATCTATCATTTCTAAAGAGGAAAGTGTAAAACTCTGCCAAAAACATAACTACAACGTATCTGTTAAAGTTTTGTCCTCTACTGCTGCCATAGTACAACATAACATGCTACACAATAGCCGTAAGGAGGGTTAGATACTTAAAAGGACAACTTGCTAAACGTATAAACATATTTTTCTTTGTCTAGGCATTTAGTGAAAGTAATTGAAGCAGTAATTAAAGCTTCAATCCCTTCCCTCAGATTACCAATGTTCTCATAATCGATATCCATAACATATATATTATAATTAATTTTTACCATTTGTAACGAACCTTATGCACCTTCAGGTCACTGTATTTATTTTCTGGCATATTGAAAAGAGAAACTTGTGCCGGAACTTTAAGGGAAATGATGTTATATGTTTTTATTTGGGCAAGAGAACCCAAGGACCTGAATCTTTTGTGTAGGTCAATGTTATATAGCCAGGGTGTCCGCTAGGTCTTGAGGAATGATTATAGCGCAAGAATGGTCAAAGAGGGTCTTTTATGCGAACAGGCAGAATGGTTCTTCTTTTGTTAAGACAGGAAACTAACCAGGTAATAAAACCCTCTAATGCTATATGATTAAGTTTCAATGACATCGTTATATGATCTGCGTAACCGGACAGTGTAAGTAAACAGAGCTATTAAAGTTCATATCCAATAGGAAAGTTAAGGGAGATTATTAAAATGAATATTAACAATAGAAAACCTTGTGGAGGACTAGAAAGTCTAAATCTATTTAAAGTCGTGTTATAGTAGGCCGTTTTTAGTATTCCGAACGGACGAATTTTATAGTTCATAAAAGTAAAATATTTCGAGGCCCCAAGAGGGAAACACATATCACGAACAGAAACAGAAAGACATTTTTGATTTATTTAAGGACGCTCTTTAACAGCTCAGGTCATCAGCGTGCAGAGAGACATAAAAAGAGAACGACAACTCATACAACAGTGAACCTAGCGAGGATAACAGGACAGAACAGAACGCGACCGTTATACAACTAGGTATCAAGACAGCGGACAACAAGTGATAGATTAATACAAGTGGAATAATATAGTTAGAGGAAGAAATAGCGAATAGAGCGTCGCCAACAATTAACCTTCAGACAATTAACAAGGCGAGATTTCAAGACATTTATAGATGAAGTACGAGACAATGTCGGTTAAGGTAAAAGTTAAATATTATGCGACAAGAATTTGCATATATAACAGTAAAGTAAACGATTGACCAGTATTGAGCTTCATGTAATGCGAACAGAACCTAACGTAAACAGAGGCCATTTAGCTTAGGTAGTATAAGAGTGGCTTAAAGAACAACCCACAAATTCCGTCAAAACGTAAAGGCAACCCGAAACAGTGATAAGACATCGAATAGTAAATAAATCGTTATCACTTATATTCACACGAATTTCTTCACCTTCTACTAGACACCCTTTCCTTTCTCTCTGACAAGATCATGTCACAAAACTCCAGTACTCTATCGAGCAAAAGTCGAGGCAAAAAGCGATAACACAAAGCGGGACATTGGGAGAAGAACAGATTGATTTCTAATATCGCTAATCAATCAATGATACAACCTATCACACAATCAATCCTTACACTTCCTTCCCAGCAGCCTACCGCATTTTTATCGCATCATTCAGTTGTTTCATTTTGTTATATAATTTTTAAGCAGCTGTATGCACCTATGCAGTAAGATAAGTGTTGTTATATTGTATTTAATTAATGTATTTTATTATATCAGGTGTTTCACTGGCTCTCAGTCCCTGATTATCTTTCAACTTTCATAATAATAAACGTAATTCAGTGAAATTTGACTCGGACTTAACTTTGCTATATGAAAAACATGGTTATGGTTAGGAAAGAACACTCGTGAGGGCTTTATTTTTAAGCTGGGTGCTGCGTATGCTCATAAATGCAATTTGCATGTATCTGTCTACAGCAATGTGACATATAATTAATTTTAATGGGTCATATAGTCATAACCCTTTGTGTTAGATCAGTACACTGTGTGCAGTACAAATCTACCAGAGGAACTGTGCGAGTTTATTAACCGCACTTGTTAAAAAAACTCTGTCCTTAAAGAAGTATCAAAAATAAATGTTGCACAGTTAGGATTACGAAACCTCCGGCAAAGTCTTCTATTCGTTGTATGGTGAAGAAACCGGAAACCACGGAAACATCTTTGGGTATTCGAAACTGGTGGAAACAACGGTACAGTAGATGAAAAACAGTGCATGCTTTCCCACAGTAATTTTTACTGTCGCAGGCGATGGTTTTCAAGTGCACATTTGGATGAAAAATATTAATCAAACAACATGCATATAACATTACATCTGAAAAGGACTTTAAATCTCCCATCAAACAAAAGATAACAAATGTTGGTTCCAGCAGTTTACCAATGAACATTTCGGTCGATGAGAATGACCAAAGCTGCACCTCTTCTTAGTTAAACATTTGGGTATGGTGTGCTTTGTTTCGGGGCTACATTCTTCCTGTATACAACGTTGGATACCGCAGTCTACATGTAAATATTCTACGAGCTTATGCATCATTTAGATGATGATAAGCTCTTTACTGTCTATTTCCCAATGTTAGCATAGCTGATTTGTTCCTTTCTTTGAAAGTTTTGTCATTTTAAAACACTTTGGCCACTTTATTTCATCAGATTTCATGCTGAAAACAGTGTATCGCAACAAAATACTGACTCTCGAGAAACTGCAAGAAAATGTTCAATATGAAATTGAGGCAGTAATTGGGGAATACTTTCTGTGTGCAAGCATTTTTTGATGATAATGGTAACCACTTTCAATACTTCATAAAATCAAGCGATTCTTATACACAAATATATTAATTTGTCAAAGATTACTGAATAACGTAGGTTAGTTTTGAAAGTTATAAGGGAAAACAAGAGTAAAAATATTTCATAGTCTAATTCGATACTAAAATAAGATTTAAACATTTTCAGGGTCACGACACGACTAGTGCCGGAATATGCTGGGCTTTATTTCTACTTGGCCTCTATCCTGATGTTCAGGTATGCTGCATTCACTATAATTCTTGTTTTTATAATGTGATATATAGGAAGGTCGTCTAAATTGAATCAGTTTTATATGTTATTACATTAAGTATGCAATTGAAACAACTTTTTTAGAAATATTTTTCATTTCAAACACTTTAATTAGGTAATAGCACATATTGAAATATATGTCTCCTTGTATCTCAAAATAGATAAAGTAATAGTAAGTAAATGGTTCAAATTAAAAAACTGGCTGTCCTAATTTGAACTCCTGGTAGCCCAATTTGAACCTTACTACAAATTGTGCATAATATTAAAAATACCAAAATAATAAACTATGCAAATTATTAAATATTCTATTTGCCCTCTGTACAGAACTATTTCTTTATGCTGGGTTTCACTTTGGCACACCGGGTATGAACCCATCTTCTACAGTGAATAATTTCTTCGTTTGCCTGCGCACACAGAATTCAGAACCAACTTGAGTTATCTTTATCTTGATCCTTGTCCTCCTCTTTGGAAAATAAGTTAGCCACGTTTAGTTTACCTTTCGATTGTTCTAATTTCAGTTTGTGTGGCCTGAGAATTTTTTCCTCATCCTTATTAAGAATGTCGATTGGCTTCGTATTCCCCGGCCTATTCAATACACAATTTTTCAATATCACCTTAAAAAGATGTAGGCAAAACTATTGGTATCTTGTAACAATGATTAATATAACATAAACGTGAAGTGCAGGTTACTACCATGTGTTGTAAAAAGTGCTTCCAAATCCTCCTAAACTGGACAAATATAATTAGCAAGAAAGAAACCGTGAATGTAAGTACAGGCCTCTTCTTATATCACCGTGTTAGCTTGGGATCGTTTGTGTAATTAATGGTTAGAAAACGTAGATTAGTACGGGAAAGGAGACTAACGGCGGAATCGAAAGCATGGTATAGTCGATTTTTAAATAGAATGTAATTCACTTTATGATAAGTCTTCGTCAGAACTTTCACGTTGAATGCGCAGCATGGCGATTTAAAACAGTTGAAGTTACAGTAAAGGCTCTTTCCGGCTACAACCTGCAGGAGAGCGGTATAAATGATGTTCGTTGTCGCCAAGCAATACTCCATGCACAGTGTTCAACCTGGTTTGGTTATTCAAACCCAGTGCTCTAGTCATTAGCACAGGACAATATACTATATAACAACTATAATGTGTTATAAATTTTTATAATACTTTTGTCGGTTGTTTAACGCGTTGAACTAGACAACAAATGCCGTCAAGTGCCCTGATCTTTCTGCAGCGATTATACAGATGACGTTTTATGATATAGGCAGTAAGTTATTGTATTCTTCACCGGTAAAGTAAGCTTAACTGCTATATTACGAAAGATTTTACACATTCTAAGTAAAACTATGCACACGATCATGGAAAAATGAACACACTGTAATAGTTGCAAGAGATGACTTCTGCCACATCTAAAGTACTTAAAATCGTCTTTGTTCTATTAAAGAAACACAACAGTCCTGAACCTTAGCTCTTCTAAATCTATAGGATTTAAGTAATAACCTGGTTTATATGTAGCAATAGGAACCGCTAATTCTTCAATATTATGGTAGAAAGTATCAGACCCGGAAAGAAGATTCTGCTTTAACACTATATTTATTCTTACAACTCGTTTGTGTACTGCAACATTTTATTTTCCCGTTGCAGGATAAAGTATACGAAGAACTGGAAAGTATTTTCCAAGGGTCCGAGGCGTCTGCCAACATGCGGAATCTGCAGGAAATGAAATATTTGGAGCGAGTGATCAAAGAAACACTCCGGCTGTACCCCAGCGTTCCTTTTATAGAAAGAACGCTCTCCGAGGATATAGTCTTAGGTAAGTAGAGGGTCTACTTAAGTGAGATTTTGGGGTAAAATGATAGAATTTAATAGGAAAAATTGCACTTTCTCAACAGAAGAAATTGAATGTTTGAGCATCTCTGCTGTATTGTGAGTTCATTTAGGAACTTCTTTGAATGCTTTCTAATGCTCTAAACTGCTCCTGCTATAACAGTTAGCAATATTATCCATTGTCTCGTGCAAGTAAATTAATAAATTACTTATAAAACTATAAGAATTCATAAATAAAATAATACAGTAGCTTTTAACATAAAATATCATATCGTATTACATTTGCATCAAAATATAAATAGAAATGTTTCTATTATTTGGTAATTAAAAACACCTACTTGAGAGAACGAACACAAATATCTTTTAATGCCCTTCAGTTAGATAAACCAACTTATACTAAAAGAACATGACAAATGCTGAAATAATGATTTAAAGGAATTATTTATCTCTTGAGTGTTCGATACGCGTTCATAATGTTTTAGGTATCAAGATACTTTTATATGAATACTTTGAAGCTATATTAACAAACAAAATACGCGTTCTCGTTGCTTACATTTGATAAACGTGTGTTACTGTTTATCTGCTAGCCAACGCCCTCTCATACTGCCACGGGCGGCCGAGGTCGATAAGCCGCGGACTCGTGAAACGGAGGTCTGGGGTTCGAATCCCGCCAAGACCGTCCTCCCGGACTGAGGTTCTTTCCAGGTTTTTTTTTTCAGTTCGATTAATGGCAAATGCCGGGGAGGTAGTCTAAACTTAGGCCTGGAACGCTTCCTTCTTTAAAAAATATCCTTTCCCAATGTATCATTTCATCTCATGTATCATCAGTGTCCACCGCCTGCAGTGCCTCAGTAGTAAAAGCAGGAGTTAAACATTATTAAAAAGAAAGAAAGAAAGAAAGAAAGAAAGAAAGAAAGAAAGAAAAAGAAACAGCCTGCTTTAGCTGTTGAGTTATATATGTGTATTTTTTTTTTTTTTTACTAGTGTTTAGCGCTTGTTTTTACTACTGAGACACCACAGGCTGTGGCCATTGATGATGCATGAGATGACATACATTGGGGAAGAACCTCCCCAGCATTTGCCATATATGAGGACTAAGGAAAACCTGGAAAAAAGAAACTCAGTCGGGGAGAACGGTCCTGGTGGAAATCGAACTCAAGACCTCCCGCCCATGAGTCCGTACCTTAACGACCTCGGCCACCCATGGCGGTGTGTGTGTGTGTGTGTGTGTGCGTGTGCGCGCGCGCGCATTTTTCATCGCACTGATGACAGTAATAACGAGATATTCAGGTACTTCTGACATTACTAGAAGGAGCCGGGCCGGACTTGAAACGAGCTCCTCCAGCAAGGGAGTTGTCCGGATTGGGTTGGGCTCGGCTTGGCAGTGGTCCCGCAACTCACGGGAAATTGAGTACTCACGACGGCAGCGTGTCCCAGGGGAGTGCCTATGGCGTGTACCCTGGGGGCAGGTTCGCCTAAATCGCTGTCGTTCTTGGGGAGGGTCGTGCCTACTTTAATGCTGGGGTGACTCACCTCTATAACACGAGTAGGTCTAGCTAGATGAGACCTCTCCACCAGTAAATCTGGTAGCTAAGGCAACTTAGCGCGTCTGGGCGTCGCAAACGTCTGCAGCCGAACGGCGGGTCGGAATAGCTTCTAGGTGCCGTCGTAATGCAAGAACCTACGGGATGCGCAGATCTCTGTGACAAAATTTGGCCTATGGCAACATCCCCTGGTAACAAGGAGGGATCCCTTTATAATGTGTGTGTGTGTATGCGCGCGCGGGGGGGGGGGGGGGGGGCTAGCATTTTTCATCGCGCTGATGACAGTAATAACAAGCTATTCTCTAATGATTATCTTCTTGTGGACAGTCCTGGAGGTGCGTCACAGTTTAATCCTGCTGCAGATGTCAAAGGGTACAAGTGTACAGGACTTGAGGCAATGGAAGTATACGGTATACTGTATAATAGTACGAAAATCAGCCACACATTGGGAGAGGTTTTGTCAAATTGAGCCAACAACCTCTAGCCTTTTCCAGCAAACAGTAGGCGTAATTTTGTCCGGTTTTAGTGTTTTAATTCCATAATCAATGAAGCAAGTTGACTGTAGTAAAGTAATATCCATTTTTACCAAGTCATTGTCTTCTTATTGCCAAATGCCCACGTTTCGGGATACTCAATGTTTCATCCTTTCCCAATAACGCTTTCTAGAAAACACAAAGACGCCAAAATAAGAATTTATTAACTGTTTAATGATATAGGGAGAAATGGCAAATATTTGTCAGAAAAGTAGAGTGCTAGATTTTCCAACTTTAAAATCTCATTCTACGTAAATAAAACGAAAGGATGTAAAAACTGGGAATTCGTCGACTCGCAGCCGCAACATAAAGTCAATTCCGTACGTCGTGATTTCTACCCCGCGTTTGTCCTACATAGCCAAAATTCAATCTTGTATCTAATATGAAAGTGTGTTTCGATATTAAAAGCTATGGTACTTCATCCTATGGATATTTATTTATGATACTTTGGTAAAATGGAACTTCACAAGAGAAGCCCAACAATGATCACCCAATTATCTGATGACCGATACTGCGGCGGGGAACTGCTTCAAACGATAAAATATTGCTCAAAGTCAGTCGGAGCGGGCGGGGTTCACTAAACCCTACGTTGATCTCGGGTCTGATGTCACTCAGTCAGAGTGTTTGAACAGTAAAAGAAACATCACGTGTCAAATGCTAGAGTAAAGTATGTTAAGAACTAAATAGCAAATACTAAACCCAGGCACTCTATTTAACAACTTGTGTTTCATTTAACCATGCGAGTTCGCGTCAGAAATTCTGAGGTCATCAAGGTTCAAGTTGTAATGGGATTCATAAATTAGTAGAATTCACACACTTTAGAAGAACTAAAGGATAATGCTGGTTATGAGATCAATTTATTTTCCCAAAGGGCATTAGAAGAGTAATAGGAATTCAAAAACAGATGCCAGAAATGAGTAGATAATGAAGATAAGACATTTACGAAAACTCTTGCGCGCCATCGGTGAGCACAAAACATTTTATTTGCATTAAAATTTATTACACTGTCTCTCTATTGTTTCTATCACAGTCTTTTGTTACTTTGATATAACCGGCTGGGCGTAAGCGGTGGCTTTTTAGCCAATGCAGTCCTAGTCGCGGCGTTTGTATCTGATAATTGAAACACCCGATATGTAAAATGATGTAGACCAATATTGAACACTACTAAATAATATAATTAAATAAAGTTAGCCAGTTCCTACAAATGGGCATTCTATAAGCAATCCTACCTTTTTTAATTTTTTTCTTCCATCGAGCAGTTTATCTTGGAAAAATACAATGTTATATGCAGTTTCTTTGAACCTCGTGCAGTTTTATCTTCTTCTTCTGTGACAGTTTCATAGTTAGCTTTCAAAATGGGGTCGATGACCAATTTTCCGCAAAATATCTTAAGGCCTATCTTAAAGTATCCATTTTACTTGTTCTTAACACACGACTATATTTATTTCTCATTTAGATATAAAATTACTTTTTGTGGGTCTTTTGATTAATTACTAATGTTTGCTTTTGCATACCTGTCAAGTTCATTAGTTTTTCTTCTGTCGTAAATGGCGTATCCGCTGGGCAATTTTTCTTTGATTAATGTGGTTGCCCCTGACGTTCGTACATCCGCTCCATTGAATGAATTCGTTTATCGGCATTGCAGGATCTAATTTTGCTGCATAATCTGAAATTATTTTACCTATAGAATTGACTGGTAATAGCTTGGCCACCCACCCAGTAACCCTCCTAGGCCTGTTGGCTTTTGTTAAGGACGTTGGACTAGAGCTACCTGCTTTTTTCTTAGGCGGGGAAGCTTCTAGCAGAGGCCCCCGTTCATCTTCAGCATACGTCCTGCCCTAAGTCTTCGACCGCAGCACACCTTTATTATTCTCGCCGTTTTAGCGAGATAATCTCCTCTTTTGCGAGATGCGATTTTATTTATATCAACGGCTCGAAATCGGACACAGGTGTTGGATGTGCCTTTGTTTTTTTATGGCGGAGCTTTACGCTATAAATCGAGCGGTTTTATTTGTTTTTGAACAATGGCTTGAGAACACTGTCATTTATTCCCATTCTTTGAATGCCCTTTTATCTTTTAAAAACCTGTACAACTACCATCCTCTTGTACAGCACATCCAGGATGCAGTGTTTACGCTAAGGGACGCTGGCGTCAGGGTGACACTGCTGTGGGTACCTGGACATGTGGGATTTCCCGGTAATGAGACATCAGTTGTCTTTTTTTTATTGATTTATTTATGGACGCTCTTTAACATCTGAAGTCATCAGCGTCCCATTCAACTCAGGGCGTGAAACGGCCGACAAATTTTGCTCAGAGGCCTCTCTTTCAGGCTTGAGGTTCTTTTTCGTGCCGTAAATGTACGACACGGGACCCACGGCTTTACTTCCCTCCCGAAGGAAGCCATACTTAGGATTTTTACGCCCGAAAAAATCCATCGGTCCTAGCCGGGTTCGAAGCCGCGATCTTGGGTTTAGGAGGCAAGTATGGTAACCACTACACCACCAGGACCGATGCACAGCAGATGTCGCAGCGAAATCCTCCCTTTTAGATCCTGCTGAATATGAGCAACGCTTTTACACGGGGATTTCAAGCATTCTTTAAGACGAGGTGTTATTTCGCGCTACCAATAAGCTTCGAGAATGTAAATCCACCCCTTTTAAATGATCGACTTATTCTTGCGCAGTTCGTCGCGAAAAAGTAATTTTAGTCCTTTTAAGAATTGGGAATTGCCGTTTTAGTCACCGTCACCATTTTAAAGGTGAACCAGCTCCAGCGTGTCCTATTGTGACCACCCCTTTACAGTGCGTCACATTTTACATGAATGCCATCATCTCGCAACTTTAAGACTTTCGCTCGGTGTGTCCTCCTCTATTGAGGACTTACTTGTAGATGATGTTTGCTGTTGAGCGAGTGCTGCGTTTTATCCGTGTTTGTTATTTTAGTAGCAAGGTGTGGTTTTATAATTTTATTTATTACGGCATTTTTAGACCGTTTTAAGGCTGTTGTGTTTCCAGCTATTGTTGCTATGTTTTGTTTATTGTTGACCATATTATCCTTGTTATTTGTTATGCGGTCTTTATTTTTATTGCCCATTGTGCTAATGTTGCTTGTTTTCTACACTGCATTTTAGTGTAAATAGAATATTTATTTTACTCTTGGCGCATTTTTTAATGTGTTTGGACGCTAATGCCCGTAGCTGACTTGCGCTATTTAAGCAATAATCATCTGCCCAGGAAAATTATGTGGCGCCGTCGGAACCCACAGTGCTCATTTTTTGTATCTTTCGTTATTTATTAACTGTAAATAGTAATTAATATTCTAATCACCATCATTGTAGATACAGGTACTGCCCTCCGCCGTGAGAAATGTTTGAATTCTTTAGAAAATATTTTCAAAAACTCGCCGCAATTCATTCTCCTGCATATTTTGTTTCAGCACCGCCACGGGTTTTATTTCAGGTATAGAAGTATGGATGAAAATACGCAAGCTGATTGGCTTTATGCGCACTGAGGATAGAAACAGCAACTCGTAGGCTAATGGACTTAGACTTTGGAGGAAAAGTTTCCAGTCAATAACTTGTTTCATCAAGCTTCTCCTTTGTTTAAACCCTCAGTTTTTTTCTAAACGAAAACTCTTCCGCATTCCACGAAAGGTTAAACGGCTTCCACTAGGGTACATATATTTCAATTGCGTAGCGGAATGAAAACATGAAATTTCGAAATTGTGTTGCAGTCTGTTTGTATATTGAGCATACCCATTGTCATCGTCATCGTTTTTATATTTGATAATGTCATATTTATTATGTAATTCCTAAAAAGCAAAAACCTTTTGTTTTAGGCTCTGAAACCATTCCTGCCGGAGTAAATGTTCTTCTCCATATCTATTATGTACATCGTGACCAGAGGTACTTCCCGGAACCAGAAAAGTTTGACCCGGACAACTTTCTTCCTGAGAGGATAGCCAAAAGACATCCGTACTCCTTTGTACCCTTCAGTGCTGGACCGAGGAACTGCATTGGGCAGAAGTTCGCCTTGTTGGAGGAGAAGGCTGTGCTCAGTGCTTTGCTGCGCCAATACAAAATAGAAACAGTCGGCACCAGGGAGAACACGAAATATCTTACAGAGTTAATACTCAGACCTCTAAACGGAATCAAAATTAAACTCACCCCCAGAAAAGCAACCTGATTTCTATAGTGAGTTTTTCTCTCTCTCTAGCTCGCAACTTGTTGGTCATATGTAGTTGTGATGTAACATGTTGTAACCTTGGTCTGTCTTGACTCTAAAACAGAGATGTCCGATTATTACCAGGATAGAGTAGGGCTATATCACATCATTGCACCCACTGTGAAAGAATGAAACGTTACACCCTTAATGTTTAAAAAAGTCTATCGTAATTACTTTAAGTAGCAAATTAAGAGGTTCCAGTGTCATTTGGAGTTCAGAAAAGCAAAAGCTCTCAAATAAAACTTTTACTTACAGACTATTTTATTTCAACACTTTATTTTTCTGAGGATGCCCTCCATGACATGGTTTGCTTTTATCCAGTTCACAAATGTACGGAAAGAATTGAAGAAAAGTTACTTTTGATGTTGCGATATACATTTTTAATGTTCATTTTTGAAAATGTTTATTTGCAAATGCACTTGGAATCAAAGATTGCCATTAATTTTCACGCACACAGAGGATATTTTATCAGGACAAACATATAAACAATCAAATTTTTGCAACATATGGACAGCTTTGAATTTTTCTTCTTCAGAGTTTTTAGTTTTAAGAGAAGCGATATCTAGAAGTTCTCTAGTAATATTATTCACTGTCATATCCCTCAAAAATACATTAAGTAGATCCTTATTAGTTCTGTCTGATGTTTCGTCCAAGGAAAGAATAAAATGCTTTAGTGTTTTTAATCTTCCCTTCAATTGTTTTTTCCAATCTAGTCCCAAAGTCTTCGATGCACCTCTTTACAATATTACATGAAAGTTTTATAGATTTAGCCATATCTACCAAATTGGAACACAATTCCTTAGCTGTTATTATGCTGCATTCTCTGATAAATTCGCCTTTATTAAATTGTTTAATTGTTATTTTATCCAATAAGTTCCGCAATTCTGTAAGAAATGTTTACAAATTCTCAAATATTACGAGAAATGCTGACAGCACTTTCAATTCTCTAAAACTTTTGAGATCCACCTTTACCTGGAAAGAACAATTTCGTTTAATAATAACAAATTTTAAAGGCTTGGTTAATAAATCCAACGCCTTTCGGTGTTACAACAAGAGATATATGATACAATTATTGCAAATAATGTGCTGGACAAAGTCATCTTACAAAAATATTCTTCCTCCAGTTCAATCCGTCTGGATGCTGAAGACATTGTGAAACCAAAATGTTTACCATCACTGCTCCATTACTAGAGTAACGTATTGCTTTTCCCTAATCCTACTTCCATCGATAGTAAACAAAGAATCGAGGGGAATACTACCATGTATCATGTTTGGGCACCATTGTAATTTTAAAGTTCCTGGAAGACATGCGTTTCATTTACCTCCCCTTCTCCTGCACTCAAGAACACAAGACGGAAGAATATACCTCCGTACACTAGTGGCGTTTGTTTTCATACAGGAAATAACTTTCCACTTATACGTCGTTCATAGCTTATACTTAACCAGCGAACATTATAGGCAGGCGTTGTGTTTGGAGATCTTATCTACATCTGTACTAATCCTATTCACTTGTTATATATTTACTGGTGTTTTTTTAATTTCCCTAATATTGAAACTATGTCAGAGTGTGCCGAAAGGGTGCCATTGTGCATAGTGGTGAGAGAAAAAAAATCAACTGCTGTAATTTTTTTTAATGATATTTAACATCCTTTTTTATTACTGAGGCACCACAGGTGGAACTGCTGTGATGAATAGGCCACTAATTGCTCGTCTGATTCCAATAACGAATGTGACAAATAGGGACAAATTTTGCAGCATGCAATAAAAGTACAAAACAATCAAGAATCAATAAAACTGATAACAGTAACATGTTAGACATAAATTATAAATTAATATAACCTCGTAATATTATCATCATCAACAACTTGCTGGTCTTCCCCAAGATTGACGTCTACGTTGTCTATAACTGTAGTACTGTGAAATAGTTTCCTTCCAGCCTCGCTAAGCAGATCTATTCTTTCCTCTCGTGTCCTTGGCTCTTTGAGTAGGACTGGTAGGCGAGTCACAGAGGACTTGACACCTAGTTTCTCTACCTTTTGTACTTTTCTTAAGTTTCCTGGCCTTTTCATTCGAACACATAAGAGAAATTTCTCTTAGGACATCTATATTTTGATATTGGTTAGCCGACAATATTAGGTATTTAGTACTAAATCCTATCTTGTCTAGTTTGAGACAATTTCAAAAAATGTGTAGATCAGGTAGAAGAATTGCTGTTACCGAGACTATTTTTTTTTTTATTAATTCTTTTTGAGATGTTCTTGTTTGCCATACACACTAATTAAAATATGTACACTAGATATTTTGGACATTTTATTAATAGTTAAATATGCGTATTTAGACACAGTAACAAATTCGTAATTCATTATCAAGTTAAACTGTTGAACAAGCTAGTCATCCTGTGTACTTAAAATATAAAGTATATGGATGCATTAGTGAAATATCTCTTACATGAGGGCTTTATTTTACTATCGATGCTCAAAACTCCAGTTCAGTCCACAAAGCTTGCAGTGGGATTTCAGATATAGGGAGCCTTTGACTGAATCGTTTGGAATGGAAAGGACCTTTCCTCCTGGCGAGTTTCTTTAGGAAACAAGAGAGACAAACTACTGCACTTGAACTTCTGTTCTGGGCTTCTTTGTACAAGAGATGTACGCGTCTACACGTCATATTAACATACTAAAAGTTCATGGCATGATTTGTGTGTTAAATATTTAGCTTCGTAATGAATGCAATAATTAATACAAAGCTGACTAATACATATTTTAGTATTCTCTTGCAAATAACACTTTTTAATGAAAGAATCCCGGTTTTTTTTAACGTTCTTTCACCTCTACCTTGCTAAGTGTTACATTTTATAGCACTATAATATTTGTAGATATTAATTTCGAACTGTTACTAAATGATCTCTGATGTTTCTAATTAAGATCGCAGCAGTAGTGCTTCCTTGTGTTATACGCTTTTAGGATAAAAAAAACACATTTTTTAGAATTATTATTTATTCTTTAATGGATTTTATTACTATTAAATGGGTGCTTGATTTTATATTTTTTACATCCATTTCCATCTCTTATATATTCCTTTATGTACTTTTTTGTTCGTTTCATATTTAGCTTTATTCCTTTTATATTCAATCTTGATTTTTGTATATTAAAAGATTACTTAATATGCTTCCATTATTGATAGATAAATAAACTGTTATTTTTTCCAAATACTGTTATTTTTATGAATATAAAGTGATACTCTAACCATTCCCAGCATAGCCATTTTGAGGAAAGTACTTTAAGGGGTAGTTAAGGCGCGGGACTCATGAGCGGGAGGTCTGGGGTTCGAATCCCTCCATGTACTTCCTGGCTGACTGAGGTTTTTTCCAGGTTTTCCTCAGTCCTCATAACTGAAACGTTCCTTTCCTTAAAAAAATCATTTACAAATATATCATTTCATGTACCACCAGTGTTAAACGCCTATGGTGCCTCAGTAGTAAAAACGGGCGTTAAACACCATTAAAAAAAAGGCATCATTGTTGCTTATCAAAATAAATTGTACTTTTCGATGTAAATACTTAAGCTTTTCATTTCATTTGTTACAAAAAATATTTATGAAAATAATGCAGATGAGCTACAACGGCCAGCATATCAATTATATACAAGTCGAGAAATAATAAACATATTTATTTTATGGGTTATTAACGACTCAAAAATTCAATAAAGTGTAAATGTGTTGACCAGTACAACATTATTTTTGTTTGATATGTACGTTAGGACAAATGAAATATTGTCTCTATATGTTATGGAACAACTTCTCACCTTTTCATTTTCGAAATGTAAAATTCTCCATGTAAGAATATTTTATATCTCTATTCCTCTCCTCCCATCCGACATTAGTACATAGTACATAGTACATAAAATCTATTAATAATGGCCTTGGCCATAGGCAAACAAAATTTTATTCCATTATATGAATTTTTTCTTAAAACTACGATTTAAATGAGCAGTTTTATCCCCAAATAGTATGTGTCCTTCCTTAGTACACTCTCCGGGTATGGTGCCAACCCTACTGCAGTGCGTAACCAGCAAGTTCAGTGTTGCAGGCCACCACCCCGGGAAAGATATTCTAAAGAAACTTCTTTTTAATTTATTACACAAATTACAAAAAGTCTGCACTTATAGTTATACAAAAATGGCGGATACAAAATGGTAGTGAGTTTACGTTATTTGCAAAAATGACGGGTTTTACCGCACAAAAATTATTTTTAATGTGTAGTAAAGTTCTTTTGGCAAACGACACACCATCGTCACTGCTGCTCTCGGTTTGATCCTCGTGCGGAGTGGTGACGCAGGTGAGTAGGATTTGAGAAAAGTTTTTGAGGTGGGGCCGACGAAATCGCAGATGGTAGCGATCGAGAAGCACTCCGCCGACGTGATCTTGTAGAGGGCTAGCGTCTTGTTGATGGTTCCGAGGTAGATCGTACATCAAGCGTCTATACGGTAGTGGAGTTCTTCCAACGGCAAACCTCCGGCTTCCTCGACGTTGGCTGCGAGTTTGACGGTGACTGTTTTGTCCTCGCCAAGGAAGCAGATGAGGTTGATGTTTGCTGGATACTCTCCACTTGTTCTGACGTAGTTTTGGTTGTCAAAAGCGAGCAGGAGAATGAGACTGTTGCCAATTTCCACCGAGTCTGTTTGACATGCCATGTTTTTACGCAGGTGTAAAGTCCACGATGTGCCTCCAATAGCCATTTCTCCCCGCTCGTTCTTTGCAACCAAGATGCAGGCCCAATGTTTACCTGGTTTCGTGCTAGGATTGGTGTTGACAACTGCTATGGGAAACTGTCTATTATGTAGGTTTATCGAACACAATCTCAAGTGTACTCCCCTAAAAAGTGCGCGGATATATAAGGTGTCTCTGGCGCAATGGCATCATCGAGAGTGTGTAGAGGAACACTTAGACAGAAACCGGTGTATTTGCAATGTATTAATGATACAAAATGTTTCTATTATCATTAACTTCTATAGTGTGCACTCTAAAATTAATTATTGAGGTCATGAGGTATGTTTGTGATATCACAGTTCAGCTCGGGAGGTCTGCGAGATTCGTTAGGCGTAGGGTCGCATGGGTAAGCATTGGTGTATTCGCGAGGTGTACATACCACTTCGATATGTTTTCGGCACTTCTCTGAGAGAAAACGAGGGATCCCAATCTGTGACAAGGGTGGAGAAACGATCACGCGTCAAACGAGACGAGGGATTCGTCCAAGAATCATAGTTTTTCAACGTTTTACCACCGTGCGATTAACGATCTATCCGAGAAATTTAGCTCTTTCATCCTCTTTAGTGTAAATCGCCGTTAAACAGATTGGTGGAGCGTTTTAAAGTAGCAACCAATAGATTATAGTTTACTTTAGCGCACTCCCACCTTATACCGTGCACGCTGGATACTATTTCGTCTTCGATCGATTTTACCGACGATGCACGGTTATCTCGAGGAGATTTAAAGAACCACATATGGCCAGTTCCTTAATATATTTTCGAACTTTATCGATTAAAAAACTGAAAGGCACAAAACACGTTCCCGTTGACATGGTTACGTGCTCGAATCTAGAAATGAGAGCGAATGATTAAAAATAGCAGATTTACTTACCCTTTAAATGTTTGCAAACTTTAAGATCCAGTTCGTCGCGACAGCGAACGTTGCGCAGCGGACATCTCTGACGATTAATTCGTCATTGTGTTTGAAATTTGTTATTTTAAATTTTGAATAAAAAGTTTCCATTGGTAAATAGCAGCAACGATGCACGATGTAAGAAATTAGTAATGCCCGCAGGTAGAACTGTCCGAACTTTGTAATCTTTATGCAAAGTAACTCCACCGTCCTCCGCAATGATTTTGTAGAAAGTTAAAGAAGTAAGGCAAGAGAGGAGGCATGCCGAAGCTATCGAATATTAGACACGAAGATGCAACTAACGCCACTGGATATGGTTGTGGAATTTGAACGGAAGCAAAAAACGCCTTTGAAAGGCGGTAGGGTGAAGGAGTTTTTCGTCAAATATTTGTGTGTTTGTTTGCTATTCATGATAGGAATACGGTCTATTTCCAGAGAGCAACGATACTCTGAACATATGAGCATGGATACTGGTTCCGAGAGCGTCCTTTTGAATACTTATCGAAACCTTACCGTGATGCAGGCCAGAAGCGCATGTTTCGTTAGGGCCCACGTTTGCCGTTAAATGATAAACCAACACGGTGTTAGCCATTTACGTAAGTTTCTATCGATAAGGAGTGTCCGTGATTTTCGAAGTGTATTCTTAGTCCGTCTTGCATCCTTTGAAAACACTGCAAAAGTGATCGTTTGCAAAATCGGATGTTAGAGGGTGTGAGATACAGGTTGTCCTTGACGTATATCTGAATGAAGTTTATGCCGAAGTGTCAAAGATTTTACGTATTTTTTTTCGTAATCACCGCTTTGTCCGTAACGAAGGCTACCGTAATTCTGCGAGGCGCCTTGCTCACAAGGCTAAACGTCTGCTCCGAGTGTCTTTTGGCATGTTACAGGCCTGTAGATCGACGCCGATGAGGTGATATTTTGCATTAAAATTGATAATGCTTTGTGATAAACTAATAATATGGTGGGAGAAGGGTAGATACGTTTTAGATTAAGTTTTGCAGAAGATATCGTTTTTGCTTTTAGCGGAGGTCTGGAAACTCCGGACTCACCGGTGTGAGCTTTACCGTTACGGAGACGCTATTCAAAAGATACTTAGTCGGTCCTGGTGGTGTAGTGGTAACCATACTTGCCTTCTACACATAGGATCCGGGATCAAACCCGGCAAAGATTGATGGAAATTTTCGGGCGTGTAAAGCCTAAGTAAAAATAACCTCAAGCCTGAAAGAAGAGACCTCCGAGCAAAATTTCTCGGTCATTTCATGTCCTAAATTAAATGGGACGCTGATGACCTGAGATGTTAAAGAGCGTCCGTAACTAAACCAAATCAACAAAGATTCTTATCTTAAACGAACAAGGCGCCAAATTCTTTGCTACCTTTGCGCCATTTTGTTGATGAATTATCCAAACCATCCATATTGCCAGCTTCGTCCAATTTCCACAACGACGCTTGCAGACGCGTGTTTATGACATCGCTAGAGTAAGTTAGCATACGTCTTGCACGGATACCCCGTTTGAGGTTGCGTCACAGTGACGTTATTTAATATTACTTTCATCTGTTGTAATAGAGAACTTAAGGAATTATTAACTGGGGTGATTTCGCTACCGTCCTCTAGATTTCCTCCATCCTCCCCAACGATTTTGCAACGTAG
The DNA here is from genome assembly GCA_030762175.1 of Metallyticus violacea. Taxonomy (NCBI): domain Eukaryota; kingdom Metazoa; phylum Arthropoda; class Insecta; order Mantodea; family Metallyticidae; genus Metallyticus; species Metallyticus violacea. The sequence goes on from CM060838.1 coordinate 72,727,544, forward strand.
GTGTAAAATTACACACGAAAGATCGAGATAGGTGTCAGCATTTCCTGTATAGTGTAAAATGGTCGAAGAATTGTGAGGTATCGCGCTCTTTTCTTCCTTTTTTCGTTTCTACTGGCCTTAGCGCACTTTGGCCTAGACTGACTCGAATTTATCTTTCTGCGCGTTTTTATTCGCGAACCGAACACATTGTCGACTGCTTCGGTCGCCTTTCGTTTTAAGTTCCTTTAGCCTTTCTCCGAGAGAGCGCTTAAAGGTTTTTGCGACACGACGTCCGAAACACGTTAGCGCTGACGTTTAAAGCCTCTTTACCCACGGTCTTGTAGCGGACCCCTCTGAAAGCGTCTGCCTCTGTATATCTCATTTGTCTGCAGCTCCCTCTCACCCTATTTGATAGAGAAAGTGGTTAACCAGATCGCGATGGTTCATTCTCAGGTCTAAATGAGAGAACTATAGCGGAAGAAAATCCGTCCATGAACGGTAATAATCGTCTGGTACCCGTTCTTAAATCAATGTGCACAAAATTGTGAAATGGCAAGGGCAACCAATTTAAGGGGAAAACTATTTTTCCATTGCCTGTGATCGACATCTAATTCGACCTTCGTGCTTTCGATGATCTGAGGAAACGTTCCGCTAACCATCTGCGGTTGCACTAGATTGCAATACACAAATAGTTCTTATGGAAACGTAAAATGTTCTAAACCTAATTGCACGCTCAAATCCGGGGATAGGTATAGGTTGCGGTCTTTTTTCTTTTTTGCCGACATATGTGCTTCTTCCGGCGTCGAGATGCCGCTGCAGTTAAGCGCAGGTTCCGTACTGTTCGATTTGTCCTCTTCATTTTTCTCTTCGCTAGACGGAACTGACGGCACGTCCTCATTTCTTACGGCGCTCATGTTAATGGTAACGAAACCAGGCTATTTGGCGTATTTAAAGAAAGTCTCGACGTGCGCTTCTTTGAGAATGACGCGATTTAGTCCTGTCAAGAGGTTATGGTGGTTTCCCTCAATTCGAAACGGAAATCCGATTAAAAATGGCGCCGGCTTTATACTCTTGAATCATGGTGCCTTTAAAGAAATTGACGCCTTTTGATGTATTTAAAAATTAGCCCGGAGATCGTAGCAGCAGCAGGCTCTCCTTGGTTCCACCCTCTCTATGTATATGCGTAGCTCTATAGGGCTCCTGAGATGGATAATATAAGACAAGTGAATGCAAATTTCTTATCTACCCTGGTGGTTGCTTTTTCAGAAGATTTAATTTCGATATACGCGGCGCTGTACGTAATTTGCGAACTTCGATTTTGTATTGGATATCATTCAAAATGCAAAATGCCAACTTAAGGGAAATAGTAATGTCTCCATTCGCATACTAGACTGACAACTCTTAATATCTGGTATAGTTAAGGAACGTGTATAAATAGAATGTTCTTTCATGTTTGGAATTGAGTCTAGAAACATTTGACACATGTACCTATTAATTAATAGTATACGATATTTACAGCAAAAGAAAGAGAAAATAGTAAGAAGTAGGAAAATAAATTGTAGAGGGAAAGAACAAAACGAAAGGAAATAAAGCAGAAAATACAGAGGGGGAGAAATGGAAAGAAAAGAACCCACAGCACAGCTTCAAATTTTCAAATTACGTATCAAAACGGATTATATGAGTAAGTGTAGTTACTAAAAGGAAAACACTAAAAAATAAAATTAGTCATTGACACATAGGAAAAGGGGGGGGGGGTTCTAACGCCTCCTCCAACTATCAGTTCATAATACATTTGAAACAGGTTAACAAAATCAAACCCGTAAATCCATACGCCCGGCTCCTCCACCAATTAGTCGCAGCCTATCTTGGAGCACTCTCTTACTCACAGCTAAATTAGCAAATGACTGGACGATGGGAACCATATCCAATCTTAACCGCTACAAATTCTTAGTATCATAGATTCTAGTCCCCATGAATTTATAATAAAACAAGTAATATAATGAGTCGATATTTTCATAACAACAACTGCAGTAATGGTATTAATTCATGATTTTACAATAATAATGTGTTCCAAGGACGCTGATAGAGAGGGTCTCAAGAGTTAAGTAATACAGTCTTCGTGTCCTAGTATTCTCGGCGGACTGCTTCGCCTCCCTAAGCCACAAGATGTATATTTTCGTTGATGCGCAGGGTTTGTTTCCTTTTCACATACAATCAGATACCAACTGTCACCTACGTTGTTGCCTTATTATTAATGAATAATTTTCATTATTGAGCCACATATGCTACAGTATAAATATTAAAAGCTATTTCTGATAAGGTTCCACATTATTTTCAAACTTTGAAGTCTTCTGGGAATTTTGAAGTTAATTATAAACGTGCTGCGTCTGCAATTTACATTTCTCAAAATGCTAATGTAAAAAGTGCATCAGATAAACAGACGAAGTTCATTAAGAAACTCCTATTCAAATAAGAATGCTTTAACAATTGGTTTTACTGGAAGATTTTTTTTTGTTTGTTTATTTATGGACGCTCTTTATATCTCAGGTCATCAGCGTCCCATTCTATTCAGAGCGTGGACAAATTTTGCTCAGAGGCCTCTCTTTCAGACTTGAGGTTCTTTATCGTGACGTAAATGTACGACACGGGACCCACGGCTTTACTTTCCTTTCGAAGGAAGACATACTTAGGATTCTTACGCCCGAAAAAATCAATCGATCCTGGCCGGGTTTGAACCCGCGATCTTGTGTTTAGAAGGCAAGTATGGTTACCTCTGCACCCCCACGACCGACTACTGGAAGGTGATACATTCATTCATTTATTGGGATGTGCATAATATTTACTCTTCTGCTTTAGGAGATTAAAATTAAACATTTCAACTTACTAATCGGTATCTAGACTTTTTTTTTAATGACATGTTAAAAAATAATGTATTGAATTGTCAATTAATTTTTACCAGTGGTGTCTGTAATCTGAATTATTAGTGAAGCTCTTTTACTGACAAAAAGTTTATCTATATTTTAAGATTAATTATATATCGTTTAGATTAGAGAATACATTCCCCATTGTTAATGAAATATTAATGTTATAGCTGTATAATATAAATTTAAAACAAAGCGAAACTGTAACAACAAACTATAATTATAATTTTCAATGCATCTAACCTATAATAGCAATGCGAAAACAGACACTACAAACAATCCACTCAAAAGTATTTCACAGACGAAAACTAAGAATGACATACTTTTTGAATGGTCAAACTGCACGGCCATTTGTTCCTTTCAAAAAAGTCTTTGAACCTATTGAAGAGAGCGTACAAGGGTAATGAAGATTGATCTACATTCCATAGAGATCTTTTACAGTATATGTCCTGTAAAACGAGGAACAAGTCAAGTATTACCATGATGCTTGTTTTATCCAAATTTTACGATAATAAACTAGCTTTGAACCACTTTCAAGTTGTATTAAGCATGCAATGATGTCCCTGTGTGGATGAACGATGTTTCAAGTATATAAATACAAATGCTCAAGCTTATACATATAAACAACAGTATTTAAGCTGCAACACACAAAAAAGAGAAAAATATATTTCACACCTTGTCATATTTAATATGTTGTCTTATTTAAACACCATACATTTGTGAATTCGTCCACTAAATAATAAGTTTTATATCATAGATATTGTGAAAGGGCAAGTTTGAATCTTTCCCTATTACTGGATGATAATAATTTCAGAGTAATTGGAAGAGCATTATACATACTGGTGCATTCATAGTTAAACTCCATTTTGATGCTAAGTTAAATTTGAAATGGGCCTATATAAAGTAATCTTCAGTCTAGTGCTTAAGCATTTGCACATTTTTAATGAAATGGTATTGATTTCAATGCAACAGTTTATAATAGAAATAAATTTTTGTAATTGGAAATAAATATCTACGTGATTTTCTGTTATTCAATAACACATTATTTGTGTTGCCTTCATTTGTAGTAAAAACACGTTTGCTTTCAACTGAGTTTCACGATTATATTAATAGCAAAACGTATCCGTTACTGATTTTATTTAGCTTTGGTATAATGTACTCCTAATGAGATTTCCAATTAAAGTATTTGTCAACTTCAAGGCCTGGAACTTTGCATCATCAAGATAGTTTAGTATGAAAATTTTAACAACTACATTTAATGTGAGATCAGTTATGTGTTATGAAATTTATGATGCTTGTTCTATATAAATGTTATGGTAATCTATTAGCTTTTAACCAGTTAAAAATTGTATTATGCACATAAGTAATTTTTCCACGAAATTATCAGGGTAATTGCTAGAAACTATTAAAATGGTATCTTCAGCAGATATAACAGTAGTACTAATGTTATTTAATACAATGACATTTCATTTTATACAAAGGAAAAAAGAGTGGGGCAAGAAATGATTCCTTTGGGACTCTTATGTTCAATAATTCTTCAGTTTGGAATACCACACTAATTGTTTTTCAACAACTTAATTGTTATCTGTTTCAAGGAAAGAGATGAACCAGTTTAATCCTTAATTTTTACCATTACAGATTAATTTTCATGGGTAACACAATAAAATATTTGAGCTAAATTATAGAAAAGTTCAAAAATGTGCATTTTATTATTTAGTCCTGTAATATTTTTATTTGCATGTAAGCAGCATGTTCTCTAGATATTCTTTCATGGAACCAAATTGTTATTTTGCCAAAACATTGTTGCTTTCAAGATAATTATACAGTCTGCTATATATGACCTCAACATATCTTTTAGGAGAAACTTATTAAAAGTGATATGGGCCTGCACTTACAAACCTCGTGTTTGTCTTCTATTTTAAACAATGGTTCAACCATGGAATATTTACGTCTTTCTGGAAAAGTGCCAAATGATATCGATTCATTTCATTAAACAATTAATGTTACGCTGTTATCGATGAGCATACTTTTAACATTATACTGGTAATTTAATCATATCCTGACGAATTTTTTATTTTGGATTTAGTTATTTCTAATGCTGTCATATTAATGTTAAATTCCAGAAAGTTTGGAATAATATTTAAAAGAATGCTTTTATATACAGAGGGTGGCAAAAATGAACACACACTTCAAGCAAAGAAAAAACTGTGTTAACATAATAAAACTGAATTCACACAAACAGAAAATGATGAGCACTAATATCTTAGACTTTTACAGTTACAACAGTTGCTCAAAATGTCCATCATCGGCGTCGATACACTTCTGAGCACGAAGGCCTCATCCTCCAGCACCATGTTCCGAAACCACTCACAGTGCTGCATTCTCCGATCAGGGTCATCTTCATTTAAAGCATGCAAAAGTCTTGGAATGAAAACTTTCAACTTTGCTGTTTTAATAATACGACGTACTCTGGTTCTGCTAATCCCAGTCTCACGTGCACATTGCTTTATAGATTTCTGCGGTGAGTGCTCAAAACATCCCAAAACCATCGCCGAGGATACAGAGTTTGCTGCTGCGCGAGGTCTCCCAGATCTGCCCTTGTGAACATCACATACGGTACCATGAGTCTCAAATTTGTCTCGAATGATGCAATTGTTACTTGCGTTGGCAGTTCTGTTTTGTGCACACGTCTCCTTTCCCTTTGAACTTCAACAATATTCTCGGGTTTCCAATACCACTTCAAAATTGCTTTTGGCTGTTCAAACGATAATCTTGACTCCATTTTGTTGTAGCAACGCCAGCATAACTTTATGTAAGTCACATCTGTTTACAGAACATCATAGGATAATCTTGGCTTCATTGTTTATTTACCTGTCACATAGCAACGCTATCATAATGTATGTCAGTCACATTTGCTTACGAACATCATACTATACATTACTGTGTTTTTTTTCGGTCCAACTTTGAAATATATTAAATAGAGATCTACTGTGAAAGTGTGTATACATTTTTGGCATCCTCTGTATTTAACACTTATTCTTTACTTCGATTGTTTATATCGAAATAGTTGGAATATTTAAAAAGGTTATTAAATCTCTTTGGATTTTTCTCGGAATCACTTGTTTTCTTTATCTTCTATTATTAATCAGATTGGATGTTGGTGGTGTGAGTTTTTTAATTCCATTTTTATAATATACCATCTGCTTCTTATTTTATCATCTGACTTCTCAATGAGTTTTTGATAATGGAGGTCTTTTGCTGCTTTTATAAGTTTCCTAAGCAATTTTCAATATCGTTAATAATATACTTGTAAGTTTAATTTATCGCTACATCTTACTTCATAGTAAAGTTTTCTTTTCTGTTTACAAGAACTTTTAACTGTGATTATTTTGGTTATACCCTTACTTGGAAGCATGACTCTAAATGCAGTTTGAAAACCCTTGGAAAAAGGGTTAAATTTGCGTCTAAAGTGCAGTTTGAAAATGTTAGAAAAAGGTTAAATTTTCTGTCTATATATGTAGATCAATATACTTAATTTCATAATTTACACTCCAATGTTTTCGTAACATTATTAATTTTTTCTTTATTTATCATAATGAATCTGTTATAATTTTGCCTTTTTGGCCATATAATTGTATTCATAACGCTTATTATTGAGCACTCTAATCGGATAACTCATTAACAGAGATATATTTTTCAAGCAATTGTGTTATCTTTATTTACGAATATGTGGTCTAATGTCTTATTAGAGATCTCACTTTTTCTTATGGGAACATTCAAATGTGAGACAATTTATGTGAGCCAAATAGATCACTAAGCTGATTTATTCTCATGCTTAGTACTAAACAATCTAGCTTATGTCACCGTATATTATTAGTTCTCCATCTGATTTGTGTAGATAATGTAAAACTATGTCAAGATATTTCATGAATGTTTCAAGATTGCTGATGGGCAAACGTTAAAATGCTATCACAAGTGTGTGTGTGTGTGTGTGTGTGTGTGTGTGTGTGTGTGTGTGTGTGTGTGTGTGTGTGTTTTCCACATTTCAATATATTGTTCAATACAATACTGATATAAATCTAATGATCCATATTTTGTCTGATATAATGGGACTTCACCAGCATCTTAGTATTCTGCACCTATTAAATAATGTAACAATAAGGAATAACGTTCCTATTTTTGAGTTGCTCTTCAAATATACAAATAATATGTGGATATACATGAGGGGCAGTCAAATGAAAGCCGAACACCCGCTGACAAAAGAATTTGTTTTATTGAAAAATGATTGCCACAAGCGTTAATACATTTATCCCAATGGGAGACGAGACGATCAATTCCAGTTTTACAGAAAGAGGTAGGTTACTGACGGGTCCACAATCTCACCCACTCTTGCACTTCCTCGTCTGAATGAAACCGACGTCCACGAATGTCTTTCTTAAGGTCGCCAAAATGTGGTAGTCACAAGGGGAAAGATCTGGGCTATAAGTCAACAAACAGAGGGCCCCTGTGACAGAAACGCACACTCTTCAACGTGGAACCGCAACAAATGACTCGGACATGCAGCCATTCTGTCAATCTTTCGTTTCTCGCCAGTTGATGCGGAACCCACTGCGCGCAAATTTTTTGAACTGCAGGTGATCTTTGTTAATGGCATGCACGGAGCCATAGCTAATGCCGACTTGAACACGAATTTCTTCCTGTGTGATTCGCCCGTTTTCCCGGATCAGACCATCAATCCACGAAATCACATCAGGTGTAATGACTCGATGGGCCTGTCCTGGGCGCGGATCACCTTGCAGTAATATGCATCCTTCGCGGAATCTCTGCTGCTACTCGTGCACACTTGCCAGAGACACGCAGACATGCACAGCATACACAGCAGACATGTGACGATAATTTCGCGTTCCAGCGCCCTCGGCCACTAAGAAACAAACCACACCTCTCTACTGGAAATGCTTCCGCACCACCGTCTCATTTAAAGTTTGTCATGATAAATGTTAGCTTTTATTGTCAACACAAGTGTTTGCTCCAAAATTTGTAATTAGTATTTTTAATCAATGTGTTAATATTCGTATATGCATCCAACTTTATATCTCAGTTTTGCCATTAAACATAACCTCACTTTTTTCACAGATTTACCACCAAACGCTTTCACTACCACCTTCTTAGTTCTCAGTTTTGCCACCAAACACTCACCCACAACCAAACATATTTATAATAGGCAACCAATTTTACTTCATAACACTTTTTGTCATATGTATTTTATATAATTATATATATATATATATATATATATATATATATATATATATATATTTAATAAATACATTCAAGTGGTCCTGTTTTAAGCGGTCTGATTAACAATAATTCGGAGCATTAAATTGATACTAGCGCCACCTGGTGGCAAAAATATTGTAATCCAATCGTTTAATCCAGAATCTGCACTATTTATGTCGCAGAAGTTTCTGAATTGGTATATTGTTTCCTTTTTCTGTGGTTTTCTCAAAGATCACAAACAGGTTTAGACATTTTCCTTGCATTCTGTTCTTATTGTGAGCTCCTCCTCTACCTTCTTCTTCTTCTTCTTCTTCTTCTTCTTCTTCTTCTTGTAGTTTAACGGATTAGGATATCCAATTCTGGTCTCACTTTTTTCTACAAAGTTTTTAGTTCGGCCTACAGAACGTCTTTCTATCGGTTTATATTTCAGTATTTGATTTGCAATTATTTTATCATCCCTTGTACATTTTTCTATATATGTTGTTATTTATCCATTAATGTCCCCATCAGTAAATAATTTCTAGTGTCTGTACCTACCTTTTTTACGTGTTTTTATCGCACATCCATTGCTTTTATAAAACTTGCCTGTTTATTTGTTATTGTCCAAGTTTCACAACCGAAGTAATACTGGAATTGTCATTACAGTGCAAAATTTCATATGATCTCTTTCCTTGTCTTTCATCTTAATAGCCATTTATAGCTTGACTTTTTATATTTTCTCCATTTAATATATTTCATATGTCCTAAATATGTATAAACGTTATATGCTCCAATATTATATTATCTCTTACAATTTTCATCCTAATACGATATTTTCCGTGGAATACAATTACTTTCTTCTTTGATCTTATTCCATAATCTGTGCAAATTTTATTCCATACGAATAAGCCTTTGTGCAATCTCTCTTCCTTGTCAAATTGAAGGGACCCACTATTACCGCCTGTAGTGCCTCAGTAGTAAAAATGGGCGTTAAACATTACTCAAAAAAGACCCACTATTTAGCCACCTACAAAAATATCATATTTTGATGATGATGATTAGGCCGGGCTGTAGGTAAGCTGTGTCACCATCCTTAACATAAAGGGAATAATGGACCAGATACGATATATAAATATAAACGCTTTCAAACTGTACTAGCTCGATTTACTAACAAAATAAAGAACGTGCTCACCTCGACTTGTGCGTCGTAAAGGTGTCCAACGTTGAGCCGATGACAAAGCGTCTCTAGCACTCCACTCCCTGAAAACCGTTAAAAACGCTAGCTATATCTTCCTCATCTGCGCATGCGCAGAATCTAAAATTTTCTCACTTACAAATCCCCATCCGTCATTTATAAATACTAACCGTCTCAATGTTACAATGCACGTAGTAGTTCCCCCATATGTCACAATATAAGAGCAATATCTGTAAAGGGAAAACATTTGAAGGATTTCGAACCGGGTATTTGGGCACCAAAGTACGCGAATTGTTCCACTAATACTATGAAGACGCAAAATATACTAGTGTTCAATATCATCGACAAAGTGGAGCTAACGATTTTATCAGATTCTCTCTTATGTCCCAATCTTTTCAGAAATGTGCAAACGAGATTGTCAGCGCAGTAACCTTCCATTGAGATTCGATATAGACTCGCATCTGCTTATTACAGAGGGAATCTATGAACCTAACCAGCACTCGCTTTACTTATTCTGATTTCTTCAACAGATGTACCACATGCATTCTATAAGGGCGCAGGAGCACGGGAAGTCACGTGCCAAGCTCAACCAATCAACGTCATTTGAAATAGAGAGTTTTGTGTGTTTTCTGCTGTCTGCTAGTTGATGTGTGGGTTCCGGGATTTTCTTTGAGTTTGGACACTTATTTCCTGTTTTAAAATATTAGAGAAGTACAGCAATGTACCAGAGGCACGTGAACGTGTAGTTTTGCATAAACAAACAAGTGAAACGGTATATAAAGAATACCAGCTGTTCAAGAATGAGGCATGACTCAAAGCAAGTGGCCGGTCGCGCACCCAACGGTGTTCCTTGCCAAGAATGCGAATCTGAAACCTGTGATACTGGTGCGGAAACTGTGCAGAAAATTGCTAAAGAAGCAAGACCAATCCTGAATTATAGGGTATCTGTTCTTTTTCGACCACTGGGGAAAAAGAGGTAACTGATTTAAATGACTTTGATAAAGGTACTGAACTTGACTTTTGGCATGTATAAGAATGGGGAATTTCTTCCTGCATTACACTAATAGTTGAAATGAACGACTCAATCGGGTTTAAAGGTATTTTGAAGTACATAGACTTTAATTATAGGTGGTGCAACGATCGGGAGAAAGCGGTTTTCGGAAAGCGCTGACATATTAGCTGCTATATTTGTGTTCTTGAGAGCCATGCACGAAATTAGAAAGTCTGGTCCGTTTAATTATTTGAAGAACAACGTGGGTGCACCAGAAGCACACTAAGAAACTATAGTATACTGTTTGTCTTTTGTTTTCTTGTTTTTGCAGTAACCTGGGATGATTTCCAAGAAAGTGTTTAATATGCATTATAAATGTCTCCATCAGCTCTAGAAATACTCTGAATCCACTGAGCTCTCCGTGCTGCATTTTTGGTATATATTTCTGTTGAAATACAACTTTTGTAATTACTGTCGCAGTTCTCCAAGGACACACTTTTCACCTACTGCGCAACATTAAGCGATATTCGCATTAAAACTGAATATTTAATCTTTTACATCTTTTATTACTTCTTAAGTGAAAAGGATTCAATTTCGGAAGGAATAGCTTAGCCTCCCATGTTGCCAAATGTACACGGCCGTAGGCTTCCTAGAGAGAACCGTGCTCTAATGCACAATAAATAAGCAAACAACGCATGAAAAGTTTATTCTTACATGGGTGATCCATGAACACCGTCGTCTTTTAAGCTCAGCTGGCAGTCACAGTCGTATAATTATGAGGGTTGTTCAGTAAAGAGAGATCATATTCATTTTTTTGACAACTGCTTTGCTCAAACTCATAACTTTGATGCTCTTTCTCAAAGTAGTTCCCGTTGGATGTAAAACACCTGTCCCTTCAAAGATATGCTGGAAATCATTTTTGGTATGTGCTTCAAAATCTTCGTTGCCTTCTTCACCATCTTCTTTCACCTTTGATTCCGTTGATGAAAAATGCCTCCTACCAAGGTGTTGCTTCAATTTGGGGAAAAGGAAAAAGTCACCCGGGGCTGAATCTGGACTGTAGGGAGGGTGAGGGATATACCTTACATTAATGTTTGTGCATTGTCGTGGTGCAGCATTGGGCTTATTGCACGGAAACATGGCCTTTTGTCTGTGATATGACTTTGGGGAGTTTTCAGAACATCTCTGAAGTATTACAAATTTGTTACAGTTTTGTGTGCAGGTACGATATGCTGATAAACCGTTTCTTGAATATTGAAAAATGAGATTTTTTTAATGAATGAATTTATTAAAATGTTCTGCATGTTATTCAACGATCCTCTCTCACAATGACAGCAGCGTTCCTCCGTTTTAAACAGTCTTCGAGCTGTGCTACAGGGAAGAACAAATTTTCCATAGATCTCTTGCAACATTGTACAAGCCTCAACTTAAGATTTGTTAAGACGAAAGTAGAGATTGAGAACAGCGTATTGTTCGTCGCGTTATTACTTTAATTTTGCTGCAGGCGGAACTGAACTAGTGTCAATTTGCATACCTCTCACAGGAGGGTACCGGAAGTGACAATAAAATTAATAATGCATTAAGTTAACAATAATTGTGAATAATATTGTGAAGTTGAGTTTTTGTGCCGGAAATTATGCCTGTTAAAGGTATAATTTATTGATCAGCCCTCGTATTTTCGTTATGAATTTGCGCACATCAAATATAGACATCTTGTCCTTATTGCTGATGTGAAACAAATGTGAATGTTTAACTTCAGAACACGGATATTGGCCTCAACCATTTCGACTCAATGGCCGAGGCCTGTTTTATTTCTATTAAGCATCCTACAAAGAGGAAATGTATTCTTCAGTATCTCAAAGAATATTATAACACCTGATTAGTTAAATGAACTTTTTTTGATTGTTTTATTTATGGACGCTCTTTAACATCTCAGGTCATCAGCGTCCCATTCAACTCAGGGCGTGAAACGGCCGACAAATTTTGCTCAGAGGCCTCTCTTTCAGGTTTGAGGTTCTTTTTCGTGCCGTAAATGTACGACACGGGACCCACGGCTTTACTTTCCTTCCGAAGGAAGCCATACTTAGGATTTTTACGGCCGAAAAAACCTATCGGTCCTGGCAGGTTCGAACCCGCGTTCTTGACTGTAGGAGGCAAGTATGGTAACCACTACACCACTAGGACCGACGAACTCAAGTCTGCGAAAGATTTGTGGTGCGTTCTGCATGTTGTTTTTAGCCGTTGATTTCTTTTTGTTGAATTTATGGGGGGCTATTATTCTTATATGGAGTTGAAAAGCGATTTGAAATACATATGTCTGAAAGAGATAAACCATAATACTTTGCCTAACTTAGGATATTTCTGTCTTGTTCAGTACTATAAGCTAACTTTACCAAGTATGTTGATTTCAAGAACGAAAAAAACAACAACAACAACAACAAATCCTGTTGAACTTCTATTGTCCCATTTCAAACACCTTCTATGACTTTCATCAAGACTTCTACATTCTCATACTTGTTAACTGTTTTTTGTTTCGTCTCTTAAAGGAATGTTCCTTAAATTCCATTAAAATTTGATGCACTTGCCGTGTCTTTCATTTTTGACATTGTTACAATATGCTTCAAGATTTCACGGTGAACTCTTACCATTTTAAAAACTAAATTGACTGGAGCAGTATTGATTTTATGTTCTAAATGTAAATCTCTTGTCAATTATGCCACATGACCGTGGATACAGTTTGTACTCAAGCGCTACAATCGTCATCAGTGTTATATATTATAAGGGAACTTTTAAAATAGTATTTTAAGATTTTATAATGCACCTCAAAAATCTATATTTTTAATTCCAATGATAATGTGAAAAATGTAATTGCATTTTTAATTTTTTTGCTTTATTCAGTCTATTTTTAGTAATATTAATGGCTTTATATTTCATCGTATTGGCCGACTGTATTCTATTCTCAATGAATAATTCTAAATATTTTAACATAATTGGCAACAAAAACTGATCGTTAAGGAGCATCTAATATAATTTTGTTTATATCTTCATTATAAAATACTTTGATGGTGTTTAGAAAAGTAAGAAAACAAAACATTAATAACTTTGCAACCTACTTCATAACTTTGTAACTTGCTAATAATAATTTTATGGCTGACAAAGTCCAAAGAATTTGAGAAGTCAATCATGCTAATTTCAACCCTTTTTTCAAGAGCATTAATAATTAAAAACTATTTAAATGCATTTATAGTTAATATTTTTGACCTAAAATCATATTTAGCATTATATAATAATTCATATTTAATTAAATAATAGACGATGCTTTTTTATGAAATGATCAACGATTTAAATATGGTAGGTTAACGACACACAACGTTAGTTTGATATTACATTTATATTACCTTTTCAAAATTTGTAACACCTTAGCAAGTTTTAATTCACGAAAGAAAACTCCTGAAAACTTTTGTTAATTATACCTGTTGGTGGTATAGCAATAATACCGCATACTTTTTAATAAAGCAATTCGATCCTTAGAAGAAGAATTATTTAACTTTTTAACCAGTTTCAACAGTTCAATCCAGTAGCCATGGCCTGATTGCCTATAGCTCTAGATGTCTACTGGATAACTGTCCGTTCAAAACTTTAATTGGGCAGATAACTTGTTTGCTTTTCCGAGCGAGAATTTAACTGTTCGATAAGTACGTGTGTAAACAGTGAAGTTTGGCCGATAGATGTCGGCTTGCCTTTTTATCATGTAGTTGTTTGCCAATAGGGTCTTATATACCACTGCTTTTTATATTATTACTGTGAAACAATACACCAATCAACTGAAAAATGAACGCTAAGCATTGTCAGAACTTCGATTAATTTGAAAAGAATATATTAATTGAGTTAATGACCGAAATTAAATATACCATTGAAAATCAAAGATCTGATTATACTAACATGAAAATTAAGAGTGAACCATGGGAGAAAATTGCTAAGAAATACAACGCGTATGTCGTACAGGCGAACGTACACCGAAACAGTTTATGCTGTAATGATAAGGTAAGTAAAAACTGTACATTATATTACCGTGGTTAGGTAATATAAATATTATGCATTTATTTTGGTACGCGAACCGAACTATAAATTTTAATTATCAGCGTGTATTTCAGCTTGAAACATACAAAACTGAAAGAGAACAAGTTTATCCCCAAGTTAACCGAAACAAGTTCCAAATTGTAAATATTTTGATGCCATAGTTTGAGCCGCAAAGCAATGCGGAATATTTCTGACATGGTAACAAATGCACATTTTTTATGGATTATGTAGAATCATTGCTAGTACATACTGTAAAATAGGATAATAGCGATCAAAATGTACAAATATTTATTGATTTTGGGATTTATTAGTTTCTTAACAATAATAAAATATGGAATGATCAATATACTCCTATTTATTGTTATTTGATAAAGAACTTAGGTAAAAAGCATTGTCACAGTCAACAGATCACGCTTTGGCTATGCTATTGTAAAGTTTAATCGATGAATACCTGCATAAAAATAAGACAGTGTGGTCTTTAAATAAAAATATATAGAATGAGAAATTTACGCCTATATCACTGTAAGCTACTTTTACAATAGATAAACGTATGTAATAAAATATCACTTTAAAATTGGAAGAACAACCAAGGAACAAATTTTTTCAACTCGTTTTTAATAAACTTATTTGTAAATAACTGTAATATTTGGAGCCGAAGAGGTTGTCCTTCTATCAACATCCAATGTTGTGCAGCATTACGTAAGCCAGTTGTGCATTGAGAAAAGTGCTGACGAAACCGCTATGCAAGGTCAGGGCGAAAAAACAGCTGAAACAGAAAGTAATTAATTGCAACGCTTGCAGAAGCTGCCGTTTCACGTTAAACTAAGCCTCTAAATAGGCAAGATCGGCAGCTAACTCCTCACATAAAAAGGCGAAACGAGAGGAAGAAGACAGGACTGATGATGGATAAACAGGAAGTGAAAATACAGCATGGAACATATACGTAAGTCGTTCACATTTATGCAAGAAAAACTGACATAAAATGGAGTTGAAGTAAGAGTTTAAAAAGTTACAAAATAAATTAACAGCTTTTTAAAATTTTAAAAGGTTTGGTTTTATGCATATTAGAACTTTTCTGTTATTATTTTGCAATTGATTAAATTTTAATACAAAATATGTGTATTCAAGTGTCCTATTTTTCTTTCTCGCCCAAAATAACTTATGATGTTGAAAAAAAAAAAATTTTTTTTTGTGGTGAGCAAGCTATACATCCTGCATACCCCGGAATGCAGGCTGTTACATTATCGGTATAGATTATTTTGCTCTTAGACAAATCGTTAATCTGTCATTATATTAATAAAACCACAATACACTGAAATACTGAGTATAAATTATTTTCAAAGCCATACCTAATATATTACATGCTCGTCATCAAAGCGCTTTACCGCCACGGGTGGCCGAGGTCGTTAAGGCATGGACTCGTGAGCGGGAGGTCTGGGGTTTGAATCTCGCCAGGACCGTCCTCCCTGACTCGGTTTTTTCCAGGTTTTCCCTAGTCCTCATAACTGGAAATGCAGGGGATTGATTTTTTTTTTTATTGATTTATTTATGGACGCTCTTTAACATCTCAGGTCATCAGTGTCCCATTCAATTCAGGGCGTGAAACGGCCGACAAATTTTGCTCAGAGACCTCTCTATCAGGCTTGAGGTTCTTTTTCGTGCCGTAAATGTACGACACGGGACCCACGGCTTTACTTCCCTTCCGAAGGAAGCCATTACTTGGGATTTTTACGCCCGAAAAAATCCATCGGTCCTGGCCGGGTTCGAACTCACGATCTTGGGTATAGGAGGCAAATATGGTAACCACCACACCACCAGGACAGACAAATGCCGGGGAGGTACCCTAAACTAAGGCCTGAAACGTTTCCTTCCTTAAAAAAATCCTTTCCCAATTTATCATTTCATCTCATGTATCATCAGTGTTCACCGCTTGTGGTGCCTCAGTAGTAAAAACGGGCGTTAAACACCATTAAAAAAAAAAAAAAAAAAAAATTCCAAGCGCTTCGTTCAGTAATTGCCATTTTCATCATCTGGTTCATGTAGCTTTTCATACAAATCACATGACACGTTATCTGCTCTGTTCAACTCAATGTGCAATACAATAGTTCAGTTTTGTTCTTATGTCTTGGGATAAACAGGAAAATCTCATCTTCTATTTCAATTACATTTCAGGTACGAGTTTGAGCTTGCTATACATGACTGACTGTCACTGGATTGATAGCTGTTGTCATTAGCAGACATCGGATTTTAGGGCAAATGCCTACTTTGTTCTTTTAGGAGAAAATTCTTAATATTTATCTTTCATGAAAATTGAAAGTTATTTGTGGAGTATAATAATGCCCTAAAACGCTCTAAAATGATTGTTAGAGCCTAATATTTTAATATTCAACTTAAAATGCCTAAATTAATGTAATCCCTTATTTCACTATTTATTCACATATTCATACATGTAAGCAATATTAAAGGAGTGATTTTTTTATTAACACTGCCAGTAAATGCAACAATGGGTAGAACGATGTATTTTCATCCAATAGAATTTCAACATCAATGCTCTTTAATGGTTGGTTTGAATATCTGTTAGCCTCTTACCCTCGACTTATTTGTGTTGAATTTTTTCAAGTAGAAGGACGCTATCCTGTGAAGTTAAATATACCAAAACATAAAAGTACAAAATCCATGCTGATCCGGCACTGGTTAACAGAATTTTCACACTTCACTTACGATGGAAACATATTCGGCGAATTTGTAGCAAACAGGTGTGTAGCAATAATTGTAGGACTATATAATATTTTTACATTTGACTGAGCTGAAATTATTTTAAAGACAATTACTCTTTAAACTTTAAAATTTCGATAGTTAAAGTTTTTACATTGAGAATTTGATTGTTCGAACCGAACCAAGTGGTAGAAATATGACAATATAACATTTAGAATTTTAATTCAGGTTAACTTATATACACTTTTTAGATTTCGCCAAAAAAAAAAAAAAAGAAAAAAAGAAAAGAAAAGGGCAAGAGGCGGGACATAATGCAAAGCTCAGCAGAAAATTCAAAGCAAACAAACCGTACTGATACAGCCAACTTCCTTCAAACAGCAATTTCTCTGTAAACTTCATTTGTTGCTGCCAATTGCTGGAATGCAATTGAAAATCCGGCTTTAAGAGAGTTTTTACAAAAATATTGCAAACAAAACATCCCCTCTGAATCTATCCTTGTATTTAGATGGAATATATAATCAAACTTTCGCATCCATTCGGGAGGATACAGGTGATTGTGAGCTGGGATGAAAAGGGTTTTTAAAAGAGAGGAAGGATATTTTTGGTCTTGGAACTTGAAGCGGAAATATAATGATGATGGTGGTTAATTAATTGGGCAATCAGATTGATTTATGGTTCATTCGATTTTGAGACATTTTTTCCGGTAGGGAAGAAGCAGCTTCTATGAGGGTATACTCTTGGTGATTATGGGGGATGCATCGGTTGAAATGCGGTGTTGGAGGAACTTGGAACTTCAAAATTTCCTCTGACAGGCCCTGGCTTCTTCTTCTTCTTCTTCTTCTTCTTCTTCTTCTTCTTTTTCTCCTCCTCCTCCTCCTCCTCCTCCTCCTCCTCCTCTTCCTCCTCCTCTTAGCTTCTTTTTATTACGAAGAAATGAATCTCTCTGCAGTTCCCGCTACGTGAGACTTACTAGTGACTTTTTTTTTGGAAGCGTCTCGACGCTTTTCGGTAAAAAGAATTAGAAGGGTTGCTTCTATTAAAAGACAGTGTGTCGAAAATCCATTATACAGCATTTATTAAAGAATGTTGAATCATCAGAATCCAAAGATCATAACTATTCGTCGCCTGAGGTTTGTGGCAGGCGCGATTACTCTGAAACGTGAAACACTATATCGCTTCGATACAGAAAGTTGAAGTGTTAATGCAGTAATCATGAATGTATGACACTACTGCAAATGTTAAGGTTCATACTACTCGATAGCACATTTTTCGACGAAACTCATGTATATTAACGCAGAGAAAACTCCCTAAAAACTTGCGCTCAAATTCATTACTACTCCTTTCTTAAAACTTGTTAGCACTACCAACTTAAAACTTATGCCACTACCAACTACTCGCAGTTTCGATGTTCCATCAGTTTTGTGTAAAAGCGAGTGCGTCGGTCTGGTGTCTTAGAAATCTCGCGTCTTGTCAATTTGACATGTTATAATCGCAATTCTTCGCCTCTCATTCTTTTCGCTATTATGTGCAACTTGCGGAATCCCTATCATTGGTGCTTTTAATTTCGCGTCTTTAATGTCTCCAAAATAACAGTTGCATACAGTTTAAGTGGGAATTTGTGTTTAGGTACCTGACCTGGATGGACGCAATAAATCCCTTATGGCTTTCATCTGAAAGGAGAAATCGTTGTTAACTCTGCTTTAAAAAAAGGGTGTTGAGATCTGTCGGTTTAAGTGAAGGTTCCTTGGCGACACAATACATAACAGTCGTGAAGGGCAACATATCGAGATCTGTCGGAGGTTTTATAATTTTGGGGTGGTCATATATTCATAAAGCCCCTACAATCTTCTTACACTCTCTTCATATTTCTCTGCAAAACAATCTCCAGGCTTACTCCAACAAGAAAAATACATAAATACGTACTGAGGATATTTGAACCAAATACTCTGTACTTGTAATAATCAAACCTAGGTATTTAAATTATTACAGCGGGCGAATCTACATATGGCAATAATATTAGCTTAGTATAAAAATGATAAAATATAATTTTCCTTAGGGTTTAGGAATCCAAACTTTGAGCTACGCTTATTAATATACGTATCAAGAAATGAAAATTTGTTACAAAGACAGTGGATACGAATTGAAAGAAAAAATTAAATAGGCCTTTTGTTATTCAGGGGATGACAGTTATAAAAATGAATATATTGTTGTAAATTGGTAGGTTTTATGTGCACGTACGTAAGAAAAGATACATTACATAAAGAATATTAATATCTAGGAACATAGCAGCATTGGGAGAAGCAGAAAAACTGAACTTTAAGTCCAAAGAACGAATTTTTTTATTGGTTTATTTATGGACGCTCTTTAACATCTCAGGTCATCAGCGTTCCATTCAACTCGAGGCGTGAACAAATTTTGCTCAGAGGCCTATCTTTCGGGCTTGAAGTTCTTTTTCGTGCCGTAAATGTACGACACGGGACCCACGGCTTTACTTCCCTTCCGAAGGAAGCCATGCTTCGGATTTTTACGCCCGAAAAAATCCATCGTTCCTGGCCGGGTTCGAACCTGCGATCTTGGGTTTAGGAGGCAAGTATGGTAACCACTACACCACCAGGGCCGACCCAAAGAACGAATATATCATCAATATATCTCAGTCATAATAACAGAACCAGAGGTTTTGGCGTGAGAAATTCTTCCTCTAAGCGAGCCATAAAAAGACTGGCATAAGACGGTGGCAATCTGGTGCCCATCAGTGCCTTTAATTTGTAGATAATATTTATTATCAAAACTAAACGCATTGCGAGTGAGAACCAGACAAGTAAGATGACAAATGAAATCTGAGGATGGGTTATAATGAGCGTTGTTTAACGCCCGTTTTTGCTACAGAGGCACCACAGGTGATGGACACTGATGATACATGAGATGAAATGATATATTGGGAAAGGGTTTATTTTTTAAGAAAAGAATTGTTCCAGGCCTAAGTTTATAAGGACTGAGGAAAACCTGGAAAAAACGTCATTCAGCCCTGGTGAGATTTGAACCTCAGACCTCCCGCTCACGAGTCCGCGCCTTAACGACCTCGGCCATCCGTGTCGGTAGCATAGGGGATAAGGAGGTGCTCGAGAGTCCAAGAAATGTCTAATGGTTGCTAATCCTTCATGATGGGGAATGTCAGTATAGAGTGACGTCACATTGATAGTGGCCAGAAGTACATTTGAATGTGCCAAAGGGTCAACTTTCTTAAGCAAACTCAAAAAATGCAAGGACCCTTTGATATAGGGTGGCCTAGACGTAACAAATGATTGTAACCAAAAATCTAATAGGGCAGAAATGCTCTCGGTGGGAGAATCCAAACTGGCTAATATCGGATGGCCTGGACAATCCTTTTTATGAATTTTAGGGAAAAATATATGGGGGGGGGGAGTGCGAGGGACGTCTTGGGGGCTAAGTACTGCTGAAATACGAGAGGAGGCGATAAGAGAAACTATATATTGATTGAACTTGACTGTTGGATCGGAAGACAAGTGACATAATCAAGCTGTCGGGGAGATTCAGCATTGTAAGAAGAAATGTACTGTATCGGTTTGAAGAATAATAACATTAGGATTATTAGATATTCTTTTTAGTGCTGATTTCTCGCGTAAAGTTATCTTTTGGTGCAACATCTCGAAATATAGAATCATTAATCACTAATCAAGTTAAGTGAGTGTGTGTGTGTTTGTGTGCGCTCTGAGATATACATCAATACCAATGTTCTCCAATAAGATTAATTCTCGTCTTTGTTTTGAAAATTTGCAAATTGCAACTCTACTTATGTAGCATTCATTCCGCCATCTTATGCATCAGATACATCAAAGAGAGATCTCACGAATTTTCGTCAGATAAGTTTTCGAAAGAATATTCGTTTGTTTTTCTCTATCTAAATTTTCAGAAACACTTATCTAAGAGGTAACTTATGGTATGTTTCAAAATACGTTTATCTGTCCATTAG
Organism: Metallyticus violacea; assembly: GCA_030762175.1. Classification (NCBI taxonomy): domain Eukaryota; kingdom Metazoa; phylum Arthropoda; class Insecta; order Mantodea; family Metallyticidae; genus Metallyticus; species Metallyticus violacea. The sequence continues at coordinate 72,748,672 of CM060838.1, forward strand.
TCCATCGAATGGACATCTGATGTGTCAGAAACGGGGCCTAAATCATTGTCTTCTCGACAATGATTTTTATATTATTAAACAATTCATTAAAATATTGAATTAATCCCTTAGCCGTGAATGAGCTATTTATTCCTTTTTATCACTTTATAATAACTTATATTTCACAATAGGCCATGCTGTTTTACTTTCATTATTGGATGTAGATATATAAGAGTTTTCATAGTCTATTTTACAGGTAGCTGGAAGATTTTTTTAAAAAAATTCAAAGCTACATAAAATCTTATTTCTTACAAAGATTTATTTTATAAATGCGAAATATTTTCGCAATCTTTTTTGAATTTTTAAAATTAGAACCTATAATTTTTCCCTCACATTTTCTGATTGAGCGTCTTCGTATTGATCATTGTATATGTTCTGCCTGTGGTGCCTCAGTAATTAAAACAGCATTAAACACCATAAAAAAATTGTACGTTCATTTGTTTTATGCAGAAGCGCATGTTACTGTGACAACAATGTTTTTATTGTAGTTACGTAATCTAAAAAAATTGTACTTTCATTTGTTTTATTGTAGTTACGTAATCTTTAAGTTGGAAAAAAACGGTTTAAGTAAAAAGGCAAATGAAGGTTATGTGTAAAAAATGAAGATATGCAGTGATAAAAACAAAGGCTCTCTATCTAAAATGTGAAATTAACCATAGGTTCCTGTTTACAGCTTTCTTTGATGGTATCACAACTCGCCGACTGTGAAAATGTTTGCATTTATAAAATATATGCTTTTAAGAACTAGATTTGACATGTTTTTGCAATTTTTTCTAAAAATTTCCATTCGCATTAAACCAAATTCCGCTTTAATTTTGAAAAATTCTGTATATCTACATTCAGCCTCTCTCTTATAGTGTCTAATTTTGTACACATAATTACCACATTCACATTTATAATTTTAGTAGCCCTTAAGAAGACCAGAATATTTAAATACGTTACTGTAACCTTATAACATTTGTTTAAATTTTTACAAACCAATATTATACAATTTAAATTTTTCTCTTTACCTTGCGTGTGATTTCATATGCTTTAGCTTTAAGGGAAATAGAAATTAAATATATCCATTACAAATGCCAAAATATAGAAAAGGCTTCATCTCTCCTTAACTGTCCTATTAATATAGTCCATTGTACAGATGTTATCATAAAGCGAGAATTTTTCTTTAAAAAAAAAACTATATTACTGCATTTTCCATCAACAGTGTCACAAAATCTCAGGTTAAAATAATGACGATCTCTAAACAGTAAACTGTTTTCTACTGACCCGATAGTTACACAGCTATTCAGTCTTCTAAGTGCAGATGTGGGATTTCAATGAAGTGGTCAAAGCAAAGTAGAAGTGAGCAATGTGCACATTTGACTAAAGCCATTGTTTCACAACCGACATCATTTCTACATTCAACCAGTCCAAAAACAAAAACTGCAGTAATCACATTTTCAAAGCATGATATTAACATGTCGATGCCAGTCTTTTGGCAACATGGACTTGAACTTTGGTGCAAAAAATTGACAATATCACAGTGAAGAGTGATAAGGGTCATGTAATTATACTTTTAGTTTTTTTATATTGTAGTCTTACATAATCGACGATCTAATATACAGTTTTTATTGCTCAAAGAAGGCACTTCAAGAGGTTGGCAACATTTTGTTGTCTTCGGAGGCAATATCTTGAGCGTAATAACTTTGTTTGGAAAAGAGTACGAACTTTATAGCAGACCAGGGATCACATAGAAATAGGCTCTTCTTACATGTTCAACAAGGACTGAGTCAGAAACATTTGGCCCAAAGTGCCCTGTCTCTCTTGCAAACTGATGTAGAGCTTGCGTTAAAGATTTGAATTGTGAAATCTGTTTCTCTTGAAGTGAGCTCATTCTTATTTTTTTGCTAGTCACATAATTCCAAATCACTTTCAACGCCTTACAGCGCCTGATACGATTTTTAGAGCATTTGACCTCAAGATTGTACGAGGGGTTTTCGGATTTTTGGCACTTTATTTATTATTTAACACGGTTCAATGCACACGGGATCTGTTAATATACTCCCCATAAACGCAAACGCAAACGCAAACGCCGTTGTTATCATACTGGTGATTTCTTTATGGCATCGCGAAACCGTTGAGTGGAAGTATTTTGGCATCCCTTGTGGACAGCTGCCTGAATTTCTTCGATGTTGCGAAATTTTTTACGTCGCAGCATTTGTCGAATGGCCGTGCGTTGTCATGTTGGAGAAAGACTCGTGTCGACTACATTCCCTTTGACCGGTGTTGAAAGTCGTTGACTTTGACAGTCGTTCCTTGAGCAAGTCAATATACCTGAGGTATCCAAAAAGACGGTGGTCATCTGCTTGCTTGGGTCGGAAAGTCCCAGGATGTTTTCATTGCATGGATTGGACTTTCTTCTCTGGTGTATGGTTGTGACACCATGACTTATCTCTACTTACCTACCAACTTCTCCACAAGTTCTATCTTCAGTATGCATTCAATTCGCTTTTGTCCCTCTGTGTCAAGTGCGGTGGAACTCAATGTGCGCACACATGTTTCATATTCAAATCATCGTGAATAATGGTGTGCAGGGTTGCTCGGCCGAGACCTGTCTGATGTTCTAGTTCATCCATAATCAATTCAGACACAACCTCAATGCTCCTGGAAGACCGTGATGCTGATGGTAGACCGGTATTCGCATTCTTGCGTGCAGACTCCTTGTACCTGGCGAACCCACTGACCCAGTTGTACAGTTTCCGTGCAGGAGCTTCTTGACCACTTAATGCAGTTAAGGGTCAATGCATTTCTGTTGTTTTTACGCCTTCCTTCCACAAAAAAGACGCAGTTAATCTTTTTCCACAATAGTTCTCTTCCATCTTGTCCACGGCTACTCTACTTAACAACAAACAAACGCTTTTCTTTAGCTACATACTTTGCTTACATCCGCCCTCAAGCGTCTGTATGGCATACTGTGTAATATCAATTTCGGTTTTTGTAAACCCTGAAAATAAAGGATATAAATGGATAAAACCTGCTAAGATTGCAAATACTGCTCCTATTGATAAAATGGCCGCACCAATCACTGCCAAAATATTATTATATTGACAACATAATAAAATTATTCTAAGTAATCTGTTCCTCTCGAAACGGGCGAAATTCTCTTGGGGTAGGGTTCTTCCGGAATTTAACTTATTTTAACTGCTTGTTTTGAACTAATTAGATAATTAATTTATTTTCAAATGTTTTATTTATTTCTATCAGTTCATCGCCCGAAGAATGGACGTGTTCATATTACTCAGTAATCGTAAAACACCATTGTACAGGTAGGGCACGAAATGTTATACCTTGAAAATTGTTTATATAAATTTTAATAAACAAAATATGTAAAGTTTTCTTTTTTACATTAATCATCAGAATGTGCATGCTCAGCGAGCGAGCAGTGCATGTTCAATATGTCAACCTTGTTGACCTACCACTCTTCGAGACGAACTGTGACGTTTCCGACCACTCTACGACACAAGTCTTCTGTTACTCCATGGACAAATTTTATGATAGCAGCTCGCAATTGCATTAGATTGCGTAGTTTGTTGCGGTAGACTGTCTCCTTCAAATGTCTCCGTACGCAATAATCACAGGGATGAATATCCGGGCTATGTGGAGGCCATATTAAACAGCCCTTTAAACGTTCTAGATATCGACGTGACATCACACGGAGCCCGAAATGTTGGTACAGCAAATCCAGAATAACCTTTGCTGCACGAGGACGAGCTCCATCTTGCATGAACCATTGTATCTCCATTGGTAACGCTGTTGCATAAAGTTGCGGAAGAAAATTATTCTGCAACGTGTCCATATAGCCCGCACTCTTTACTGTGCCGTTAATAAAGATTGGCCCAATGACTCCATGGCTGGAAATGGCACCCCATACACTAATTTTTTTTCCCGTAAGTTTCAATCTGTGTACAATACCAGGAGGCTCTCGTGTCCAAATTCTGATATTCTGCCTATTGACGCTACCGTTCAAATGAACGCACACCTCATCAGAAAACCACGTGTTATGAATCACGGCATCATCATTTGCAAGGGCCGAAGTCGCAAACTGTAATCGCCGTACCTTGTCATTTTCCGTCAATTTGTGCAACACTGTAATTTTATATGGGAATAAGTTCACGTCAGCATGAAATATTCTTTGAAGAGAACGACGTGAGATGCCCAATTTGGCTGAAGCTCGTAGATTTCCTAGGACTTCATGTCATAGCCACTCTCACAGCCTCGATATTCTCTGGAGTACGGACTGTGTTGACACGAGGTCGCTTTTGCTCTAAAATACTGGCGTCAGTTTCAAATTGTGTGGTTAGTCTATACATTGTCTGTCTGCCGGGGGCCCACCTCGACGAAAATGAACACGAACACGTCGTTGCGTCTCCTGCACTCTTTGTTTCATTTTCTGTTCTAGAATCAACCGGCCTTTGTTCGCCATTTTACTAAACTGAAGCGGTGGAGTCGCGCATGCGCGATATTGACAACTGCTGTCTTCTGTTGAACCATGCGCGGACTACGGCTAATCGTCACAACATTCCAACGTTGCCATCCTGCAAATAACATATTTATTACACAGTTTCAATGTATGACATTTCGTGCGCCACCCTGTAAATCATTTTCGAACACAAATTGTAAATAGTCTTCATAAATGTTCTCCAGTATGCTGTTTTCTATATCTTCTAATTCACTGGACATCGACATTTTAGGTTGAGATGGTTGATACGTTCACTTGAAATATCCGTTGCTCCAGATACTGCTAGAACAGCCAAGTGCTTCCTGTCCTACCTATTTAGAATATCGCCATTCACTTCTGTGTCATCTCCATTGTATTTGTGAATTGTTACACTTTATAGCTTAGCACACCGATTACGTTTTCATAATCCTTTTTTTTTTTTTTTTTTTTTGAATGATATTTAGCGCCCGTTTTTACTAGTGAGACATCACAGGCGTTGGGCACTGATGATACATGAGATGAAATGATAAACTGTGAAAAAAAAAAAAAAATTAAGGAAAGAAATGTTCCAGGCCTAAGTTTAGTTACCTCCACGGCATTTGCCATTTATGAGGACTGAGGAAAATCTGAAAACAGACTCAATCAGAGAGAAACGTTCTGGGAGGATTTGAACACCAGATCTCCCGCTCATGAGTCCACGCCTTAACCATCTGGGCCACCCTGGCGGTTTTCTTTCTTTCTTTCATTTTTTTCTTATTTATTTTTCCATATTCTGCGCATTAGAACTTTATTTCTGATATTTTGACGATATTTATAGGATTAATTCGCCTCGTGATATTTACACCCTCACCTGCAACCCAACACTACAAGAAACAGACTCCTATTGCTTCTATACCTTTTCATGGGAGTGGTACAGGCCACTGTCAAGTGCGCTTGGCAGATAACTGCAGAGTTTTGCATTGGAAAGACTCAGACCGCCGTTTTGGCGATGCGCAATCTATATTCTAAACATTTTTTGTGCGTTTCTCAGCGTTTCGACATCAAGCATATGTATATTTTACACAACTGTTTACGGTCCATGGAGTGAAAAATGGGCATTACATACAAGTTGCCTATTGTCTGCTATTCGGGAAAAAAGTACTTATGTTCAACTATTACAATCGATTATTGACCAATGACTTAATCTAAACCTGCGACTGAATCCAACCTGTGTAATAATTGTCGATTTTGAATGTGATATCCATGCTGCAATGAATTTTGTACGAAGTGAGGATAATGTTAATGTAAATCATTCCTGACTAAGTTATATTAAGAAATAGTTTGATAAAGAAATACAATATAACAACAAAATCAGAAAATGACGGTAAGTAATAGAACCTTCTATTTGGACTAGCACATAAAATTAGCGATTTTTTGTATCGGGTTAAATGACCGTTAGGCCACAATATGAGAAAACACGATAATTTATATGACAGTTCAGTTAGACGCACAAATACACGATCATGCTAATTTTCCCTCTTCCATCTGGACAGCTAAAACCGTCAGGATTTAGTGTACAATTTATGCCTGTTGGTCTTTTTACAGTAGATTTAACAAAATGTTTTCCTTTCCACATGTTGATATACATAATATTGTGAGTAGTTTAAATTAATTTCAAATAGATACATACGTGAAACATCCGGGCATAGCTAAGGTGCACCTAAAGTTCAAAATAAGAACTTCTTAAGGAGGAAGAAACCTGTGAAGAAAAGTATAACAAATTTTAATGAGGGGTAAATGTCCAGAATGGAATTTATTACGAAAGCAACGTGTGAACTACAAATATAAATCCTTTATTATTGGAAAGTTTGTATTTGTGAGCATTTTTAAAAGGAATTTATACAATTGCTAGATGCTATTATAAATGAATGAGTTTTTTTTAAGGAAATGTATGCCAGGAGCTGTGTATTCAAATTTACCCGCGACATTTTATCACCTGATTAATTTATGTGTGCAGATTGCATGTAAAAAGTCTTTGTGTACAAATAATATCCCTTTAGGCCATTCCTGAAAAGTGTGTGTAGTTTACCGCCCCCGGAAGGGAAATGGCTATTTGAAATGGCTATTTGAAATTAACTGAGTCGTATTTTTACGACGAAGCTTCGCTTAACAAAAAGCTGTCATCCTTGAAACTGTGTGTGATTTCGATAATGAGGAGGTCAGAGGTGCTGTCTGTACTTTGTTCACTCACGCTACTCGAACTGCTTCATATCTTAAGATTTAGTCTCGTCATTGCAGTCGATATCTCGAAAAGGGCAGCTGTACGCAAGGGTGTGTGTTAGTAGAGTGAGTAGTTCTGCTTAATCTGTGCAGGTATATTATAAGCAATTAAAGTTGTAAAGATGATGACATTCTTGACAAATGTTAAAGTGTTAAAGCAACAGTAAGTTGTAAGAAAACCTTTTTTATTTTAAAATCTTAACATATTGGAACCATTGTCGTTTTTATCGATATTACCATATTTCTTATGAATATTACACTCATATGTTTATGCATATTTCACAGTTAATAGCACAAAGAAAGCCTACAAACGTATAGTGCAGGTTTTAGATACCTAAATTAAATAAATAAACAACATAATATTAGTTGCAGACAGCAATCGCCCAGCATTACGCATTGAAATCGATTCTATATTTTGTTGTCCATGTAAGATGAAATACTTTCGAGTTTTAAGATCATCATATGTGAAGGGGAAAGAAAAGTATTAGTGACATTTTTATTCCTAATAAAATATATTTAAAATGTTCGTATTTTCCTAAAAATACCTGCTAGGTACATTAAGTGGATAGTTTGAAAATATGTTCTTGTTTTTATCCCTTGCATATCTTTTACCTGACGAAATTAAATGAACGAAATTCACGTTCGGAACTCGAATATTTTGGTTCATTCAGTGGAACAAACATAAATTTACTCTTTTGTCATGGAAGCGTTTGTGATAAGATAGTTTAACTCAAAAATAAACAAATTATACAAGTGAGAATATTTATATGTTAATGATGATATATAATATATTCGTGGACGCAGGATTAATGTCGTTAAAGTGATGATAAATAATATGATTTTATTTGAATATAAAAATATTTCGCAGGCATGAATTGTTAGAGGAGAAGCTCCTTCTAGGAAAACTCTTAGAATCAGAGAGTTGGCAATTGTAAACCCTGATTTACTAAACTGATTATAATTTTCGTTTAACATTACCTCGGTTAACTCAACCTAGCTATTGTTGATGTTTAAGTGATGAGGAGGAAATTAAATAATTAATTAAAATATTATTATTAAATATTTGTCAACTTTTTTGCTATGAATCCACTGAAACTTATAATAGATGTCCCAGCAAAGGATTCTATAGCTTCCATTTGCATCTTTTAATTTTTCTTATTTCACAAAATGAAATTAATTAGACCTCACTTGTACTCTACGGTATTTGTCATTATTGTCAAGTAAGTTTTAACATATTTAAATTGTTTTTTTTTAATAGCGCACATGGTGCAAGGATGTGCTATAGATTATAATTATCAGGGCATTTTTCTCGTCAAGAGAAAAGACGTAGGCTTCTTAATGGCGTTCATTATATCAATGTATTTAGCGCCTGGAAATCAAGTTTGTTGTTTGTGTTAGTCTCACATATTTTAAATTTAGCATGGCCATGGTCATTCTGTTTTTTGGCTATGACTGACACACACACACACGCACGCACGCACGCACACACACACACACACACTCTCTCTCTCTCTCTCTCTCTCTCTCTCTCTCTTAATGTGCTGAATGTATGTAAACATAGACAAGATTGGGGGAAAAGTATTTATCACACCCTTTACAGGATCGGACGCGGATATGATCATACTTGACTCTGCTGGCAGGCAAAGAAAGAGAGAAGTAATTATGTAAATTTCTTATGCAAGTGAGGTTATATTGGCTGATAACCGGGGTGGGGGTTGGAGAATAATAAATTGATTGATTCTAGCTGTGTGTCATTTATAATGGGATTTCTTTTTATTATATATATATATATATATATATATATTATTCTTAAATGTTGTTATTCTTTTTTTATTTGTTCTATTTTTATTATATAATGTATCGAGGGTGCCAAAATGTATACACACATTCACAGTAGATATCTATTTAATATATTTCAAAGTTGAACCGAAAAACAACAGTAATGTGTAGTATGATGTTCTGTAAACAGATGTGACTCACATTACGTTATGCTAGCGTTGCTACAACAAAATGGAGCCAAGATTATCGTTTGAACAGCGGAAAGAAATTTTGAAGTGTTGGAAAACCGAGAATGTTGTTGAAGCTCAAGGGCAATGTAGACGTGTACTGGAATTGTTGAGGATACTTTCTCAAACGTTGCTCAGTCAGTAGTTCAACGTACTCGGAAGTGTATCGACGCCGATGGTGGGCATTTTGAGCAACTGTTGTAACTGTAAAAGTCTAAGATGATTAGAGCTCATCATGTTCTGTTTGTGTGAATTCAGTTTTGTTATGTTAACACAGTTTTTTCTTTGCTTGAAGTGTGTACACGTTTTTGGCACCTTCTGTATGTGTTTTACAGCTTATTGAGAAATGCCTTTAGTTAGATTGGATTATATCAGGTTTCAGGCAGTTTTAAGCATAGAAAGTAGGTAACATGTAACGTAGTCACATTTTCTCTATTGAAATCGCTTTATAATTAGGTGTTGTGATATCTTTATGCAATTTTGCTGTTTTGCTTCCTAATAGCCTCCGATTTTATGACTGGCTTTAGGATAAACTACATACACTCAGACTGTTATTGTACTTTAGCAAATAGGACGAATTTAGATCTTCCTAGTTCATAGGAAGAAAGAGTTTAACATTTGCCAACTTAATTGTGTTTTGTGCTCTAATAAAAATTGCTCTAAAAGTTGTTGTAACGTTCTCGTGAATATTAGCGAAATTATCGCAAGGAAAATTGTTAATCCTTTTGCTGTAAACTTAATTCAGAGCATTTCCAAGCAGAAAGGAATGACTAACTTGTGTATATGGATTTTAGGAACGTTGATTGATAGTTATGTAAATTTTGAGCACTTTTCAAACGATGCATACATGGAGAAATAAAGTGTAAAAGGATCCATATTTTATCGTATTTAACCGAATTCATCTACCCAAGCGCAGTATCCCATTATTTGCTTGATGAACATATTGCTTTTACAGTTCCTTCGTCTTAGTAGTTATGGCCATGATATGGTCATCATAAATATAAGATTCATGAGTTTTCCTACATTTACATACCTGAACTATGCATTTTTCTTCATGTTTTCATCATACTGTTTTCAAGGTTACAGTTGCAATTACAGCTTTATACAAAAGAATGAAATTTTTTTTTAATTTTATCCTCTATTATAGCTTTAAATCACGCTTGGTATTAAACCGACATCCTGCTAAGTGCCTACCTTACTGCTGTGCGTAACCAGCAGGTTCAGTGTTGCAAGCCACCACCGGGGAAAGATACGTTAGAAAGAGAGTGTTTTATTTAACACATAAATTACAAAATGTCTTTATACACATAATTGTACAAAAATAACGGATACAAAATGGTAGTGAGTTTTCATTGTTTAAAAAATTGCGGGTTTTCCTTAGAAAAAAATATTTTAAAATATGTAGTAAATGATTTTTTGGCAAACATTACACCATCGTTACTGTCTTCGTCGCTGTTGCTATTGGTTTGATCCTCGTGTGGTGACGCAGGTGAGTATCATGTGAGATGATTTGTTGAGGTGTTCCTGAGCCGATGGAATGGAGATGGAGATGACGAAATCGCTGATGGCAGCGTTGAAGAAGCATTCAGCAGACGTAATCTTTTAGTCCAGGGCTGGCGTCTTGTCGATGGTTCCGAGATAGATAATACATTGAGTATCTATACCGTAATGGAGTACTTGTGAAGGCAAGCATCTAACACTTCCGCGACGACCGTGTTATTGGTTGCGAGTTTGATGGTGACTGTTTTGTCCTCGCCAAGGAAGCAGATTTCGGTGGAGATGAGGTTGATGTTTGCTGGATACTCCCCACTTGTGACGTAGTTTTGGTTGTCAAAAGCGGGTTTGAGAACCCAATTGCTGCCGATTCCCAACGAGTCTATTTTGGCACACCACGTGTTTCCGCAAGTTAAATTTCACGACGTGTCTCCGATAGCCGTTTTGGAGAACCTTCTCTCCTTGGTACACGATGTAAAAGGCAAAATAGTTGAGTTTGTTGTAGAGTTCTGCAGAAAGTTGTTGTATCTGTGGGTAGAAATACTTATTTCTATTCTCGAGGGGACAAGTGTTCTGGGTCCGTTCTTGGTGGAGATGGTCCGGGTACCTTGCACGATGTACGGCATGTTCGGCTATAGGGTAGACACGGTAACAAAGTCTGAGTTATGCGACGTTAACGCAGTGCGTAATAGATCATGTTCTCTGCTCCGTTGGTTTCACAGTACTGACGCACATTTCACAGTGTTTTGTAAGAGGGTAGTCCGTCAATGTGAGTGGTGAAGAGGGTCGGGTGTAGGGCTGGTTGCAGAGACAATAAATAGTGTAAATACCTTTTGCTTCCGGTTTAAGTTCCATCCTACAGTGTCCACATTTAATGAAATGTGAAGGTGGTGTTCCCCGCGGTGTTATAAACCTGTCTGGACATCCACGTGGGTTGGTAGAGTTAGTTTCAACTCTTTGATGAATTGTAACTTTAGAAAGTGCTCCATTTACAGGAATACTCTCAAGGTGGCACAAAGAATATACTTTGTGCATTGAGTGTAATTCATTTTCTTAAATGGCTCCCCTAACCGTGAGTGTGAAGCAAATACGTGCGATGTTCCGTTATTTGATTTTGTACTTCTGTTTCTTCTTTCTTCTTGTGATAGATGATGTCGGTTGCCATTCACTCTAGCTAGGGTTTCTCCTCCATTACTCCATGTTCAGAGATGTGCAGCGACGGTCCATTTTGATGATTATGTTTAGAGAACCAAATACATGTTTAAAAATTATGGATAGTCGAATGCTTAGCTGCCACTCCCTTATATGACGAGTCAAGCTCTGAATTGCTTCAATTAGTTTCTGTCTCTCTGCCAAACCCAAAATCACCGCGCTGCGTCTTCCATCTACGATCACCACGATCTTATGTGGCAGCATAGGCGAAATCCCTACGCACGCAAACTTGGTCTGGTTGTGATTCAGGAAGATTATATCCGATAGAGGTCCAGGCTGCGTCGCTTCGTCCTGGGCTGTGTTTTGCATCCTCAAAGGTACTGTAATCAACAATGAACGATTTATACCACACTTTTCCTCCCCAAATAGGCACATGCAGGTACATGAAAATGACGACTAGTAATTCACCTCTTTGAGAAAAGCTGGCAGAGTTGTACGTACAGTGGGGCTTGCGCATTCTAAAAAAAATGAAAAAAAAAAAACTACAATTAGCATCATAAATGCAACTGCGCTATTCATCGAGAGAGAGAAAAAATACACAATTCGTGCCGATACTAATCTTTAACGATTTGCACTGTGATGTGTAGTTTGTGAGCATTTTCCTTGTAGATTTTTGAATGGTGTCTTCATTGTGGTTAAAATCACTTATACTGAATATTGAAAAGAATATCTCCTTGCACAAGTTGCGGCACGGTGATATAGGTAAGCAATGCTGTAATGTCCACAGGTAGTGCTGACCTCGCCTTGCAACCTTCTACTGTTGTGAGTCCGTCGCTTACAGGCCTTGATTGAGAAAAGTTTGAATATGAGACGAAACAGGACCAATTCCATAGCTAACGAAATAATCTCCCTACTCGTTCTTTGCAACAAAGATGCAGACCCAATGTTTGCCTGGTTTAGTGCTAAGATCAGTGTTTACCAGAACTGCTATGGGAAGATGTCTTTTATGTAAGTTTACCGAAGACAATTGATCACAAGTGTGAGTACAGGAACAATTGAAATAGGTGTATTTGTAACGTATTCATGATACCAAAATGGTTCCATTAGCATCAGTTTCTATAGTGCGATGTACCTCTGCCATTACAATAGAGTAATAGATTCTGCTCTTTATTTTCAAAAGATAGCTCTGTCATTTTGCGCCTATTCTGCATAACAGTTTCAGAAAACCTTTAGAAGATTTAAGTGCTGACTGGAGGTTTAAGTCATAAAAAGTTGTAATTATTTTAGCCATGCAGCTAGAAGGGATGAGTTGAACGGGTCCTTTAACTAAATAGGGATAGTAAGGAAAGGCTTAGACAAAATTGGATTAGGGTATATTTGGATAAGGGGAGAGGACATTACACGAAATAGTAGGAAAATAGTTAACAGACGTTTGTAAGATATAGAGAGGCAAAATGTTGAGACTCAATGCGCAGAGAAAGTATCGCTTTACCTACAGGCTCAAATACATCCGGTGTGGGAGAGGGGTTATTTAGATATTTGTAGTAGAGATGAAAGAAGTGGTCTCGCATGGTTCAGATTAGGGACTTGGAAAGGAGATAAAACAGTTAAAGCTCTGGGGAAAGGAATTTGCTCATTGTATGGAGAAAGCGATACCTGGAGGCATATTTTGGCAGAATACAGGGAAAAGGAGATTTTGAGAAATAAGATCGCAATTACTGAATCCCAATAGAAATTTGAACATTTGCCGGGAAGTGTTGGTGCATGCGAGATATTCACAAAATTAGAGAATATTTCTAGAGAAGACCAGGCAAAGAAGGTTAATGGCTATAATGAAGAGGAGGGAGATGGAGAGAGGGTGTGAGTAAATGGAAGGGTAAGAGTCAAGAGTAAGGGTTGCATTCATGTTTATGTATTTGTATATAAAATTATTAATAGAAAACGTAAACGTATCCAAGTATTTATATATTTATATGTACGCATGTATATTTGCAGGTATATGTGTATGTGTACAACCCTTTTGGCTGTTATAAGGACCATTAGCATTAAGGGCCGTAAGGCCCATGCGACAGTTGTATTTATTGAGTGTATTCTAAAACATACAATAAAACGTCCATTACTACTAAAAAAAAAGTTGGGATAGAATGATATGGGCTCTAAAACGTGTCTCCTTCGGATAGCTCACATTGTAAATGTCTTTTGAAGGAATGGGGGGTTTTAAAGTTATAAATTCAAAGTGCTATGACGATGAGGTTGTCCAGAATACTTCCGAACAATGAATATCAACAGTCGGTGTTGATCTCCGATGATGAAACGCAGTATTCTTGTGGATTGTTCTCCTTTACGAGTACAATCTCATTTAAAACTCTGTCCCGTTGTATAATTACATCCAGTAGTTGAAAAAAGAGCTCATAGAAGTACAAGCAAGTTGTTGCAGCAAATTCCTTTCTTATCTAATAAATATTCTCGCATTGTCTCTTGATCACAAAAATAACTTGTTTTGGGACATGAAAAAAATCGAAGCCTAATCATATGATTTTGTTCATTCAGCGTGATTTTCTGAGGAACTGCAAATTTCGTAAAATTTTCAAGTAAATGTTTCACAATAATTCCAAACAATGCTAAAATTAGAACGTGTCATTTACAGACATGATGTTTCTTGAAATGATAATGTGACAATTACTGCGAGTCATTCACTCCATTTTGACTCATGATTTTCTGTTATACATTTTTCAAACTAAGGAACATACCAGACATTATACATATACATATTATATGTGTCGTCCTGTTGGTGTAGCGGTAACCATACTTCCATACTAAACCCAAGATCTATGGGTTTTTTCCGGCGTGAAAATCCTAAGTATGACTTCCTTCGGAAGGGAAATAAAGCCGTGGGTCCCATGTGGCACATTTACGGCACGAAAAAGAACCTCAAGCCTGAAAGAAGAGGCCTCTGAGCAAAATTTGTCGACTGTTTCACGCCCTGAATTGAATGGGATGCTGAGAGGTTAAAGAGCGTCCATAATTAAACCAAATTATATATTATATATATATATATATATACTATTCACGGAATAATAAAAATTTCTAAAAAGCACAAAACTCATACAGAGCACTCAGAATGCAATATAAAAAGTTGACATTAAAATTCACACTGAAAACCGTAAAACTAAACACTAAAACCACGAGATTTTGAGCTTGGCTCTTGGACACGTGCTGAAAATAAATTGAGCTGTGGCGGACGGTGTCTGTCTTAGTGAGGCATAAGGGATATGACGTGATGGCAAAACTGCCAACTATAGCTGAAAAAGGTAGTTTAGCAAACTGGCAGTATTACAAAGAAATATTCAGGCCTGGAGGAATACGGGTTTTATGTAAAACTATAGCTGCCATCTCTAGGTCTCTAAGTAAGGTATGTTTGGATGGAGGGGCGGCATCTATGAGAATAAAGAAAAAATAGTCATCAAATGTGGCCTGGTGAATATTGGTGTGTTGTGCTACCGGCAATGGGGAACAGGTTTTAACCGAAAGCCTGTGATTGTTCATTCTGATGGTAACCACAGTGGACGTTAGTTCAATAGAAAAAGCCGAACAAAATTTGCATTTTAGTAAATACACAACATTCGTAGAGGTGCAGTTAAAAATGAGTGAATTTTAAACTCTGATTTCAGGTTCGGACTAACCAAAGATGAGCATGGGTATATCAAGGCACAAGTCTTACACTTGGGGCGGTTGCATGGATATGAGTCAAGTGTAGAGAAGGAGAGCTAGTGGATAATCAATATTTCCACGAAAAATGCTCCTGAGATTGCGAGCCGACCGGTAATATAGCCTTGGAGTTGTCTGAAAAAATGATGCAGTTAGCTGATTTTGAGTGAGAATATTGAAGCTGTCTTTTAGGACAGCTTTGAGTCTTTCAATGCCCGGAAAACATGTCACTGTGAAATTCAATGGGTCAATATCTGCTGGTTTACGAGTCTTGGAAGTATGTTTATAATGAGAGGCCTGAACTTTGGATTTTACCAGGGAAAGGGGGGGGGGGGGTAACTTCTCTTAACTAATTTGTCAGTTAATTGGTAAACGTATCTATCCAGAGCTGGGTCGTTATTACAGATTACAGATTCCCAAAGTGACAAAGGAAAGGGAATGACCTTTTTAATATGTGATAGATGGCAACTATCAAAATGTAAGTACTGCTGTAAGTTAGTAGGTTTGACATGGATTGATGTCAGAAATTGCTTATTGACTAACTGAATTTCCACATCCAGGAAGACAGCTTGAGTACGGGAAACTGTGGATGTGAACTTAACTGGATAGTTAGTGTTCAGCCTCTTGAAGAAACCATAAAATGCAGTAATACCATGAGTCCAAATGATGAAAATATCGTCAATGAATCTGCGCCATACCAACGGTGCTAAGGGTTCCGAATGTATAAATTCTTCTTCAAGTTTAGCCATATAGAGATTGGCGTAAGACGGAGTCATTCTGGTATCCATGGCTGCCCCATTAACTTGAAGGAAATGCTGACTTTCAAATACCAAACATATGTGTCAGGGCAAAATATGCTATTTGGCAAATAAAATCATCGGGTGGAGTCTGAGCGAAGTTTGATCTATCTAAAAAGTAGGCTAAAGTTTCTAAACCCTACTTGTGGGGGATATTAGTGTAAAGCGAAGACACGTCTACAGTGACTAGTAACACGTCATTATAATTATTTAAATCGAAAGACTTTAAATTTTCTAATAAGCTCGAAATATCTTGGTTTTAGTGTTTAGTTTTATAGTTTTTAATGTGAAATTTTTATATTGCATTCTGAGTGCTCATTATGAGTTATATATGTATATATATCTTGGTGCACCAGAGCCCTAGTTACAGAAGCACAAGTGTGACTGCGCTATTCTCCAGCTAATGAGTTGTGAATGTCCATGAAAGTCTGTGGCGTGTTCTCAGCTGTAATATGATTTGTCTGGTTGCTACGGTAGTGATCATGTCCTGTGTTACAACTTACACAATACTTACAGTGCAGTGTGAACACAGCACAGTGGAACAGTGCATGTTTATTGCTTCCACGTACTGGAAACCGTGGCGTTAAAGGACTCCCAAGACCACCGCCGTAGCCTAGCTGTAGCATGAAGAAGGTAATCACAAAATGTTCAATCTTATTCTCCTTTCATATAAATAGATTTACCTAATGAAATCACAATTTCCCCAAACTGAACACACACATATAACGAATTATCTTTAATCACCACTTGCTTCCCACGCGACGGGCCAGGATTCGATTTCTAGTTTCGTTAGTTCCCTAACTGAGGTTTTTTCTACGGTTTTTACGCTGTTCTTTAGGTGACATAGTCCACAGAACTCTCGGAACTCATTCCACCAAGTTATCTCATTATTCCTAATGTGGCACAATAAATTTTCAGATGACGTTGCCATGATCATTTAAAAAAGACAGCCAAAGACAGAGCAGTGATCGAAGTCCACAGGAGGAAGGCAAAATTCTCCATCTGATGAAGAAACTGAAACGGCGGGAACATTGTTGGGTGTTCGAAATTGCCAAAACCAACGTGCAGGAGATGAAAATAAGACGCCAGTCTTTCCACAAAAGACTTTACGTAAAGTGCCCCATCACTTTAACGAGCTCCATACATATAAAGTTGCTGCAGTGCTGGAATGACAATCTGCCTATGCACAGTTACAGTGGATTGCGAAAACTGAACTACAAGTAGCTTGCCGCTAGATGTCTCGCGTAAATTTCTAGAATATCCAAGTAGAAATCTTCCTATGGTGCAAAAGGCATTTATTCCAGATAAAAAATATATATTTTCAACATTTCCTGTGATAAGGTTCTTACTTGTTTGCTTGTTATTGTAACTGTAATTGGGAGAACTTGAATCTGTTGCGTGAATATTACATCCGCTTCGCCGGAATTTACCGCTGCGACTGCTGATCAGCCAGCTGGAATCAAAACAATAAAAGACCCATAACATTGTGTGCATAGTTAACATTGAAACTCGAATGGTCATGCATTATATATTTCTTTCTTTCTACGTTTCTTGAAAACTAGAAGATTGTTGAAACATTAATAATAATAATAATAATAATAATAATAATAATAATAATAATAATAATAATAATAATAATAATAATCTTAAATACTCCATCCCTGTACATTGTTACCTACACCGGGACGTGTATTGCAAACTCTTACACTTTATTTCTAAATTACAAAATTACATTCATACATTATTATATTTCAAATAGTATTTATACCAAGGTTACAATTATAAATTTACTAAAATGGTAAAAATAACACAATTGATAAATAACAAAATTACATTCTCTTCAACTACTTCCTAATTGCTGGAAAACCAGCAATATTCGAGTGACTGGTAACCAGCTATTACTTCTACTACTTGCACTTAATCTGTAACTCTAAATTATTAAACTATTATTCACCGGTATCCGATAGAAAATATACCAGTGACCAGTACATTTCTTACATACTTTTACTTTACTACTGCCTATATTTGTATAAAACTCTATTATATATATATAATATGATGCCTATATTTGTATATTTGTATAAAACTCTATTTTATATATATAAATATAGGCAGTAGTAAAGTACAGTAAAGTAAAGTAAAGTAATATATATATATATATATATATATAAAGATCTAGTATGTGTTTCTTTATTTCCCATATTATGTCATGTCTTCTTTCTATGTTATATCATCTTTATAAATATATTCGTTTATAATTCCCATTTATATCATATTTTAATATATTTTAAAACTCCCATTATCTTCTCTGTTTATAAATCTAGTTGACATCAGTATATCATTTATCCCAATTCATTACTTTAACATCATTAACAATAGTAATAACATTATCACAAATTATATTATGTGTAATTATTATAATAAATTTTATTATATTTTATTTTACTTCTCTTTGGTTTCCTATTCTTCTTCTTCTTCTTCTTCTTCTTCTTCTTCTTCTGCTGCATTCTTTCACCATACTCCTTTTCCACAATCACTTTACCCTCCTCTCATTCCTTATATACAACACTGTTTTATGTCCTATTAAAATTTCCTTTCGCTACTCCACTACACTTTACACTTCTCTGTTGCATTTGTTTATTGTCCTTTATGACATTATTACATGTTTTAAAACTATTCTCACAATTTTTATCCCTAACTTCACCTCACTCCACGTAACCCCTACTACACCATTACACTGCATATATTATACCCCTTTCAATCTTTATTATAGTCCTCTATTCTTTCTGAACAAGCTCCTCTAACTCCCATCCTCTGCCCCTTAACTGAGGCCCCCAACAACTCCTTCAGCTCCTGCTTCTCCTGCTGCCTCATCATATTCTTTCCCTCTTCCTCCTCTTCTCACCGTATCTTCTTTCTTCTAACTTTAGGTTGTTTATTATATAACTTCTACCTCTTCTTCTCCATCTTCATCATCTCTCCTTTCTTCTTCTGCCTCTGCTTTTAACGTGATTCGAATCAAGTTTTCATTGTGAATTTGGATAATAAGTTCTTTTTCTAATTATCTATATTTAAAATTCTTAAACTTTTAGATCTTGTAACTTCCACTTCTTCTTCCCTTGTAGCTGGAATCTCTTCTTGCTCCATCCTTCCTTCCCATGCTATTTTATGGGCTAGGGTTTCAAGATAGTTATATGATTCTTTGTTCCTTAAAATATAAGCTACACAATGGCCACTTAAATCCCTTCTTTCTTCTGAAGTTTGGTTCCTATAACGTGGAAATTCAAACAAATCATGCTCCGATGTAGTTGGAACAGTAATGAAAAAGCAAGGATTTGTGATAATATTTTCTGAAAAATTCATGCAATTTTATGATTCCATAAAATATTAAAAGCACTCCTAACTGACCAGTACATCCTATCTGCATATTCTCTTCAAGGGCCGCTATCGATAAGAAAAAGCAAACGCATGGTATGCTGGAGTAAGCTGTGTGAATAACAACCTTAACAGTAAGAAGAGAAAGAGTAAAGTGAATGTAGTAGGTGATAAAAATAAATTTTATGTACATATGATAAACTCAAATTCTTTTACAGATGGCGGATCCCACGGTATTGCTTCTCAGCGGGTTAATCTTCCTAGTGGCTGTCATCTTCCTGCTGTCTGGCAGCGGCAAATTCAGGCTGATCAAAATAGCAATTGCAAAACTACCTACTGATCCTATCTTTAGCGCTGTGTATGAGGTCTTGACATCCCCTAGAACTGGTACGTGTTGTGAGGAGTTTCTTAGTGTTATTGACACTAACAAAGCATGTGTGCAAATTTAACTCTTAAGGTAGAATAAGATATAATTATAAACTGGGACACTGTAAAAAAGTTTTCATTTTAAATTTAATATGCTATTAATTAGCATTGCAGGTCTGCTTGCCCTATTTTTGCACACTTTTAAATGAACTGATAAAAATAAGTAATAGTATCAGCCAAAATCTTGGTTTTAAGTAGTAGTTTTTGTCTCCAATTAATGAAAATTTAATTCAGTAAATTGCTTTCTATTTGGTCCTTTCGGAAAGTAATTGGGATTTGTAAATTATTAATTTTAACTAAAAATATGAAAAGTATCCCTCTCTGGATCTTGTTGTGACGTTGATAAATAATGTATTATCGACGAGAACTGTTAATTATCGATATATTGACTGCATTTCGATTAAACATCGAAAACTTCACAAAATCAAAATTACACTAGAGGACGGTTATGACGACTTTTGGTAATCTGCAGCTGGTTTAATATTTTTGTATCCAGCTAAAACTATCTCAATATTTAAAAAGGGATAAATAAACGAACGCAAAAACTATAAAAGGAAAATCTTGTTAAATATAACGTATAAAATATATGCAAGAATCATTACCTTCAGACTAAACATTTTATGTAATGTAAAAATTATTAAGGAACAAAGTGGATTTAGAACTTGCAGATCATGTATGACTAATTATTTTACAACATAAAAATTATAGGGAAGTAAAGAGAATAACTTAGAAACACACATGGTATTTGATAACATAGAAAAAGCCTTTGATAAAGTAGACTGCTTATTATTATGGAAATGGTTATATAAAATAATACCATAAATTTATAAAAGCTTATACATGAATACAAAAATGATAAGAGATGCAAATGGGAAGTAAACAGAAGAAATTAAAACAAATTGGGGCCTAATTCAAGGATGCAGTCTCTCTCCACATTGTTTAATACATATACGGTATTCTTAAAATGAAAAAAAGATTGAACATAAAGGAATAAAGTTATGACAAAATAGATTTATAAATATTTTGCTATTTATAGATGATATACTTTTAATTCTTGACAAGGCAGACAGGCTACAAAAAAATATACCAACTAAATAAATTAAATAAAGGATATGACATGATAATTTCAAATGCTAAATCTATTTAATGGAGTTCTGAGATAAATATCCAATAAGAACAAAAATTATGATAGAAGAAAATATAATAGAACGAGTATCACAATTTTAATATTTAGGTTCAGCTATCACATAGAAGAAGATCAAGCTTTTAATATAAAAATACAAAAGTTCCTAACTACTATGTGTGAAACAATTAGAAATACTTGGAAAAACAAGGTGTGACAGTTATGATTCTATACAGCCATGACCTTCCTTTTTTATATAATCAGGCTTGGAATTAAAAAAATACAAAAAGCAAGAGAATAAACTCCAAAAAGCAAAAATGACCTTTTTACTATCTGTCAAAGGTTTGCAAAAAGAAGATAATAAGAAATGAGGATATAAGAAAAGAATTAAAAGTGTAACCAATATTACAGCAATTAGGGAATTACACATAAGAATAGATAAACATTTATAAAGAACGAAAGAAGATAAAATACCCTAAAATATATAATATATAACCCGAAAGGAAGAAGATAAATTGGGAAAAAAATGGTTAGAAATAAAAATGTGAGATTAGAACAGACAGAACCTAATACGTGATGGAAAATAAAGAAGAGATCCTCTATGAGAATAAATCATTAAGTAAATTGATATGGGGTACTAAGATAATCAGTCCTGATGTTCTAGTGGTAGCCATACTTGTCTCATAGACCCAAGGTCGCGGTTTTAATTCCCTCAGGGTCGATGGATTTTTTTCGGGCGTAAAAATCCTAAGTATAGCTACCTTCAGCCTGAAGGTAAGTGAAGCCGTGGGTCCCGTGTCTTACATTTACGGCACATAAAAGAACCTCAAGCCTGAAAGAAGAGGCCTCTGAGCAAAATTTGTCGGCCGTTTCACGCCCTGCACTGAATGGGACGCTGATGACCTGAAATGTTAATGAGTGTGCGTAAATAAACCAAATAAATAACTACGGCACTAGATAATGGATGTTCAAAATATCGAAACAGTAGTTGCAAGATGGCGGCCCCTCTGTGTGATTGTACAAACCTCAAGTACTCAAGCCTTCGTTGCCAACAAGCCCCGAGTCCTCGGCTATGGTTTTGGGACGTTTTGAGCACTCTCCGCAGAACATTACAAAGCAATGTGCACGTGAGTTTCCATTGTGTTCTCCGCATCTAACTTCGTGGAACTTCTACCTATGGGGAACTCTTAAGGATGTTGTATGCCGTAGAAAACCAGCTACACTGACAGCACTTCGGGAAGAAATTAAAACGGCATGTGCTGCAATCGCTGAGGACACTTTCTCAAATGTTGCTCAATCAGTAGTTCAACGTACTCAGAAGTGTATCGACGTCAATGGTGGACATTTTGTGCAACTGTTGTAACTGTAAAAGTCTAAGATGATTAGTGCTCATCCTTTTCTGTTTGTGTGAATCCAGGTTTGTTATATTAACAAACTTTTTCTTTGCTTGAAGCGTGTATACATTTTTGGGCATCCTCTGTAGAATACTCCAAAATCTGAACGAGCCGCGCTACAACATTATTTCATCTTTTATAATTCTTCCAACCTTCCACTAACTGGCTTTCACTTCTTTTTCAAAAACCTGGACGCTTCCCGAAGAATTTCCGTAGAATTCTTCAATAATCAAAAAGAAGTTGGTACTATATTTATAATTTTAATGTCTATTTTATCACTTTTTATCATAATGGCATAAATTAACTTACTAATGATCTGGAAGAATGTATAAAAGTCGATGTTTTGTTGATTATACAGTCAATTTTGAATTAATTGGTGCTTTTTTGACAATTCACAAACCGCCATTAATTTCCAAAAAAACTGAATGTGTTCACGCAATACTCTTAATACAGTTTCAAACAATGATTTAGAAAGAATAACAAAACTAAAAAGCTAACTGCAAAAATTATCATTTACAATTATTTATGCACATTTCTGTCACTCGTCCTGATCTTGAAAATGTGCACATTTTGCACTCCATAGATTGAAAGTAATTTACTATTAGAAAAAAAAAGTAAAAAATGCAAGAAAATCCATGAATGTTTATAAATAACATGAATATTTTTATTGTGATATACCTGTCTGCTTAAGCATACAGGAGCTTCGTCGTAATCTTTCATGTATGCATAGAAAACATATCGACAACACAACGTATGACCAAGGACAAACATTTCTGGACCAATATAAGAAAATATTATTTATTATATTTACAATTATTTCATTGCGATATTTGAAATTTTAGGTTAGGTAGCGAGCGAGCTCAGGTTTTAGTTTTAACATTATAAGTGCAATATAGACATAACAATCTAAAAAGAGGCCGTAAATGTTAGGTTAAAGGAAGGGCACGTTTAATGTTACGCCAACATTGGTATTAGGGTTTTATAATGGGAAATAAAAGATAAATTGCCAATAGGTTTTAACAATTAGTGTTTAACGCCCTGTTTTACTACAGAGGCACCACAGGCAGTGGGCACTGATGATACATTAGATGAAATGATATATTGGGAAAGAATATTTCTTTTTAAGGAAGGAAACGTTCCAGGCCTTAATTCTAGGGTACCTCCCCGGCATTTGCCGTTTATGAGAACTGAGGAAAATCTGGAAAAAACCCAGTCAGATAGGATGGTCCTGGTGGGATTCGAACCACAGACGTCCCGCTCACGAGTTCGCGCCTTAACAACCTCGGTCTCCCATTACGTTTGACTATAAGTGTAAGATTCAAGTCCGTGCATGAACAATGTGGTCTTATAATAAAAAACGCTCTTG
Organism: Metallyticus violacea; assembly: GCA_030762175.1. NCBI lineage: Eukaryota > Metazoa > Arthropoda > Insecta > Mantodea > Metallyticidae > Metallyticus > Metallyticus violacea. The sequence goes on from CM060838.1 coordinate 72,772,288, forward strand.
TTTGTATACAGAATGATGGTTAGATGTTCAAAGAGTAGTTTAATTTTGTCTAAATGATAATTAATGATTGTTTAAATTATATTTTTTATTTATTACATTACATTATATATTTTCTTCCCTAAGCGTCCAATTGCCAAGGTACTTCGAGAATATGTTTGGAAAGAACGAAATGATGGCGCAAATGTCTCCAGAGTTCGTATCGTTTGAATTTGTGACATTTACGAGAAGAAACATTCAATTGGAATACGGACGGGTTCTTAGATCATGAAGTCGATGCTTTTACTCAAAGGAGGTTAGAAGTAGTTACTTGTTCACCAGATTTGTCATTTAAAACAATTATCGATGCTTTTCCAATCAGCAGTAAATAAGGTTATTGCAGCTAGTTCTCGTATTTTGTCGGGTGCATTAGTTTTGCGCCAAATTTCTTACTTGTTCGATATTGAGAATTACGGTTAAATTACAGGGTAATGGGTTTGCGCCAAAGAGTTTTCAGGTAGATTTTTTTTTTTTTTTTGTGCAGTTGATAGCACTCTAAATTTGGTAACAGATGCATCTATATATTGTGTGCGATTCCCAGGTGGCTTGTTCGCATTGAGTAGTTGGCACATTGAGTTGGGGAACTATACATTGTTAGGCAGGCTAGTGAAGGTTGTCATGGAGAAGGTACAAGGAGGCAGATGATTTCAAGTTTTGCCAAATGTACACATATATAGATTGATGTACAAGTTAGACAGTTAAAAATGTCCTGCCAAAATAACAACCTTAAACATGGGTACGAAAACTGTAGTTGGTCATAATCACCAACAGCAATGAAAGAGATCTTGTACGTCAAAAAGTTCGGGTAAAAGGTTAGCGGTTAGTGACTTAAGTAAAAAACCAAGCATTGTAAAATCCAAAACATTTCATGAGAATCCCGAGATTTGTGCTGGAGTATTGCATTTTACTGACGTTAAACTATTACGTAAAGAAATCTACAGAGAACGACGTCACCATATGCCCAAACTACCAACAACCTTACATGAAGTTCACAAAGATGTAAGCAACTTACAGCCAATTTCCTCTATTAACGAAGAATTTGGGCTACTAAATGATCGCGAAAACAATGCGATTATTGTCGGAGGTGGAAGAACTTGCAACATTTGTGCGAAGCAGAAGCGCTTTAAGTACGTAGAACTTTCAGATACTGAGTAAAATATTTTACTTTGCATTTACTTCACAATGTATATTACATTCCAGCAGTTTTTTGTTTCCTACCAAATAAAAACAAATATATCTCTTCCTTGGTGTTTCCTTTCATAAAAAAAAAATAGTACAAATGTTTAGGGTTGATATTTCTACCAAAGAAAACAGTTGCCGATTTCGATGTTACATACATGAATGAGGTCAATATCAACTTTTGGGTAAACTACAATGCGTGTGTTCCAAGACAGTTCGTGTGACGCTGGCAATTGGCTTAAACATTGCTTTTATAAATAGGAGTATGGCTGAGTGTAAGCCGTTATGCCCAAAATTAAACAGTTCAGCGACTACCTTTTTGATTATTAGAATATATATGAGGAGGCCATATTCAATCCAATCGAGCAGCAGTCTAAAGTTATTTACACTACGAACGCATAGTAAATTCAACCTTTATTTTACTACTCACACCCCGATATTTTCAAAATAATTTCAGTGACCTATTTCAAAATTAACGAGATGCACCTGCAGGCCCATAATAGAAGAAACGTAGTAAACAAAGTACATAAGGCTGAAAATTACATTAAAAACTGCAGCGAAGGCCGGATTTCTCATATCGCTTTTGTGAAGTACATTTCGTATTTAAACACCCCTCACATGACAACTAGCACAATTTTAAACAATTATAGCAGTTTTTAACAAATGTTAACGGGCACAAAATTTGAAACCTGTGGTTAAAATCATACAAGATCGTTTTTAACATACCGCGCGCGTTTTCGCATGAGTTCGCAGTATGTGAAATTGTGGGAAATTGTGCCTTAACATTGTAATCCTTAAGTAAGATTTTCCACAATGAATTTGAATTACGGGCGCAAATACATTATGGGTCCAAAACACCGCCACGGGTGGCCGAGGTCGTTAAGGCACGGACTCGTGAGCGGAAGGTCTGCGGTTCGAATCCTGCCAGGACCGTCCTCCCTGACTGGTTTTTTTTTTCCAGGTTTTCCTCAGTCTTCATAACTGGCAAATGCCGGGGAGGTACCTAAACTTAAGCCTGGAACGCTTCCTTCCTTAGTAAATATCCTTTCCCAATTTATCATTTCATCTCATGTATCATCAGTGTTCATCGCCTGTGGTGCCTCAGTAGTAAAAACCCGGCCAGGATCGATGAATTTTTTCGGGCGTAAAAATCCTAAGTATGGCTTCCTTCGGAAGGGAAGTAAAGCCGTGAGTCCCGTGTCGTACATTTACGGCACGATAAAGAACATCAAGCCTGAAAAAAGAGGCCTCTGAGCAAAATTTGTCGGCCATCCCTGAGTTGAATGGAACGCTGATGACCTGAGATGTTAAAGAGCGTATATAAATAAACCTAATCAAAAAAATAATAATAATCCCTTAGGACCATCCGCCAGTAACTTATAAAACGTAGAAGATTCGTAGAGATTGTTCTTTCATATAAAAATTACTATATTTATAGATGAAAACAGCAATAATAATGTTCTGTGTGTAAATGTTGCGTCATCATTTCGTTCTTTCCAGTCATCTTTTCGAAGTACCTTGACAATTGGACGAGCCTGAGTTTTCTGCTGAGTTTTTGCTATTTATGTCCCGCTCATTGTACATGCTGTCATAGATGGCACTTCTTTTCTTAAAAAATCTAAGAAGTATTGAATTAAATTAAATTATTATTCTAAATTTTATATTTCCATATTTCGATTGTAAACTGAGATTGCTGGATCCGACCAACAACCCCATTAACCGTGAATACTTTAACTATGGAAATTTTATTTTCAAATGGGCACGCACACAAACTGAATTGATTATATAAATTTTAAATATAGTTAATCTATATTAGAAGACCTTCTATTTAGAATTTTACAACCTCAGTATACATATGCCCTTATCTACATATATGCCTATAACAGATCGTGAAAATACACTTTGATTATTGCTACATAACTGTTTGTTACAAAGCTGGAGAAATATTGCTTTCCCATCGCAAGTGAAGTGCAAAAATTCTGTTAGCTGCTGTCGGATCAACACAAAAAATTGCACTTTTTGTCTTTAAGCATTATTGTACAACTGCGTAGCATAATAACCTTCAATTGAAACAAATGAAAGGGAGAATTAAAAGCTTTGTCCTGTAATGTATAACTAGCCATGTGAGTGCTTGTGTTATTTCGTAAGAACGAACAGATTTGATAGGTAATTGTTTTCATTTGCGATTGTAATATATCAGCACCACAAAGTTGCACATTCTCAGAGTTACTATTGAACAACGCCATATTCTGTAATTGTAAAAAGAAACCAGCCAGCTAATTTTGCCATGCTACATGAATAAGTAGATGAGGTATTCATAGATGAATTAGATATAAAGCATGAAAGAAAGAATCCTTTCAATAGAAACAAGGTCATATGGAACATTTTCCACAAAAACAAGAATATGTTCTTTGCTAGGCTGGATATTAAAAGTATATATCACAGCAATATCACATTTAAAGGTCAGTTATTAATTTCATCTAGCTTTTTAAAGAAAATTTCAATTTTACTTTTAGACAGTCAGAAGCAGACTTTGATTTTGTACGCCTGTTTTAAAATAAATTCACAAAGGAATTACCCAGGAACATTCGCCTCATTTATTCTCCTACCAGTTTTGAACATATGCAAAAAGTTAAACTACCCCAGAATCCTGTTCAGAAAACTTTTTATCTGAGGCAGTAAGATTATATGTTTTTGTATAATAATATTACCAGAAATGCAGGAAAAATATAAATTTTTACATGAAGGAATTGTAAAGAGAAATCAAATGATATCCGCTCCATTTTCTACTTGTTTTTGCAAAATATTCCCCTACAGTTTAATGAATTGCACTTATATTCTGATAGCTGTGGGGAAAAAGAAAACTCATGTTGTACCATTATCTGATACCAATCGATTTAAAAATACTGAACACTTTTTCCTTATGAGGCGAAATTTGTTCCTTCATTGTGATAGGAGATTTTAGTAAATTAAAAGCATCATCTAGTCTACACTGTACATGAACTTAACAGCTAATGACAGAATCTAGTGACAGTTTGTTGTGAAGAAAATAACCCAATTCATTAGTGCTAAAGAATAAAAAAAAAAAAAAAAAAAAAAAAAAAATCAAACAAAGTTCACGGACAAGAATTACTCTGAATATTACGCATCTTCTATGCTAGATTAATTTTTTTTTTAAATCCTAAACATATAATGGAAGTATACCAAACCCTCCTATGGACATATTCGAGTTCAAAGCTTGTTGGTAACACTTTTGTAGAACAACTCTGTTTCAAAAGAAAAGAGACAAAAATGTTCAGTTTCTACTCAGTAGTTTCGTTCATTTTTACCTATAATGCACATTTTCCTAGACACCTGCATTTTGGCAAGAAAAGGATTGATTCCACTTCTCCTTGGTCCTCCTGTAAGACCCTATAAAACTTTTGTATTATAAGGTACTACTGAAAGTACTAAGTTAAATGATATTCACAAACTACTTCCATGCATGTACCTTAGGAATGCCAGGAATATTAGTTATGAAAATACCTTACAACAAGCTGCTGTTATGGGAAGAAACTACTAGCTTACGTATTATGTTCAACTTTAAATTGTTCAACATTTTGTATCTGCAGTTAATAGATAGTAATTCTACTAAACCAATCTGACATGCTTATTAAAAAGATCTGTAACATGCTGAAAAAGCTTTCGTTAAGTGATTTTGCAAACATTTTATCAGCCCAAAATTACTTTCTGTGCTTTAACATGGAACTACATCATTTGCATTGATTTGGTGCTACTAATATTTTGTCATAAATAGATTGACCTAATGAGTTAGGTTGTACATTTTTCAAGCTTTCTCAATATTTAATTTGATTAACTGCAGCTCTTTTCGAACCTGCTGATTCAAATGCTTGCATTGGAACGGTTTTATAGGGTTGTATTGCGTAATTTGTTCGCTCTAAAATGGAGCAACGAACGTAGACAAAGGAGCAGCGAAAGAAACGTTGCCAACATATTGTGATGGTGAAAGAAAAATAAAAAAAGAAGAATAAAATGCGTGTATAGAAATAATAATGAAAGAAAGGTTAAAAGCATATTAAAAACATGACAATCTGTTAAAAATATTAAAGTATATAAATGATATACTTTCCTATATGTATACTCACAGTTAAAATAAAAACAAAAACAAAATATTCTTCAGAGTATATTACTATTTGGGGTAATAGCGAAACAGTTTATTAGTACTTCTTCCTGAAGGACATTAACACCAAAATATTATGCTCTACTGTTTGTTTTACTTTCTTTTAATTGGAAAGTTCTGGTTCCATGTTTACATATTATAAATGCGACATCGTTGTAATTTTACACTTGTAATTGTTATTTATTAATTACAAATACTTAAAAATGCTATACAATCTACGGGGAAACAAATGTATACGTCAGTCATTTCTTTCTCACAACAGTAGATTATTGTGATATTTCTACATAATAATTCTTATATTTAGAAATAGTCTTAGAATATCATAACGTGTTCCAAAATGGCCATATCGTTTTCTGGAATAGGCAACACAAATTACGCCGAAGGGTTGAGTAAAAGCAACAGCAACCGTCAAAATCTGACTACTGAGGTACTTCGTAAATACATTTTCTTTGAAAACTTTTCCCTTTGTTTCATTAACTTAACTTTCATTGCGTAAATATTTTATTCAAGTGAATTGACACTAAATTCAAAGTTCAGATTTACCTAACAGCTAAAAGAAATTGAATTTCATTTTTTAAAAACCCGAGAGGTAAACGTAAATGTATGTACTGTGTGCATCGATTGATTATAGTTTTATAGCTTATTTGGTAATAAAAGTATTTCACAGAAAATTGAAGTAAAAACTTACATACCGTCTAATTATGTCTATTACTAAAACTCTGGCAAGATGAAACCATTATGGCATACATACAATGAAAGTATATGAGGAATAAATTTAAAAAAATGTACGAATATTCTGGTACGCGTTTTTTTGTTAATAGTGTTTAATGCCCGTTTTTACTACTGAGGCTCCACAGGCGATGGACACTGGTGATATATGAAATGAAATTATAAATTGGGAAAGGATTTTTTTTTTATGGAGAGAACGTTCCAGGCCTAAGTTTAGAGTACCTCCCCGGCATTTGCCATTTATGAGGACTGTGGAAAACTTAGAAAAAACCTCATTCAGGGAGTACGGTTCTGGTGGAATTCGAATCCCAGACCTCCCCTCACGAATCCGCACCTTAACGGTCACGGTAACCAGTGGCATCATTCTGGGACACTGTGTATGTATCAAGCATAATAGTTAACAATGCTAATAATAATGTGTATAGAATTAATATAAGCTTTGAACATTCCATATACAAACATTTTATTATTAAAGTTGTATTTTCTATGCGTGACCTTGGATCTTACTTTACTGGCACCTATGCTTCTTTTTCTGCTACTTCTATACCATTCATGTTGGTGTAACACTAAAAACATGTTCGTTCACTAATTAACCTAACCTAACATTTTCATACCGCTGCAATAACACAATGCAGTTATGTTAAAACCTAGCCTGAGCTCGCTACCTAGCTTAGCGATTGTTATGTAATAGGTTGTTTGTTTTGTTTGTTACTGAAGACTTCTGTCTGTTAGTTTTCGTCATGAATTATGTTGACCTTTCTGTTTCTCTGCACACACAAAGATTACGATAAAAGTTTCGTTAGACTCTATAAAACGCATCTAATCACCACGATCGTTTGGTTTGTACACAATTACAAACCTGACAATTCTGAATTTTAACTATATTGAATAACAAACATTTAATTGATTTGCTGCTTAGCCTTGAGGAAAATATTTGGTATGAATTTGCAGAAAATGCAATTTTTAACAGATTTGACTGCAACATCACCAAGCTCTTAATTTGAATGGTGATAATTTTTTTCTTCCTTTTGCAGACTTTCAAAAGGTGGTTCGTTCAAATATAAGCAAATATGGGAAGATATTCTTCACTTGGACAGGGACCAGTACTTTGGACCTCCATATCAGCAGCCCTGAACTTGTAGAGGTAAAGATAACGAAGTAAATAGTACATGCAGAATGGAGCAAAATGTATGGTACAGAAAGAATAATTAATTTCTTAGATATTATTTTTTAACAATAAATGTGCACCCTGATCAACATTATTTAATGTCGACCTATTTTAATTTCTTGAGCCTCCTTTCATTTCACACGCTCACGTAGCTATCCGCCATGTGCACGTCCCACGAAATAGCTGCAATTTCAGCAGGGAAGGAATGAATGCAGTTCCCAATTGTTTGCTGGCAAGTTGTTCTCCTTGTGATAGTCTCGAATAACACACTTCGGGGACGACAGATCAGAACTGCAGTGCGACGGTTATATGAGGGGGGGGGAGAAGGAAGAATAAATAATAAATGGGTTTTAATCAATTATGATACTAATAGTATTTGTAGAATCATTGGAGTTGTTGTTCTTCTCTCCTGCCGTAGTCTCGATGCGTCGCGATGCCACAGCTAGCGTCGGTAGAATGCTGGAAATTTTGTTACCTTTTCAGGTCAACGAGGGAAATATTCGGGAACTAGGAAATGTACACAAGCTTAACATTCACTCTCTCTGATCACAATCATCTACACTCCAAGATCGCGCGACTCTTCTTTTAACTCATGGATCAACTATCACTGCCCGATCACTAAATTCTTTCTATCCACCCTGATGGCTCCACACTCACTGCTCCCCCTCTCAAAAATCCTATATTTCATCAAAAATCTCCTCATCCGATCGTTAGACCATCCTCCTCCCATTTGGACAATCATTCCACTTTAAAAGTTCTCCCTATTCGCCGAGGGGCGTGCATATACTTATACTCAGATTCCTGATTGGACCTTTCATATGCCGTAACTTTAAGACTTATTTACATTTTTCCCCATTGATTCCAACAAGTCTGGATATCTGGTTTATTTCACTCTCATAATTTCACCCTATTGTCTATTGTCTTCTATGGTTGCCCTTTGGAGTCTAACTAAACTGAGATTTATCAGAAACCAAGGAGAGGCGATCCTTTTACAACACAAAAGAATCAAATACAAAGGAGACATACAAAGGATGAATGGCCATCTGTTCATTGTCCAGCCTACAACATACTCTGGCTTCTTTTCTACATTGTCTGTCGCCGGTTTCCCTTTCTCACTACCCAGGAACTATACAATAAATGCAATACATCATTTACTTAACTACAAATATGAATATACATAAATTGTACACACTAACCATAATACTAATTATAATATCTGTAATTGATTATATTAACACTTTGTAATATTTTAATTAGGGATGCCATTTCATTAGTACGACTTCACATGCCCCTATAATAAGATTCCTTAATAGGGATTAAAGAAGATTATTATATTTGTCCCTTGAAATCTAAGGTTAACAAAATACATAGTCAATCTTACTCTAAATTATACATTATTTCTATATCATCCGTTTATCTCTGTTCTTTAAGCCCTTATTGCTTTCTTCTGCAGTCTGTAGCTTTCTATATTTTCACACATTTGTCCTTATTTTATCATTACATATTACATATTGTTTGTAATGATGACACTTAATGTCCTGTTAGGAGTTGCTTTACAACACTAACTTGTTTTACTAGTGTACACTGGTTTGTTATCGTTTCACTATTCACTTCACACAAAGAAAGGTTTGCACTTTAGTTCATAGCACTTATTCTATGTTACTTAGGCTACTATTACAGTACAATTTAGTAAGTATATGTGAGTGTCTTCTCAACTTGCATATCTTAAGTTTCTATTACAATATAAGATAGTAAAGACATTATCCTGTGAGTGTTCCATCATTTTGCATACCATAATTTTTTATGTTTTTAATTAGTGCATGATGCATATTTTTATTTACAAATTTGTTTATAATTTTTCATACATACCCAGTTGTAGACATAATCTATAGGAGTTAATCCTTATTGCTTTCCTTGATAAATTTGAATGGACGTGGTAACTGCTTATGATAAATGCCTATTCTCTTATAGTTTTTACTATCCACTATCTCAAACTGTCTCTTAATGGCATATGAGCCTTTATACAGTAGTTCTAACCGGTGATATCTGCCCCTAATTAAACTGGACAGTTTTTTATCCTTTACTAATATTAGTTCTCCTTCCACTGGGCTGCATTTATTTTTATGTCTTTTTACTTTCGCGAGACTTTTCTCTGCTTTTTTCTTAATTCGGGCGTCCATTCTTCGGCATAATTATTCTTGGTCCAATTGTTTGTTTCCCTCTGGGATTGTTTCAGGTAGATTTGCTATTACCGGGTTTGGCTCTCTGTTCATCAGGGCTTTAATTGGCGGAATATGAGCTACAGGATTAATTGAATCATTTACTATTCTTTCAATTAGTGGACAGTAATCTACTCAACTCGAATGTTTCTTGTGACACAGAATACAAAGGTAAATGGCAACTTCTTTTATGGCTCTCTCCGCAGGATTACTTTCAGGATTATATAGAGAGCTGTTAATTAATTTTATTCCCAGTCCTTCCAAAGTTGTCCGAAATATTACTTTACAAAATGGTCGCATTGTCGGATAAAATTGCTTTCATTACACCATAGTTCTTTATATACCTATCTATTATCTTTTTCAAATAAGCCTTACTGTGATAGCTTTTAATGGTTAAATTTTTATAAATTTGATAAAAACATCGTATAAAACTAAAACATATCTGAATCCAAATTTCCCGCTTGTGTATCCAAATTTCCCGCATGTGTATCTAAATTTCCCATGTGTATCTAAATTTCCCATGTGTATCTATAGCAATTAGAGCATTTGGATGATCTCTCAAAATTGTCCCTGGCTCAGTATCATATTTTATTGAATTTTGCCTAAATTTGCAGAATTGTTACAAATAACCATATCTCTCTTAGGTAAAAAAAATTGTTTTGGGCTGTTAATAAATGTCAGAAGTATTTTTAAAGTATCAGTCATATTTAAACTTGCCTTTGAAAAACTTTATCATGAACTGCCATTTGTTTCTGAAATTTTCAGTATTTTAGATGTATGATCTGCCTCTTTGATGATAATTTAGATCCTTTAGCAGTTTCAGAAGTGGGTGTGACCAAAGACAAAATTTGACTTGTCTTTACTATTTATTTATCTGACTGAAAGAAACACAAATGAGGGTGATGGTCTATGGGGATAAAAAAATCTGGCTCTAAGTTCTTCATTGTACTCAAATTTGCCTATCAGGTAACCTAAACATTAATGCTCCTCAAAACACAATAATCAAGTGTCAAGGGAATATTCTTACTTGGACCACGGATATTTTCAACTGTATATATGTAATAAAATCAATTTTATGGAATTATAATATCTGAAGAAAATGTTCTTGAAATATCTCCTGATCAGGAATCTATGTATGATCGTTCATTAGACATGCTTCAACTGTGGATTGCAACTGATTAATGCCAGCAGATGTTTAAATGTTGACATATTTTTTCAAGATTCACATTTCTTTTGATTTTATTTTGCTTAATGGCACCTCCCATAATTATCATATTGAAATATTTTGCACAAACACATACAGAATCAGTCCAGGCAGCTCCTGAATTTATCATAAAATTAGGTCAAAAACCATAAAATATTGAGAAACCAATTTTAACATCTGAGAAATCATTTTTGAATTGTTGGCATGCTTCTTTTTGTTTCCAACCATCAACCTCTTTTGAACAAGTGTTTTTTTTTTTTCCATGCTTTATAACAGATTAAAATCCTTTTTTTCCAGCTTTATGTGACAATCACATACATAGAACTGATGCACTGTATCTTCAACAGACTCACTGAGTCTTATTTACTCGGTTTAAGATTTGATGATGAAAGTATTCCTTCACAACTAAGTAAGTAGTTCTTTGACCTTCCTGACTAACCAAATATGTTTGAAATTTTTTTCAATTTTGCATACACTCCAACTTTTTAACAGAACTGTCAAAATTTTAATTTCCCACTATTTTTTGTTGTGGTTTTGAACTTCTCTTTTAGCTAGCAAATCATTTCATTAAACTCTTTGACTTTCATCTTTCTGTTGGAGAAGGGGACTCTGAATCTGAGAGATTTGGGAACTGGTGGCATAGAGTCTTTCAATATTTTCGTTAAGTTTTTGGATACTGTTTCTTTTTCAATTTTGGTTTCTTTATGGTAATTCTCCAATGAATTGTAAGGATGTATTTAGTTCCTCAATGTCTATATAATCATTATCATCCGCTGCAATAACTGTCATACACTTTGCTTGCTTAGTCTTCTTACTTAGGAATATTGACTGACAGATTCTTTCTACAAGGTGTATAAAGCCTTCAGTCTGGTATAAGGTGTAAGACTGGTTATATATATTACATATATTTAAGTCAGTTTTTCCAAAAAAAAACTTTAGTGTGTGATTGATGTACATGTTTCTTCAGAGGATCAAACATTTTTCTTTTTTGTGTTCATAAAGTTTTGTGTAAGTATCTTCATGATATGAACATATGTATTTTAAATCACTGTTAGATAAACCTGATCTTAAATATATAGTATTTTTTGTTCAAGTGCGAGCTCCTCTCAGTTTCTTATTGAAGCAAAACACCTAACAGCTCTTAAAGATTCTGATATAGAGCTTGAAGGGGAAATGCAGAAACATAAACTTAAAATCTTCTAAAGCAAAACATTGCAATATGAGTTTGTTGGTTTTCAAAGTGAATGCTATAATTAGCTTGCTTGGTCAATTGCTTTACTTGCTTTTGTGCTTAAGCTTTCACACAATTTGCTCACAATGTATAGTGAGCAACCTAGAGAACATATAATCAAATATCCCATAAAATATAGACAGGCAAAAATACAATATTCACTTATTCATAAATATTGTGAACTGTCCAAATGATTGGGTGTATTTTCAAATGCTTTTGTTAAGTCAACTAGTTGTCATCATTTCTCAGCATTTAAATTTTAAATATGGAAAAAGCATTTTATAAATAATTCAGTCTTATTTTAATAATGGAAAAGTTTAGTTCCTTATTTTTTATAACTGGAGTGATAAACTAACCAAAATTAAAATTTTAGAACTCATAAAAATTTATTGAGCTAACAAAATGCTTACAGAATAAGCCTAAATAAAATGATTATAACAAAAAAATATTAACAATGTACAGAAGTACAATGAGCAATTATAACAAAGATAAGATGAAAATTACCACCCAAGAATTGTCTCACATCTTAATAAAAACACGGTTATCCCACTAACTCTGGAGGTCCCAAAATAAATTTTTGTACAGTTATTTTTGAGGTTAGACTTGATTAACACACAGAATTTGAAAGAAATAGAAGATGACACTTTAGTAAATTTTTTAAATATTTTTTTCAAATTGAATACCCATAATTTCAAAATATGATATTGCTTAAAGTGTATAAATACACAGTTTTAAAGTACATTTAATGAGATTTAAAATAGACTACATGAAAGTATTTATGTTCATCATTTTATAATAATTATTTAACAATAATTTATAACGTGCATTTTTATTTGAGTTTTGGTGAAAATTCTTTGTACTAAACCTTTCCATTGTTGATCAGAGGATGCTATGAAGTTGTGTGAAAATTGTAGGTTATAGAGTGAATGTATATAACAATTTTCAAGTAAATATCTGAAGGATTTATGTTTCACTATATCATGGAATTGCCGCATACCAAATTTTCCAGCTTGGGTGACAATAATATGTTAGGATTTTATTATTGACCCTGCTTTGAACACTTAGAAATGAGAAATTACTTTGTCTATAGCGGGATAAAATACTTTGGTTTCTTCGCATGTTCATGTAGTTCATTTACCAAGGATATAATAAAATATGTAAATAACTTTAGAATAATTACAACAGAACCTTCTGCTTAATAATTTGTGTATGCGCAGAATATGCAACAACAAAATATATAACATATGGTCACTAGAAGGGTAGTTAGTTACTTATTGTCACCATTAGGTCTCAAAGTCAAAGTCGAGGTTATCATACCTAAAAGTAGCTGTGATATCCCATCATTTACACTGTTGCAATGATTAGAGACATTGTAAATCTGTGAGATTAATTGTCGAGTGTTATTTCTTTTAGAAATGAGTTCTATGAGCTTTGTGTAACACATTTGAAAACATATGCTTACATAACAATTTAAAAATATATTGTTTATATAACAATATTGAGACCGAATTTTCCAAGCCTTAAATCTTCCTGTTAAATACAAGCACATTCAAATTAAATTTATATATTATGCATTTTAATATGTGTTTATATCATGTAATCTGTCTTTCATATGAGCTTGTATCACGTTCACTTAAGGTTACTTGTTTTGTATATTATTGCAGTTTATTGCAATTTTGCCAATATTTTCCAAGGCTGTTTTTTTCTTGACGCAGGGAATACGAACCTGCCGCTATTGTCCATCATTTGTTTATCAGTTCCTTACTCTCATTATGTATTAGAGAGTACTCTTTAAGGGAAAACGTTTCGCTACTGTGTAACAAGTTTTGCATTGTTATTTTTAGGAAACCGTAAAGGCAACAATACTTTGTTGGGCAGTAATCTTTCCCCAGAACGGAGTAACTGTTCACGGTAATAAACAGAGACGTTGATAATAAAGACAATGAATATTATATCCAACCAAAGATCGAAAAATAGAAAGTAGTCGAGATAGTCAATAGAAAGTGCTGATAGAGAATATAAACTTAAGATCAGTCTTGGATCAAAACTTTTAAGACTGAGAACAAACGTTCAGACCGGCCGACTGTAACAATCATAAAAACATAATAAAATTCGAGGCCGGGTGAGTAGACGCGAATCAATTGACACCCTAGTCAGTTGGCAGATAGGCGCCAGTTAGTTGACGACAGGAAACGCTAGTCAGTTGATGAGAAGATACGGGTGTTAATCGCCGAGAAGTACATGAATTAGTTGACAGGCTGGAAGAATATTAGCGAGTTGATGCGGAGAACGCTAGTTAAATATTTAGTGCAGAAACGTTAGTCAGTCGGCTGTTGAGTTATTGTGAAATGAAACAGACAGCACTGCCATAAAATTAACAGCTTCGAAACAGTGTGAGAGCGTCTAGCGGATTAATTGGATGCCGCGCATCAGATTCTTATTAAATAAAGTGATTGAGTATGCGAATAGGGTCAGGTTGAAACAATACGGAACCTCTGAAGACTCTTTCGACCGACGGATATTATTTGTAACCTCTTAGATTAACTTATATTAAATATAAACCGAATCATTTAACCAAATCACCTGTACCGTCACGAATGGCCGGGGTCGTTAAGGCGCGGACTCATGAGCGGGAGGTCTGGGGTTCGAATCCCGCCAGGACCGTCCTCCCTTACTGAGGTGTTTTCCAGGTTTTCCTCAGTCCTCATAAATGGCAAATGCGGGGGAAGTACCCTAAAATTAGGCTTGGAACGATTCCTTCCTTAAAAATAAATCCTTTCCCAATATATCATTTCATTTCATGTATCGTCAATGTCCACCGCCTGTGATGCCTCTGTAGCAAAAACGGGCGTTAAACACTACTCTATTCAAATCAGCTGTGTAATAAATTACCAGCCACCTCTGCATGTCTTCCCCCCTCTGGTTAGCAATTGCCACAAAATCCAGCCAGTCCCAGCCGCAGCGATGAGATCAACAACACTATTGAAGGGAGTAGACGGCGGAGGAGAAATTAAAGGTAGTCACCTTTAATCTACGCCCATCAAAGCTTATCAATTAAATTCAAATCACATTTATCAACATCAAACTTTTCATAGATATTGCTCCAATATTTAGAATATAATAAAATAATGATTCATTTAGGATTTTATATTGATATACAAATGAAATGCTTATTTGCCCCAAGAATCCCAGCTACCCTAATGATGACCGTCGTGTACTTTTTTTTTTTTTTAAACCGAAAATCTGGTAGATCAACCCAGAAATTCTAATTTACAAGTTTTTGCAGCGCATACTTTATAGCAAATTAGCTTATCATTTATATTCATTATGCCATTCCTGAGTAAATTTACACAAGGAAGTTTACAGTAAAATAAACAAATACTAATGAACATCTCAGAGTACTTAAGTTACATTTTCTGAGCTTTAAATAAATAAAACAAAACACAAAATATTTGCAAGACGTCATAAATAAATAATGACACAGTAAAGAGGACTGGAGGGAGATTGGAGTCTCCCTCCCCACACTCTTGTACAGTGAGAATAGTTTATAAGTCCCGACAAATAGTTCAGCCGGTCGGCGGCTAGACCCTATGTTGCCGCCGCGATTTTCTTGGGTAGACTCGCGGCGTTCAATCTTAGGACATAGTAAATAACAGAATTTGGTTCTCACACTTCTTACAGAAGGTGCTAAATGTTGCCCCCCCCCCCCCCCACACACACACACATATCATTTTCCCATCATTAACGAACGTAACTTCGTTTCTAAAGTTTACGTTTTTGCAATGTGTCAGCGTTAGTTGCATATGCTCTACTTTTCAATGCCCTCAAAGATAAAAATCACAAATCGTAATATCCGGGAAAAAAGGAGGCCATTAACCAGGGCCAATAGTTCCGAGATCAAATACACGGCACAATTCCGTTATGGATTGATAAACAGCTTTGATTTTATCCGGTCACTCAAATAACTTGTGTCATTAAACTTCTGTGCTAACTTAAAATTGTTTTTATGTTGGAACCAGGCTGGCAGGAAATTTATGCCTGTTTTGTTGCACAACACAATTACCGGCGCTTGGAGAGGGTTTTTAAACTGCTCTCACTGTATATAATATGCAAACACTCACGTTCAAATAATCTTGCTTAATAAACTTACATGAAAAAGAACAGAATTTCATAAAAGTTGATCTAACCATGTTCATTGCAGGTAATTATGAGCAGTACAAAATACATAGACAAGGGTATCACGTACACATATTTGCGGCCTTGGCTGGGCACCGGTTTACTCACTTCCACAGGTAAGGAATTACATATATGTAAGTGCTTGGGAAAGTCAGTCAACGTAACAGCCTGTAATTTATTTAGGAATGTTACGAAAACTGTCTTCAAAAGTGTTATCTTCATAGGGTATTATTATTATTATTATTATTATTATTATTATTATTATTATTATTATTATTATTATTATTATTATTATTATAAAATGTATTTTATTAGAAACTGAGGAAACTCAAAGTGATATTAGCATTTCCTTTATCAGTTAATTTGAAAGAAAGAAAATTCAAAATAGAAACTTAGTTCTTTTTCCCTTCTCGTTACACGACTATTTTGATAATAGTGCTCCGAGAATTATACAAAAATAAAAGTTCTAATATTCGTATTCTGAAAGATTAGTTTTAAAAGTTAATTAACAGATACGCTTTTCGTTTCAAAACTTCCCTGCCCGAATAATATAAATCCAATTTAAACGAAAAAAAAAAATAGATATCGCAAGAGAAGTTTAAAATTACTGTTGATTATATTTAAGTTTTCACCATCGTACTCCCAGCCATCTTACTTAGAAATGTCAAATGGCGCCCCTGTCTTTTGATGCTTAAATTTTAAAGAGTGTAAGAGTGATCACATATTTTATTTTTTTATTGTTGTGCGGCAAAAAGGATTTACATAATAATACTTAGAAAATAACGAGCTGTTAATGTAATAGTTATGTTTTAGTAATACGTTATTTCAAATTGGGGTATATTTTTTGCAAGAAAGAAAATATTATAAGTGAACCAAGGAGTTATTTCGAAATAGGCTTTATTACTGTCATGTTAATAGTTGAAAATTTACCCCATATAAATTCGTTTTATTTCTATCTCTGATTTATTTTTTATTCTCCACAAACTCAAACCCAATAGCAACAGTTCACCGTCCAAGCTAACGGCAGAATATATAATATGTGATTACAACTGAATTGCCTTTAAAATTAAGCATCAAAAAGTAGGGGTCCATTCGAAATTGCAAAGTGGGAATGACTGGGAGTGAGGGGGTGAAATCTAAATTTTAAGTAGAATTTGTTTTTAAACTTCCTCACTATCTAAATTGACTGTTTTTTTAATTATATTATGTTAAATATGTAGCAGTTTTTAAATGAATGTCACGTATTTTATATTATATGCAAAGAATTTTAAATCTTCAGTGACAGAACATTAAAAATTTTGTATTTTTGTGATTAAAAAGAGCTATAGAATATCTACCACCAAAATATTTTTATTGACAGTGGCCTTCACCAAAATTCACAAATTTATTATCCCATTATTTAGGTATAACTAATTATAATATTCATCATTATCATAGTTTAATAAAGTAATATTTTTCTCATAATTAATTTAAAATGTTGATATGTTACAAAACTTTTTCTATAGGTCGAAAGTGGCACAAGCATCGTAAAATGATCACTCCCAGCTTCCATTTCAAGATTCTGGAGAGCTTCGTGGAAGTTTTCGCGGAAAACAGTAATATTCTTGTTGAACAGTTGGCAAAGGAGGTTGGCAACTCAGGATTTGATGTTTATCCGTATGTTACACGGTGTGCCTTGGATATCATCTGCGGTAAGTTGAGTAACTTAAAAGTTTGAATTCATGAAGGTTCTATCGGACTTTCTGCTGACATCAAAGTCGATAACAAACTGTTTTTAGAATAATTGTATGTTGTAAATCTTCACTATATTAATTGTTTAATTAATTAAAAGATAAGAGGGACATTGTTTGCAATTTGCAAACTGGTTTCGATTAGGTGTTAATAAAATTATGAAATCTCGCGTAACAATAACCGTTTATCAACATAATTCTGACGTGAAGAATAGCCTGCAATGTCTGCTAGTAATTATATGGATATTAAATGCTACAGAATATCAGAACTTGATAAAGAAATTGTAATTCTAAAATTGAGATAGAAAATACGATCGGCAGTTGGTGCAGATTGAGAGGAAGAAGTTTAATTGATGTCTGGAGGGAGAGATGTGTTATATATGTGTAAGAATTAACCCCAGTGTTAAAAATGTTAATACTTTAAGCATCAATAATTTTCTCTACAGTCGGAAATCCAACTTGGTCATACAATTAAAAACTGTGCTATTTAAAATTATAGGCCTTTTCGAAGATTCTGTGTATTTTCTAGGCGATGCAAAAACTGGAGCACCAAAGCACTTGAGTACCTTTTAATTGGATCACTGCATGTGCGGAATACAATAGCATATCAAATACTTTTGCAATTAGAGTTTGAGGATTTCTAAAGTCACATTCATTTTTATCTTCTTCTACAGAGGATATCTTAAAAAATACATAAACCTTGAAAATAATATTCGTGCAATAGCTGGCTTAGTTCTACCGACCACCTAACTTCACTGCTTGTACTTGGCTGGCCTTGTGCCGTTCTGAAGCTACGCAAAGCTCAGAGCTCATTCCCTCCGTGTTAGTTCAATGAAGCGTCATGTTCATGATTTCAAATTTATGATAGTAACGCCTTTCTTTTATGATCAGGTGTGTTCCGATTGTTGTGGTTTTGGAGAAGGAAATTCGTCATGCGGCATATTAAAGCTAATGTAATAGAACCTCAAACACTTCCTTCTCCTGGTGAATGCACAAGCGCTGTTGCTGTTGCTGTTCAACGGAGGGGGAAACAAAAGGCAGTCTTCGTCAATAGCAATAGCAAACAGGTTACACAATATTATGTTAACAAATTGATATTATTTATCATTAGAAAATTTTTCGAATCTGAAATTTTTTACAGACAATATTTTTCATATGTAATGAAACAAAAAATAATGTGAATTCAGCTTAAATAAAATCATTCATACCAAATCAACACTGCCCATTAACGTTTATTACAGCGAAATAGATAATGAAATGATAAGAAGAACTATAATTATAACACTAACAACATACATGAATAAGAATAACTTAATAAAATATTTTTCATTAGTGTAACAATCATAAACATTCTTTTAAGCAAATTTGCCGCAGAGAAAAGTTAAAGAAAATGAATCATTTAAACACAGTACATCTATATATCGATTTTTCTATTGGCTTTGGAAAAGCTACACACATATAAAATGGTAACCCATTTATATCTAATTACAGCGTTCTCTATAAATAGAACAAACAATTTCAACTAAACTACTGGAAAACAAAATGTAATGCAAAATATAATTTACCATTATGTATGTAAGGAAAGGTTGCATCTCATATCAAGAGCTCTGAATATTATTTAATTTGATTTGCATAAGAAAAATTCAAGTGTTCTTTTGCAAAATTTATTTTCTCATCTGTTTCTACATCTATCTGGAGGTAAACTTTCTTGAAATCGTTTATTAATGAAGTTATTTGTTCGTTGAGAAGATAACATTATTATTATTATTATTATTATTATTATTATTATTATTATTACTACTACTACTACTACTACTAACAAGGCAGCTCACTAAATTCTCCAATTTGCTCTATATATTACATTTTAACTCTTTACTTCCACTGTACTCCAAGATGGAACTGAACTTTTAACACAAGAAAGCACAAATATTGAAAAAAAAAAAAACACAAACTTTAAAATTATTGGACACATTAAACCTAATCGACACAAATGGGGCAACGTCATATTTATCATAATATATTTCAATTAAAAGGACAGTCTTCATTGGAAATAGTTATAAACGGGTGTACTTATCTTATTTTAACCTGTCTTGCAAAGAGTCGAAGCTGTTAAAACATCCTGCTTCCGCATCTTTTCTTTCATTACTAAGCGAGAAATTAGAGTATAAAATTTACCCATTTTCCAACTGTGCCTTAACGCATGATGTGTATTTACTGAAATGCAAGTTTTGTTTGGCATTCTAAATTGGTGTTAGGTCAACTATGGTTTCTATCAGAATGAAAAATCACAGGCGTTCAGACAAAACATGTTCCCCATTGCCAGTAGAACAGCACGTTTACCTCTACCAAGCTACCTTCGACGATTGCTTTTCTCTTGTTCTCATAGGTGCCGCCCCTCCATCGTCTAATACTGTTTCACTGAGAGATCGAGAGATGGTAGTAATAGTTTTACATTAAGCTGGGACTCCGCAAGGCTTCAATCTCTCTCTCTAATTTCCCCGGGTTTGCGAAGTGACTTCGCTATGTTATGCCAGCCACGTCAGAACCCCTAATGCCTCACCAGGGAAGGTACTGCCCACCGCAGTTCATCTTGTCTTATGCAATGCTTTGGCTCAGCAGTTAGATAATTTTCCTCCCACTTTCCACTGTAAGAGGAATTTCTGAAATGACCTCATTTCTCTTGCCATTAATTCCATAAATATTCTTAATGTCACCATTCATTTTCATCAAATAACTCAAAGCGGTCATACCGAAATGCAGTGCGCGGCTTGTCCTCTACCGTCTGTGTCAGCCCAAGTGAATAACAACTAGTATGCACATTTCTAATGCTTTTTAATGTTAATTATAATATCTTGTTATATTATACTCATGGCTAACTTTTTAGGTTCTAATAATATGAGCAATTGTGTCAAGATAGAGCTGGTTTCCTAATTTGTTTTCTTTCTAGAGACTGCGATGGGAACCAGTGTTGATGCTCAACACGGGGCCAATAAAGATTACGTCTCAGCAGTATATGAGTGAGTAAATTATCAAGCAAAATTATTTTAATTAAATTAGTAATCTGCTCATTTTCCCAACCCAAACTCCGTTTCTAAATGTGATTGATGCCACTTTATTGGATCTATTATTATTGTTGTTGCTTTCTATATCTAGAGAATGACAAATTTTGCTCTTAATAAAAACAAACCTACATCTATTTAAATGTTATACATCCTGCAGTATTAAAGTTTTAAACTTGTTTGGTAAACAGGTAGTTTTTGGAATGCTGAATTTGAAATTAAGTTCAGTTTATCTGTATCACTTTCTTCCCACATCTAATGATATTTTCAGATGATAAAACATAAACATGGAACTTTAATAAAATAAATTTTGTTCTATGTTTAATATACTTAGTATATTTTTTTAAAATAATTTAGCATGAACACTTATAGATTAGCTTTAGCTTTTTATGCCATCTGTGTACGAAATATCAAATATTCACCTCCGATGATGCTTATGTTCCTCACAATCTCAGGAAATGTTTACCTTGGTTCTCTCTCGCTTAACTAAACTTTTCTGCGTGAAAGTACAAGTGTGCATTAAAAATTCAGTTTTAAGTTCGTTCAGCGTTCAAAATATTTTGAATTTATTCCAGTATATTTTCAGCGATAGGTGCAAACCCAAATTGTATTTCCTGAGTAACTACGCTTTTTAAGACAATGCAATCCTATCTTTCCATTTAATGCATCATGTGATGGAATTTTTCACCTAGCATGAATATTGTTGCAAATAATTTCAAAAATTCTAATTTCTGATAATTGAGTTAGCTACTTGAACATTTAATTGAACATTTTATTTCCAGTTTTGGCTAATATTTAATACACTTTTTCATAATGTCTGGTGATATATAAAGAAATAGCAAAACAAAAGGTTGCCCAAAACTTCCTCATCCCTAACATTTTAGAGAAAGTATTTTTTGGTTATTTTAACATTTTTTATTTCCTTTAAGGCTGATTTCTGGTAAATTTTCTAGATATTTTTAATCTTGCCCATAAATTCTCATAACCATTATTCACCAATGAGTTTCTTGACGAATTACTGCACTCTCATTAAGATATTTCGAATTATACCTTTATCAGTATGTACCTTTTCACCAAAATTCCAAGAAATGACGTGAAAACTGAATAGAAAATTTCAGGACCTTTTACTATAGAGACAAGAATAATCAACTATTTGATTGAGAAGGGGTGAAAACATCTCTACCTTGTCGTAACAAAATATCCTGAACCGTCCAGTATAGAGACAAGAACCATTGACTATTTGATTGAGCAGGGAAGAATAAACTCTACCTTACCATAACGAAATATTCCATAATCTGAAATATTTTTTCTGGGCAAATTTAGGGGTTAGCATGTGTGAAATGCTTTCAGAGCTTTCGGTACTAATAAATGGGTACTGCCGACTTGGTTTTGGAGATTCAGTTTCCATAGATCTGAATTTATAATCAAAGTGTACAATGCTTGAGCATTCTTCTGAAAAACTCTCATTCAATCTTTTTTAAAATTATTACCAGTCCATGCATTAAGAAAAGTCTCTACATGATATTTATTAATATCCCATTGCATGTTGCAAAAGTTGGACACATCTGCAGACAGTATAAAAATAATATTTAGTACAAGAAGTTGCTTTACCAGATTAGTGTTACCGCCTGTGGTGCCTCAGTAGTGAAAACGGGCGTTAAACACTACTCAAAAAAAAAAAAAAAAGATTAGTGTCCTTAACTGACTCTTAAACACCAGTTTGTGTTACCTGAAAACTGCAAGTTTCTTATCCGGAGTGAGAAACTTGTGATTCAATTGTGGAAGTTTGGTCTCTAATACCATACATCTGTTTTGTTACTTAAGTCACGATTATTGCAATTTTTTCAATTAAAAGCAGCTTGCTAATGAAGGTTTTGTGAAAGTGGGGTAAAAAGAATATTCAAATTTGTGGCATAATATTATACTTTATTTAATTTTCATTATGACTATTTGCGTAAAGGCCAGAAAAAGTACCAGTGATAGTTAGTAAAATCTCTGCGTCAATGTTGCCAACGGAGCCCCTAAAATTCCACCGACCAACAGCATGCAACACCACAAAACATGTATGGAGACTCTCTACCAACAAAGCCTTACATGGCAACTGCTGCTTTTTCAGGCTGTGACACGGCGGATCATAATCGACGGTATTGTTCTACAATTACTTGCTTGAAAAGTGAAGAAATTTTTCCAGCAAGGTTGTGTTTGTTGAAGAATGTACCTCCAACCTAAGCAACGGAGTGCACCACCGCCATACCTCAGAAACAAGAAGCAAAGATGTTCATTTCTGAAGGAACTGCTGTGGCATTGGGTTGGACAAGGATCTGGCAGCATGCTGTGTACTTCTTACACCTTCTTCTTGCGAGATTGCTTCACAGACGCTGTCTTTGTCACCTGTTCTTAAGCAGCATAGGAGGAACTCGCACTAATGTCTGCCATAGTGCGCACCCAAGACCGTGGCTTCAATCTCGGTCAGAGTCGATGCATTTTTCCGAGCGTGAACATCTCAAAATGGCTTCCTTCGTTCCTTCGGAAGGAAAGTAAAGAACTCATGGAACCCGTGCCGTAAATTTACCTCAAGTGTGATAGAAGAGGCCTCTGAGCAAAATTTATCGATTGTTTCACGTCTGAAATGAATAGGACGCTTTTTTTTTTTGATTGATTTATTTATGGACGTTCTTTAACATCTCAGGTCATTAGCGTCCCATTCAAGTCAGGGCGTGGCGTGAAACGGCCAACAAATTTTGCTCAGAGGCCTCTCTTTCAGGCTTGAGGTTCTTTTTCGTGCCTTAAATGTACGACACGGGACCCACGGCTTTACTTCCCTTCCGAAGGAAGCCATACTTAGGATTTTTACGCCCGAAAATATCCATCGGTTCTGGCCGGGTTCGAACCCGCGTTTTGGGTTTAGGAGGCAAGTATGGTAACCACTACACCACCAGGACCGACAATAGGACGCTGATGACCTGAGATGTTTAAGACCGTCCGGTTGTAAAACAAATGAATAACATAAGTAATGGGCACATTCAACACAGCTGAAGTAAACATACAATAAAATACACATTCACTATTCCTATTAGAACTGATTGCCAGACCAGTAAAAACTGGATATTTGCTTAATTAGTGCAGCACGTATAATAATAGTCAACTTCGCTCGCCTCATTGTTATGATTAAATTTTCTATTGTCTGTACCTTATCTAAACAACATTCCGTTATCAGTAGGTTGAAAAGCAGTCTTGGCTGAAAAGTAGGAAACCATGTGAGTTTGCAATATTCTTATGATAGCAATATTAATCTCTTTGTACACACACGTCTGACCCCATTGCCATTTTTCAAGTGTAAATATGCTGATAGCAGTAATGCGAAGTTGAAATTCCAAAGTGTATAGTCCTCAGAAAACTGCTATCTCTTATGTAACAAGATTCGTTTCCTTGACAACATAACACTTTTTGTAAATGTTAAATTATTTCGGGAAGCATTTTTCTGCGTCAGGTAGAGGTGTACCTGCTTTGGTGAATGATACAAGAAGGACTTTTCCATTTTAAGACGAAACTGTCTGCAGAAAATAAGCATTGACTTGAACCGACTTTTATATTAAAAATAATTTCTAATCTCATCTTTCCCATGTGTATAAACTAACTGGAGATGTATAAAAAGGCTGATAGAGAATTTACTACGAAAAAATACTTAACAAAGAAATAGTCCCCTACCACTAATATTTCTACATATCACAGAAGGAGTTCGGAAGCTCTTCTAGCCGGGTCATGTTGCTTGAGTAATGTTTTAATTTTTATTCCCACTTCTACTTTTTCTTCTCCTGTAAAGTGGTCTCGCATGGTTCAGATTAGGGGCTTGGAAAGGAAGCAAAACAGTTAATGCTTTCGGTGAAAGGATTTGCCCATTGTGCGGAGAAAGCGATACCTGGAGGCATATTTTGGCAGAATGCAGGGAAACGGAGAATTCAAGAATAAAGTATTTATCATTGCAATTTCTGGGTTCCAAAAGAAATTTGAACATGTGCCAGGAGGTGTTGGTGCATGCGAGATACACAGTTTGGGAATCTTTCTAGAGAAGACCCAACAACGGAGGTTAATGACCATAATGAAGAGGGGACGATGGAGAGGGTGTGTGAGTAAAGGGAAGGGGTCTCGAGAGTATGGGATTCCTTCATGTCTAAATATTTGTACTTAAATTATTAATGGAAAACTTAAATGTTTCGAAGTATTTATATGTTTGCATGTAGATTTGTAGGTAGGTATGTGTGTATGTATATATGTACGGATGTATGTATTTATATATGTATGTACGTATGTATGAGTATTGCCCTTTTGATTGGTATAAGGACGACATTAGCATGTAAGGCCGTAAGGTCCATGCGACAGTTGTATTTATTTAAGTGTATCCTAAAATCGTATAATAAAACGTTCATTACTACTACTACTATTACCAAATAAATTTACACACCTTGAATTCCAGGCTTCTTTGCCATGTAATTTTATTTATTTCACTCTTGGCAGGTAGTGAGTGGTCAAAATCTTACAAAAATGCACCTAATGTATACTAGTACTTCAAGCATTTCCACGGTAAGGTTATAGCACTAAATCTCCAATGTTTCTTCCTTAGGCTTACCCCGGACCCTTGCTTGTCTTATAGCCCCAGTGCCCCAGAAATATAGAATATTTACCGGTTTGTTAAATAACTTGGTTCGTACATTAATAGAGAAGAACAACAACCGACATCGTGTATGGGATCATCAAGTTTGCTATCTATGTATTCAATATTCTATGGTCAAAAGTAATTCTGTTGCTAATTCATTGTTTGTTTAAACACAAGCCTTTCGAGTGACACGGAAAAGTGGATAAGAGAGGAATTAGTAGCGTGGTTCAACTTTTAGGGGGGAGTGGAAACGGCAAAGGAAATTCATGACAAAATTGTGTCTATATTGGGCGAGTTATGCTGTTTCTATGATACCGTTTGACTTTGAGTAAAAGAGCTCTAGCATGGCAAAACAAATATCAAAGACGAGCTATATGCCCTGGTGCTCCAAAATCAACTTTGAGACGCAAACCATCAATAAGGTTCCATGATATTATTTTGTTAACTCTAGTTAGCAGAGGCTACGGGTATCTCAAATAAGCGGATTTATTTTATTTTGCATAACGAATTACACATTAAAAACTGTGCAAGATGGGTGCCACGTTTGCTCACTCCGGAGCAAATTCGAAATCGCTTCAATATCCGCCGATTGTTTGGAGATATTTAAGATCCCTAACCGGTTTTTATGGCGTTCTGTGCCTATGGACGAAACGTTAATTCAGTATTATACACAGGAAACAAAACAACAATCTAAACAGTGGACCCCACGAGGCGAACTGACTCTGAAAAATATTAAATTCGTTCTATCCGTTGGAAAGGTGATGACTGCAGTTTTTTTTTTTTTTTGTGACGCAATAGGAAGCCTGTTGATTGATTACTTGGAGAAAGGAGAACCATTACTGGAGAACACTATTCATCTCTTTTGGAGAGGCTGGAGGCAGCAATGAGAGATAAACGTTGGGAAATAGTAAAAAAGAAGGTGTTATTTCACATGACAATGCGCCACTGCATTCAAGCCGAGTCTCGGTGGCTACGCAGAAAGACTCAACTAGTTCTGTTTAATATTAAATCACCCTCGTAAAGGACACAAGTAATTTCACGATGATTCAACACTTTTATTTAGCGTTGTCTCGTGTTTTTAAAAGGTAAGGTTACGACTAAAGCCCATTATGTAGTCATAATTGTAATTTTAAGCTTAAAAGATAAAGATAACGGTAGCCTATTGTGTTCCTTAAGGACAAAGGCCTCCTAACAAATAGGGGAAGCTCGTTTTTTCTTAACGTGGTGAGCTATTCCCCGCTAGTTGTTCGTATGCTGTTTAAGACACTGACTGATTTGTTCTTTGGTTACTCCATTTCTCACTGCACAAGTTGCTTCTCGAAAGATTTCCATTTTTCTCTTCCTCTTGCTATTCTTGACCAATCTGGACCTGCATGTTCCTTGAAGAGGTCTGTCCATCTTATGCTGGGTCTGCCTTGTGTTCTTTTTCCTACCCGGGGGTCCCACATGGAGATCTTGTAGATTCATCTGTTGTCCTGCATTCTTGCAATTTGCTTCTGGTAGCTATTTGTGCAATGTCTGTTAATTTTCCAAAAATAGTGACTATTGCCCATTGGTTGAAGGACGCAGCGGAGTATATTCTTGACTTGTTGCCGTACTCTCTTTTTTCTTATTGCTTTCTAATCTCGTTTCCGAGGCATTAGAGAGTTGGTCGCCGGCTGCCTGGTGGAGAACACTCTTTCGGTTTTTGACTTTTATTATGGGGTGAATCTCCACCATTCCATGCCTTGGTCCGTCTTTCAGTGCTTTCCATGTAGATGACATCTCTTTAATTCTCCTACCTCTGAGTGGGATGGGCCGTGATCAACTCCTTCATGAACTACCAGGTGACCTAGGTATTTGTTGTTTTAAGGAGTATTGTTGTAAAATAATAATTATGACGTTGCTTTCTTTTAATTGTTTTTTACTCTTGACATTTTTAAGAAATAAAGTGAGGATTTCTTTTGTTATGGATAAAAGTATGACATTTCTTCTGGCACGTAATTGTAATCTGGGCATCGTTTTGTACTGACTTTAATAGGCTTGAAGAAAGTAAAATAAGAGATATTTGTTTATTTGTGAGTACAAATAAACAAGTGAAGAATCCTTTGGTGAAATGTTTAAATTCGGTATTGCTCTTTAGGAAAGTAAATAAGATTTTTCACTGTGGGCAAAACAATGTAACTTTTATTTAGCCCTTTTTTTTCTAAATTGAGACATGGTATGAGTAATTACCGCATTATTTTGATGCTATATTAAACGTTAGGTATATCCTTAATGTATAATTTTAGTTTGTTGTGTTTTGGGAGTAAATTACTTGTGTAATTTAGGTAGACTTGTAATTTGAATTGAATAAAGGTAAATATTTTAATTCTTTCTCCTTCTCTAAGCGATATTTTTAAGTGCATGTCTTTATTTTCAAATGAAATTTATAGCTACTTCTCAAAAGAATGCTTATGTTAAATTTTCAATTTATAGAAGGTGATTACCTAAATGTAAGAACATTGTGTTAAGAATTGGTTCCTTTTCCCTCGCGATATTCTTTTCATTACTAAAACCTGGAGGGCGTGTTATTACAGTACGTTTTCTGAAGTTGAAGGCGTTAACATTGCATAACACTATTGTGATGATATCGATATTAAAACGAAGAAATCACGGTAATTTTAATGCCCAATTTTACTACTTAAGCGTTTCAGACCGTGGACACTTGTGGTACATGAATTTAAGTGATTAATAGAGAAATTGTTTTTTTAAGAAAGAATGGATTTCAGGATTTCAATTGATGAGTTTTGAGGAAAACCTAGGGGGGAAAAATTTAGGAAAGATGGCACTGGCGGAAATCGAACCCCACACCTCCCGCTCACAAGTTCGTGTCTTAATTACCTTGGCCAGGGGTGCAGTCATTTTCCACTGGTTCAAGCATTTTCTTAAATTAATAACTAAAGAATTGTTTCTTAGTTTTGGTTAATGCATGCATGGCATTCCATTACTAAATGTCATAAATACAGCTATTTTTATAATTATCAGTATTAAGTAATCTGGAGTATATATGTCATTAAATTCTAATTTTTATTTTTTGAATGTGTTAAATTTAAATATCTATTGATAAAATTGCTTAAATCCATGTATTTATTAAAAATATTCTGTATTAAGTTTTCTAGGTTAATTTTTTTATTAAATTATAAAGTTGTCTTTGTTTTAATTTGTTACATATAAAATTTTAACTGAAATATATCAATGTTCCCTTGTTTATTGCACTTATGAAGCTATTTTGTGCTGTGTCGATGTTATAGTATATCTGATCATATATAAATAAATGGAGTGCATTCTTTAAATTGCTAATGATCTAATGCATATTTTTAATAAATGGAAGGGCATTGTGTTAGAAATGTTTTTTGCTTCTTTCTGATGCATGTTAAAATATTTTCCAGGAATATATCTTGGTGGTTTAACACTAGTAGGCTTCCTTAAAAATAAATAAATAAATAAATAAAATAAGGGGCACTAACGGGAGAGTGCTGACATTCCTTGCAATTATTCACATTATTTCTTTTTTAGGTATAGTTTCATGTGCGGAAGAAAAATTACTCAGTATTTTGCAACAGGATCAGCGGTTACAAAAAACATCACACCTGAAAGTAAAAAATAAATAAATAAAACATTCTTATATAGTCTCTATGTGCTTCAGAATGTAATTTAGCAATAAAAAGGTGTCCGTTAACATTTGAAAATAGTATAGATTAGGAGCAAGTTATTTTGTATCACTTCGTATTTCTGTTGTTTTCAGTGCAAGTGAGCTGACCTTCAATCGACGAATTTCACTGTACCAGTTTTTAGATTTTCTCTATCCTCTAACTCCAAGTGGCAGAAGATACTACGCATGCGTCAATAAGCTACATAGCCTCTCTAACAAGGTGAAACTATTATATTAATGGTCTCAAGGTATAATAATATTCTGTATTAGCAGTACTCAAACTTTGGCAATTGCGACTTCTGAACTATTTTGCATCAACATGCAAGTTAAGCTCAAGTACAATAAATTATTTATATTATAGTTATATTAAGTTCCATGTTTCACATTGTAAACATACTTCAATGCATATCAAGCAGGGGGAATATATCCGTGTGCACCATACACTTCCATGTTTAGTTTTCGACGGGCTTTTTCTCAACTAAAAACCTATAAAACAGTGAATATAATTTTAATGTAAATTATATGAAAATGATCACGTTTAAGTTATATGTTTTTACTACTCGTTTTGTTTATTGAAGGCAACCATTGATCTGAGACGCTCACTTAAATCATCGTTCCCCAATTCTCGCGTACTAAGTTAAAAAAATAGGTCATTTTTAGCATCAGCATATTATGGTGTTTGAAAAATATGATTATGGAAGTGTGCGTGGCGGAACTAATCTCTAGTCCATCTATCGCGCATGGTCGATGGCGTGTTCATTGTCCTGCGCGGTGAGATTGTGCTGTTTTTACGGAATTGTCAGTAGTTATCGTGTTTTTGTGTTATAAGCCATACAGTATTAAAAATAAAATAAAACACAATCTGCAATACTGCATCCCGGCACCTTGTTGCCTATACTGGGACGTATATTCCAAGCTTTATTATTTATTACAAATTATTTCATTATACATAATACATTTTACAGATCATAATCTATAAAAAGAAATACAATAAACTATAAAGAACATAGAATCAAACTATTAATTAAGTAATTTAATAATTTACATGCTAATGGTAGCCAGTAGTTACCATTAGATGGTAGCCAACTAACTACAAGAACTAAATTGACTGTCGGAAATCGAATGATCAGGGTGCTGTAACCAGCACTTATCTTACCCTAGTTATCTAAGAGAATTTAATTCGTATTTTACGTTTAGTTTCACATTCTGTATTCACTTCTTATTTAAATCATTATTTTTCTTTAGGTTTTAATATTTAAGTGAAATTGAGCCCGAAATTGAACCCGAAACCTCCCGAATACAATTACCTGAGTCACCCGGCTTAATTAGATGGATGAAACATTTTATTTTAACTAGGAGAATTAAGGCCCTAGGACTGTCTCTTAATTTCAGTCACTCCGAATTAATACAATGAAGGATATGCTATATTTGGACAGCTATTTAAACTACTGATTGAATTATTGTAAAATTCTTTCTTATTCTTAACTGGTGGACAAAGGAGATGGGTTTTTTCTTCTCTCTTAGCAGTTTGTTCCATGGGGATGTCAAGAATTCTAGAGATAGTATCTCTTGTAACTAATAACTCGAGACTTACTATCCATCCTGCCGATTTACTTTTACTAAAATAAAATGGGCAATGGAATTAAGTCACACAGACCGCCACGGATTCTAGCACGGCAAGATAAAAACTGACAAATACGATATATGTCTGGAGATAGAGCATGCCAAGAAGGGGAGATATACCCAGAATATGATAGTCACATAACAGCTTTTGTATTGTTTGTTCTCTTTTTAAGTGCGGTCTCACAGATAGTGTTAAAAACCAATATTTAGTTTTCTCTTTCTTTGCGATTTTTTTATAAATATACAGAGGTTGCCAAAAAATTTATACACACTTCAAGAAAAGAAAAAACTGTGTTACATAACAAAACTGAATTCACACAAACAGAAAAATGATGAGCACTAATCATCTTAGACTTTAACAGTTAAAACAGTTGCTCAAAATGCCCACCATCGGCGTCGATACCCTTCTGAGTACGTTGAACTATTGATTGAGCAACGTTTGCGAAAGTATCCTCAGCGATTGCACCTCATGCCGTTTCAATTTCTTTCAGAAGTGTTGCCATGTAGCTGATTTTCTACAGTATACAACATCCTTAAGAGCTCCCTACAGGTAGAAATCCAACGGCGGTTCTGTTCTGTATACACGTCTCCATTGTCTTTAAAAATCAATATTATTCTCGGTTTTCCAATACCACTTCAAAATTGCTTTGCGCTGTTCAAACGATAATCTTGGATCCATTTTGTTGTAGCAACGCTAGCATATCATATTGTGAGTCACATCTGTTTACAGAACATCATACGATAATCTTAGCTTCATTTGTTCATTGATGATTTACAATAATTTTGGCTTTATTTGTTCATTTACCTGTCACGTAGCAACGCTATCATAATGTGTGAGATTCACATCTGTTTACAGAACATTATAGTACACATTACTGTTGTTTTTCGGTTCAACTATGAAACATATTAAATAGATACCTACTGTGAAAATTTCTATACATTCTTTGGCCCTCTCGGTAAATATTTTAACCGCATAAACTCCTTTACTAACGGCAGATTTGACTGTACCTGAGCTTAGACTTGTTTTCTCATTGGGTATTTAAAACATTTGGCTAGTGATGTCTTAATCCTTGTTAATGTTTAACTTGTTGTTCTGCTGTTCATATATGCGTGCGATAACCCCGAAATAATCAGCAGAACTAACTGGTTGTGGGTCAATGCTTTTCCGCTTGCGGTTTTGTAACAGCAGCAGTCTAAATCATTTTCTGCCCCTCATCACAGCCCAGAATATTTTACATATAACTTAAAAACATTCAATAATATTAAATGTGAATTTCTTATTGATTGATGAAAGAGTAAGGAGGCTAAATTAATAGCCAATAATATTCATAATTTCTGAATTTTCCTACAGATTACTGATCACATTTCTGTAAATAATTATTAGTCAATGCTGAAATATGTGATCTTTAAATGTCAAAATGGCCTTATTTGTGGCTAGTTGTGGCCAACTTCCAGAAGAACGTTCTACAAATACAAGTTCATATAATTTGCCTCTTAAGGGATTTTTCTTTACTCCTGACACAAAGGAAACCTTGAGGTTAAAATCGCATTGTCTTGAGACTGTTATTTCTGTCATCGTATAAAATTAGCTATTTTTGTTTAATTTTCAGTATCATTAAATCTTATACAAAATGTTTACAAATTATGCATGATTATTTTTATGTTTTATTTAAATATTAATATAAATTAGTATAATTGAATGAAGCTCGAAACATGAACATTTCTTAGTCATTGTTAATCGGTTAAAATGCTATTATCGAAAATTGTGAAATATATAAATATCGCTACTTTGATTTTGCCCCCCTTATTGCAACATGATCGTATACTGAAATTTGTGTAATGCTTTTTGGAATTGTTCACATAATTGATGCAATATCTTAACTGTGTATGTTTGGTTTCTCCACAAAGGTTATTCGTGAACGCAAAATGGCCCGCAAAAATTCATCAGCTGTGAAGGGTACAGCCTCATCCGATGAAGATATATACCTAGGTAAGATGCTCACTTCTTATTTCCGACCTTAAAGCATGCCCGAGCTTTTTTTTTTTTTTTCTGTTTTTCATGCTTTATTTTATTTTATTTATGCAATTTCTTTTGGTAGCAGTGTGAATTACAAATTTCCATTAAGTGGCACTACAAATTATTAACCATGTTTCTTATTTTCATAAAATCTTATAACAATGTCACGATTAATTACAACCATAGCATTATTAATAATTTCTTATTTTGCTTTATCGCCAATTTCAACGATATATAGATAGTTTTTCGAATGATCATGCGTTACAATTTCTATGTATAAAAAGGAAAATAATTGGACACTATGACGTGCCGTTCTTGCACATATTCTTGTTTACGTCTTACCTAATTCTCACCCCTTTCCCATCCTTATCGATCAATCCATGTATTCTAGTGAGGTCGCTTCTTCTGTTTACAGCTGGCAGAAAGTGAAAGTGGAATATCCATTTAAATACATTAATGATAGTAACAATGTAACTAGTTTTGTGAGCTCAACAATGACAGTTTTACTCTCTGATTAGTCCCTAGAATAGCAACCCGATTATGCTCATTGGTTAAACTCTATTTTTCATAACTGACATTTCACGCATGCTAAGCATAGATTGGATTATCCTTTGGTGAATTCTTTTTATATTCTGCTTGGAAGCTTTGTTGAACAGGGGCTATAGAAGATGTTCAAAAGAATGCCTTTTATTTCTTTGGCGACCGTATTCATTAAATGACCATCTGGAGGCTAAAATTACACTTATGATATAAATACTCTAGTTGTAGCGTAAGTAATATATAGAAATATATGTATATATAAGGATATTTACCAGACTTTACGTATTCATTATAAATCTGGGAATGACCATTATGTTGTTCCCCGCCCCCCTCAGAATCGACCGTTTTCCTGGATATAGCCGGCGAAGGACATAAAGTACATTATTTTCTCGCTCGTTCAGTTTTTATAAAACAGTATTACGTTTTTAAACCGTACAATGGATCCTACAAAATAAACAACAGAGAAAAGCCCATGTAATAGTTTCAATTATAAGTATTAAAAACAAACGAATAGTTCAAAGAACATGTGGGTCTATAACTTGTTACTGAAAGCACAAAAATATAATTATTTAAATTCACTGAAAGAAAAGGTCGTCATATAAGACTTTAAGACATACTGCCACATAGATGAAGAAATATCATAATTTTATGAGTTTAGTTACCCTTTAATCAGAAAGAAGAATTCAAACATAAGAGAATGCATTTCGTAAAGTGAAGCTGTTACTTTTCGTTACTTAGCAGCACGAAAGTTAAAATTTGAAGCAACCACAATAAAAAATAATTGTGATGCAAACCTGTTAAGTAACAGTATAAGCCATGGGAGAAAGTTAAAGTTACGAAACGGGGGAAATATTGTGTAAATGAAAAGGTACACCTGAATGCCCTAAAATCTGACAAATATACTTGTAAATACTTATTAGTAAAAGTTTGTAAGCTAATTACATAAAGTCAGAGCCTCAAAAGACCATAACTAGATTTCATAGTAAGTAAATTTCTTGTATTACTTTTGTACTAATGCGCAAGTTTGAGCGTTTCGCTGGTATTAACAGATGGTGGTGATTTTATGGCATTAACAACCTTTAAGAAAAGCACTAATTGGTTATTTTTCTGTAGAATAAAGAATGAAGTGCAATTTTTTAAACTACTGCTTCCATAAAAAGGGAAACACATAGCAGTCATCAATCCACATATTCAGTATTTGGGTATCAAATAATAATCTGTTCTTTCAGTGTTATATAGAATGAAAAATAAGAGTTTATCATCCTCGCTGGAGCCAATGAATTAGCGTCTGATGGTAATGATTGCTCTAAATTCTATAACAAAATATGAACATTTTATTTCGTTTAGAAAATCCAGATGATGAATGTACTTTATGTATTTGTGTTTAAAGAAGTTTTTCTATTAATATAATCATGACGTTACCATCACAATATCCATAATTTTGTACACGTACAAATTGTCATAATTATACATCACGTAACTGTTTAGCAGTTATATGTAAAATCAGAAATTGTAAATACATAGTAATAAAATAATGAGAAACCGATCAGATAAAATTTTAAATATAAATACTAGAAAAATGATAAAGTAGCAATGATATAAAATAAACAGTATAAAGGTAATATTAATGGTGTTAATTAAAAGGCGGCTAAGTTATATGATTGACACCAAAATCATTCTTGTATGGAATAGTAATATTTATCAATGAGAAATTAGTTTTCGATTAAAAGCAGTCATGTATTGTATTTTATTTATGTAATTGGATAATTCATTGAAGAATTCTTGTCGTGTAACTGTTAGTTTACCAAGTATATTTATATGGAGATTACATTTAGTCCAAATGTTATTATACAACGCATTAAAAATATAGGTAGAGAATATTTGTTAAATAGTGATGTTCATACTTACAAGACTAGGACTTAATTTATAAAGAATATATTGTAAAATATGTGTGTAGATTGGTGTAAAATCAATGGCAAAAACGTGTTTGGAAATTTTACCTCCATATTTGGAATATATCTAAAGATAATAACCTTTTTCACATAAAATTAAAAACATTCTACTTAGAGCTATGCTACTTATAAATTTTTATGAATAAATTCTATTATATAATGTCTTGAAAGACGTTTTACTTAACTTTCTTTTTGGGATAATAGTGAAAAATCGAAATTTCCTGTGGGACAGAGGATTTATTTATATTCCTGCAAAGAAAACCAGCTAATTTTACGAGAATAGCTTTTAAGAACACATTTCAATTTACATACGTTTTTAACTATTGCTCTTTATGCATTTTAATATGAAGTATATTTTATAATTTGTCATTATTTCCATATACGTATAACATAGACAAAAATGGTAAATAAAAAATACCATATCACATTGTTGAAGGTCAATTGTACAGAGTAAAATAGCTCCCGGATAGAAATTGGGCTAACGTTAATCCTGTCGCTAGATGGCGCTGGTGTCACTTTTTATTCCCCTTTCTGGTGGTTGGAAATTTGAGAAGTGTTATTTAGTAGTGCGATTATCACTAACCCAAATGATTGATCCGGGGCCATTATTTAAAATTAATTAATATACATATATATATTCATTAAATAATCCCAGTGATAAAAATATTAATACTGTTTACACAAATTGTGGTGGAAATTGGAAATACAATAGCGGTTGTCGAAATAAGATAATGGGTGAGGTCATGGGGGAAACCTTGGAATTAAAAAACAATTACTTAAAATTGGAGCTAAAATATACAAAAGCTGGTGATGTTAAAGAAAAAAATTATCTTTGCAAAATAAGTTATCTTAATTAAAACGACTATCGACTGTTGATATACATTTATAAATAAACGATTTTAAGAAGGTAATGATGGTGGTGAAAATTTAAAATCAAAATTTGCAATTAATTTTTTGACTGACGGACCGTATTTGAGATAACGATGATTTCTTCTGCCTGAGAACACTGAGGAAAATTATGCTATGCAAGCAATAAAGAGTAGCACTGAAAGCCACATGACTGATGAAAATTAACTCTCTTTTCATAACCAAGAGGTGAAACATGGAACTAAGAAATAGAAGCTGAAACGTACATGATTGTGGAATTCAGAAATACGAGTACATACCGAAGAACATCAGAATTACAATTTGACAAATATTAGAAATAAAATTAACTGTTTGCGAAAAAAAAATTAAAATGAATCATTTACCCTTTGCCAACCAAATATTAACATTGAAATCAAAAAGTATTTAAAAAATTTAAAAAATAGTAAGCTTTAAAAAATTACTAGCAAAACAATAATTCTCTCTTTTTATTTTAGTTTTTATAAAACAAAAAACTAAACTTACTTTGAAATAGAAAAAATTGTTTTAAATGTTTAACTTTTGAAAAATTAATAAAAATCTTTCTAAATATATTTTCTTTTAAAAACCAAAAATAATAAGTTTGAAATATAAAAATGGTTTTCTTTAATGCGCAAATAATTTTAGATATATTTTAAGTCTGTAAATATTTGTTGATAACATTCACTAAAAACTAGATTATTAGTTAAAAAAGGAAATACAATGTTACAAATAAACATTGGACATGGTGGCAAACATAAGAAATCAAAATATACCTGTTTGCGTAAAAAAGAAAAGAAATGACTTAATCCTTTTCAAAACAAAAGGAAGGCGAATTACTGAGGAAAACAAGTTTGAACCTATAAATTAGCATAAGGATATCTTTAAACCAACCTTGTAGGTTTACTGTTAACAACCTTAAGACTTTGTGACCTCATACTGCTATCCAGGGAAAAAACAAGTGTGAAGCTGTAGATTATTCAAATTTTGTAATATTTCTGATTAATTGTAACTCTAGAGGCTGTTCTGTCTCGAGGATATTTTAGCCCAGAGATTTCAGTAAATAAAATATAATCTGTAAGTAATATGAAATTATATTATATAACTAATTGGCATTGAGCAATTGGTATTTCTACATCCATATTAGGGGAGGAAAATTGCGAAAAACCTACAAAAGAAGATAGGTGTAGTCTATGTACAGAATATTTCGTAACACGCAAAAAGGAAAACATAACTTTATATCTGGCAATAAAACGATTTAACAAACTTCTAAAGTATGCAGCAGAGAGATAAAACCTCCTTGTATAAAAATAAAACGCTATGTTGTTGATTTTGAACCTCACTTTGGAACCTATAATTGATTTATGAATTAAAAATATTTACTTTTAACGAGTATACAATATTTTATTTACCTTTTGTAGCTATGGGAAAGCTTGCACAGGCAAAGATGCGCCAACAATCGTATTATTAGCATTGAAAAATATACCAAAATCTAGATTATTATTAGTTAAAATGCATGAAAAACTCAACACATGAAAGTATTTTACAAAATCAATTAAAATGTAGCGTGATTGCTAATTAAAAAAAATATTACGTCTTACTTAATTCTTCTAAAATAAGTGTGGGGTAAATGTAGCTTCACTGTGCATGAAATGTCTTGCTGTTCTTAACTGCTATATATAACTTACCTATTTATGAAATGTTATTTCTGTATATTCTTAATAGAAAACTTATAATACGAGGTACGTCCAGAAAGTAAGTTCCGTTTGGTAATAAAATTAACTTGTGTACAGATACAGAAAAATTATTTATTGCACAAAATTCTACAACTCTTAAACTACTTTTCCACATAACTGCCGAAATTTCGCAGGCATTTGTCATAGCGTGGCACAAGTTTTTGTATACCTTCTTCACAGACGTTTGCCGCCTGTGTCTTCAACCAGTTGAAAACATTTTCTTTCAGCTCTTCGTCATTGTTGAAGTGTTGACCGCCAAGAAAAGAGTTGAGATGTAAGAAAAGATGAAAGTCGCTAGGAGCGAGGTCAGGGCTGTACGGAGGATGGTTAAACACGTCCCAGCCAAATCCCTGTAGGAGGTTTTTCGTCACATTTGCAGTGTGTGGTCGTGCGTTGTCGTGAAGAAAAACAACACCTTTTGACAGCAATCCTCGGCGCTTATTCTGTATTGCGCGGCGCAATTTCCTAAGTGTCTCGCACTAAACATCTGCTTTGATTGTTTGACTACGCGGTAAGAAATCAATGAGTAAGATGCCTTTCCAGTTCCAGAACACTGTGCACATCATTTTTCGAGGTGTCAAGATTTGTTTCGGCTTAACCTTTGCTGGGGATGAAGTGTGCCTCCATTCCATTGATTGCCGCTTACTTTCAGGGGTGTCGTAAGAAACCCAAGTTTCGTCTCCTGTGACTATCTGTGTCAGAAATTCTTCGCCACCTTCATCATAACGGGTCAAAAACTGAAGTGCACTGCCCATCCATTTTGTTTTGTGTTGCTCAGTAAGAATCTTTGGTACCCAACGTGAGCAAAGTTTGCGAAATTTCAGTTTTTCGGAAACAATTTCATGTATTAGTAATCGTGAGATTTGGGGAAATTCCATAGCGAGAGCACTAATTGTAAACGTCCGGTTTTCCTCGATCTTGTCATCAATCGCGTGAACCAATTCTTCTGTAACCAAAGATGGACGCCCACTTCGTTCTTCATCGTGCACTTCACTACGTCCTTCATTGAACTGTCGGACCCATCTTCTCACCATTGAATCTCTCATCGCATTTTGTCCGTAAACTTCGCAAATTTGCCGATAAATTTCAATTGTTTTCACTTTCCTAGCATTCAGAAAACGAATCACAGATCTCATTTCACAAGCGGCGGGATTTTCAATCAACACCGACATTGTAAACAAGTACAACAAAACGTACGTGGCTGACAGCGATCTCAAAATGGCGCACGTTTCTTCTCCTTGATACAGAGCGTCTACCGCGCATGTGCGGAACTGCGATCGCAGCGCTGCAGCGGAGATAAATTGAAACGGAACTTACTTTCTGGACGTACTTCGTACACGCTATATAGAGAGATGAAAAACCAACATACGTAATTAGGATATCTGACTGTTTATAGAATATATATATTTTGACAAATCTATGGTGAGGGATATACCGTGACCAACATAAGTGGCACATTATAAATAAATTAATAGCTTAATATTCAACACTAAAATTGATAGAAAAATATATAACGAACACATAACGTACAATTTAAAGTTATTCATATTAATGCACATTATATATTTGTCTAATACATTAACTCGCTTAAATAAATAAATAATTGTGCCACTTTTAACATGAAATGAAATGAAAATTGCTTTCAGATTCGCCAAGCATTGGGCAAGACACAATCTTTTGCAATTACTCCGTGACACAAATAATAGAAAAATTAATAACATGTGCCGTTGGAGCTCAGTAAGCCTACAATATAGTATTATTAAGGAAAGAACAAAACATTCCTCTAACTATATAAGTAAATTTTTGCAGTTAGCATTATAAATTTAGCCACTCACGCACCCACAAAAAAAAAAAGGAAAACATAATTAGTTAATATCTATCAATAAAATAATGAAAAATATTACGATATAATTTTAAACAACATAGCAGTTTTTCACAAAATAAAATTGCATTTTAATGAAATAATGAAATATGAGTACATATATGTAGGTTTTAGGATTGTAAATTCCAACTGTTAGCATTAAAATAGTAATAATTTATATCATACATGCAAAAAGGAAAACAAAATAATATATTATTTGCCAATAAAACAATGAAAATAAAATTCCAAATTATGGCGAAGAGAAAAAAAGTAGCTTTGTACAAAATAAAATTGCATGTTGACACACACACACGCAAGCACGCACGCACGCACACACACACATTGGCCTTGTATATTTCTTTCTTTCTTTCTGTTAGCATTAATAATAATAATAATAATAATAATAATAATAATAAAAGTAATGTTTAACAACCTGGAAAAAGAAAAAAATAATAATGTGTAATTGTCAATAAACTATTGAAAGTTATTACGAAAATGTAAATAAGTGAAAGGAGAGAAAGTTATTATGTACAAAATAAAATTGTATGTTAATATAATTACTAAATAAGTATAAATACATTTTATGATTATAAATTGCTCTTAGAATTAATAATAATAATAATAGTAATAATAATAATAATAATAGTAATAATAATAATAATAATAATAATAATAATAATAATTCATAACTGCCATAAGAGAAAAACATAAGATAATATTGTTAATAAAAATAATGAAAAATATAATGACATTTTAAATTATGCAACAGAAAGAAAAAGCAGTGTGTCTTTAAGTTTGTTTACAGTAAACCTACAACTGTTTTTAAAAGTGTCTTTATGCTATTTTGCATGTTCAAAATTGTCTTCCTCATTAGCTCGCCTACAGTCTTTATGTTTACAAAGGGTCAAATCAATTGTTTTAATTTTTTCGCAAACAGGTATAATTTTTATTTTTTGTTTTTTTCACTATGTAATTCCGATTGTTGTATCTATTGTTATGTCAATGTTGCCAACAAACATTTACATTGTTTCAATATATATAAAAATTATTTGCGCTTTAAGAGAAAATAGGGTTTACATTGTTATTTTTTTATTATATTTGGTTTATAAAGAAAATTAATGATTTTTATTGCTACGTATTATTATTATTATTATTATTATTATTATTATTATTTGCAAAAGTTAATATTTGAAAACCATTTTTCGATTTCAAATGTAATGTTGTTTTGTTTTATAAAAATTAAAACACATTCTTAAAAGATTTATGTTTTATAAGGTAATAACTTTTCTAAAAAGCTGATATATTTTTTCAAAGTTAAACATACAAACCATTTGTATTTCAAAGTTTATACTTTGTTTATTTGTTTGTGAAGGGTAAATGGTTCGTTTTCATTGTTAAGCTAGCTGGTATATTTTATTTCTAATATTTGCCAACTTGTATTTCCGATGTTCTTCTGATTTCCATTATCATGCATGTTTTAGCTTATATATTTATCATGACTTAATTCAAGCCTTCACCATTTAGTTTATGCAACACAATTATTTACAACAGTCACGTGACATTCCGTGCTAATCTTTACTGCTTGCATAACACAATTTTTCCTTATTGTCTCCTAGACAGAAACCATGAATGCACCTTCAGGTCACCTCAATTAAGCTGAGCCAAAAAATAATTTGGAATTTTTAGTTTTAAATTTTCACCACTATTACCACCGTTATTTTTCTATATTAATATTCTATACCTTAATATTTTCTACTTTTAAATATTAACAGAGAATATTTTTAAATGTTATTTTGCCAAATTTATCTATTTTTAACATTTTTTTCCATTTTTATTTTCAACTTTAGTCAAAATTGCATTTTAATGGTCCCTAAAATGCAAGTTTTATTCCCAAAGTAAATTAATAAATATTTACACACTTTATCATTTTGTTAATAGCGTAAGAGCCTTTTATTTGTGTAACATTTTTGCAAAATTAAACTTAAAAAATGGTATTTAACTGTTAAGGTTATTATTTTCGTGTAAACAAAAGAAATAAAATTTTGATAATTATTTTATTTGTAACGTACCTCCATTTTTAAGTGCTTATTACATTTTTTTCAAAACTTTAAACATTTTTTCCCCATAATCTTCCTGCTTATATATTGCAGTTGAAATTTTAGCCACCATGTTTTATCCCGCCATTATGAATCTTATATTTTTCACTATAAGTGTAATTTAGTTCACATCTTTGCCACGAAGTCTTCCCCCCTCCTATCTTACTTTATTATTTCCTAGCTTTACCACTACTAGAACCCCCTTCCACCCCCTGCCTCACAGCACATTTTTAGTTATTGTTTTGTCATCAAGTGTTTCCGCCACCACAACTGTATTTCAAATTCTCATTACCATCATTGCAGTACCAATTTTCACCACATTTTGTAATTAGTATAAATATTTTTAATCGCTCTGTGTTTAATTTATACACATATGTAATTATCACCACCATGTATACATATATATATTTATATATATAAATTCAATAAAAAGGTTACTACTTAGGTTTTTTAAAGATAATTCTATAATTAGATGACGCTTATTAAATTTCCCGCCTGTATATTTCATTTTCCCTGCTGGAATATAAGCGACACTAGTTCCATCTATCAGTAGAACAATTTGTTGCGCAATTTAGGTTTTGGAAACCACCACCGTAAACCTCTATTAAGTTTCTGGTGGGGGAAAAAAAATAAAATACTGGAAACCACGATAACACTGTTGAATGTCAACGAACGAAGATGTCCAAACTGGCAGAAGTAACGACACCGGAGAGGTAAAACACACTGCAGGTCTCCGTACCGAAGTCCTTACTTAAACTGCTGAAGGAAATGGAGGTTTCCACAAGTATATAAAGTAAGAACTTTAAAAAATGCTGTAATGCTGAATGCATATCGTGTTATTGCTATGCAAGAATTTAATTCTGCCGATAAACAGAAGAAACTCGTCAATGTATCCAAATGTATATCCGATAACGTGGTTCTCGTGGTTTCACCTAAATGTGGAAGGCAACTCGCAATTCCTTGTTTTGGTCTTTTGGTCTCACAGTAATTAAATTCATTCTGTTCATGGGAGATTACACAGTAGTAACATAATATGTACGCAACCTTGCTGTTCTTTCACATGTCCTATGTAATCCACGATTTCTGCTAAGTTTATATAAGGACTGCTACTTGCGTACTCTTTTTCATTCTGCTTCGTTGTTTATGTAAGCTTCGAACTTAGTGCTTAATGAACATCAAATAATAGTTCCCTTTTGTTCTAGTTTCTTCACCAGATACGGAATGCAGGATATTGCCGATGGTCATTGAACACCAAACTGCACAAAAATTATTGTTTATCCACGCAGTTTTGTCATAAGTGGGGCAAAAAATAAATCATTCGCTGTTCCTCTTTGTATGGTCCGTGCTGTACTGTACACATTGTGTTTATCCTAACATAAGGACTCGGTAAGTTCTGGCGATCCTATTGTCCTGTACAGCGAACATGCAATCGGCCTTAATGGTCATGTGCACCACATCTCATGTCTTTCATGCACGAATGTGTCTTTAGAAAAGGTATACCCATCAAAATGTGTCTATCATACTACAGTTAGGTTGTCGAGCTGTTAATGGGGATCTCGTACATACCATCCCTTGATACCATTGAGATAACATTATGCACTCAAAGTGCTTTCTATTCACATTATTATATCTGTCTTTTTCTTTCTTATTAGCTTATTATTATTATTATTATTATTATTATTATTATTATTATTATTATTATTATTATTTACATATTGAACATAGAATTTTTGTTTTCGTTTGTAGCCTTGAACTTCACTTTGACGTCTACTTTTCCATCAGGATTCCACATGTATATTTATGGACAGGCAAAAGTC
Organism: Metallyticus violacea; assembly: GCA_030762175.1. NCBI lineage: Eukaryota > Metazoa > Arthropoda > Insecta > Mantodea > Metallyticidae > Metallyticus > Metallyticus violacea. The sequence continues at coordinate 72,816,050 of CM060838.1, forward strand.
ATAAATTCCCTGCTTTTCAAGTGAGAAATGGATGCAAAGAATCATGTTAGACTGTGTTGTCATCCTAACCATTTTCTAGTTATGATAAAAACAAGAACTATATTTCACTTTTCAGTATAGTTATCCTTTATTGCAATACACTTCTCACATCTTTGAATTAACATTTCAACCCCCCCCCCAAAATAGTCAGAAGTCTTGTCTGCAAAATGGGCATAAACAACATCCATCACTTCTTCGCCACACTTAAATTTTCTTCCTTGAAGGTACTTCTTGAGTTTTGAGAAGAAGAAATAGTCACTGGGAGCTAGATCTGGGCTGTAGGGCGGATGGCCGATCTCCTTGAAGTCACATTTCTTCACAGCTTCCTTTATACTAGAGCTGTGTGCACAGGCGCGTTGTCGTGAAAAAGGCGCACACAACCACTCAGCTTTCTTCGCCTTTTCTCTTTGATGAAAGCACGTAGTGTGTGCAGTAGGCCAGCATAGTGCTTCCTGTTTACTATGATGTTCCTCTTCTTGTAGTCAATGAATAGTATTCCTTCACAGACCCAAAAGATTATGATCAAGATCTTTTTGGTTGACTGAGTGATCTTGGCCTTTAGAGGCGGCGCTTCGCCAGGCTTACGCCACTCCATTGATTCTCTTTTGGACACGGAATCATAATAGAGGATCATAGGCATAACTTTTCTCTCGTGGCCACGGCAGAGGTCAAAAAAAACCGCACAACAGATGACTCATTGCTGCTTTTGGACTGAGGAAAGAAGTCTAGACACCCATCTTGCACTAACCTTATTCAATGCTTTCTCGACCCATTTGAAAAAGTTTAAGACCACTCTTTTTTTCGGTAGAATATGAGGGGAATGCTTCCCCATATACACCGTCTAATCGCTGTTTAATTTCATTTGGAGTAAGTCCTTCTTTTGTGAAGAACTTAATAATAGCTCGAAACTCCATTTTGAAAAGGTTGCAATCTTCTACACATAATCTTCTTTATACAACTGTATCTGAACAACTGAACACAGCGGAGTGAAAATTACAGCTGCAATTATTTATTTAACAGATAAGATATGACACCAGATAAGAATTTTGTGAAGGCGATAATATCTATCGGCGATGCCGGAAACTTATGAACCTACCCTCGTAGCTATTATTATTATTATTATTATTATTATTATTATTATTATTATTATTTATCGGCTAAATTATATTCTATATAGTGCACTGCCTCGCACTACAGTCAAGCAGAAAATATTATGCTTATTATTGTTTATTATTGTTACATACATGAAATTAATAAACATTAATTTTTACCTTTATGACAATTTGGCATTTTATAATGAACATTACACCAACTACGAAGTAATTGATTTCTTAAATGTTTGATTATAATTAGAGCAAAAAAAATCGTACGTATTCTAACACGCAAGCATTGTTTTTCATAAATGCTCCTCTATTACTTTTAGATTTTTAATCTGTCGCTGAGTCGTTCACAGTCTGCCATTCATCCATGTCAATCACTGACTGAACTTTACTTATTCATTTTCAGTTTCTTCGACATGTTTTATGTAGTTTCACTGTCTCGCTGACACTTGGTCACACATCCCCTCACTTTACTGATCGTTTTTTACATTTCTAGATACCACCGTATGTCTTACTTAAGACCATGCCATGTTTATTGAATTAAAAATGCAATTATATGGCGGTAACCCTATCTCTAAATATTTCCAAGTGTTTTCTTTATCTTGTGTGCTGAAAAAAGTTCGTTGAAGACAAAAGGACAAGTACATTTCACCATATATTATTAAAATAAACTTAAATCATTATATTGAACTAAAAATATTCATTCAAATAGTGCAAACGTTTAACTTTTCTCCAAATACGGTTAAATTTTAGGGTTTAGAACCCTGCTAGAACTATAGCAGATGACTCTTCTGTCTTAAGATTAGGTTTTCCAAATAATGTTCGAAAATGTTTGTATTGATTAAGACATGATAATCAATAGGAGCCTCCAACATGCTTTATAAGATATAAATAGACCATAAGCCAAAACCGAGATCTTGAATAACAATTCACTCGCCATTGCTGCCTGGTGTTGTCAAAAACTTTTGTCTGTATCATTCGATCAAATTTTGGCAAGGTTATCGGCCAGAGCGTTTACAAGCCGGAGTTTATTTGCTTTTATACACTTTAATAGTCTTATAATATGTTTTATTGAGGTAAACGTCAGTATAGCCTTGTGCTAAAACATGCTTTGTGTTCTCTAGAGACCTATATCGCCAGCATTGACGTTATTGGATTCATCACTGATGCATTTCTTTGCTAATCGCCACTTCACATCTATTGAAACTAAACGCCTATTCACCATAGTCTTACCTCCATAGGAAAACTTACAGTCTTGTACCTTACGTCTATTATTCGGGTATGCATGTGGGTGATATGCCATTTCTATAACACTCGTTTACTGACATGACGAGTAGAAAAGTTGACAAGACAAATTTTAATTCAATTCTATGTACATGCTTTTTGTTGAGTTCTGACATTTCTCTAGTGTAGTGATATTTTAAATCTTAATTGCAGTAATCCCAACACCAGTATTACCAGCGAGTAATTCGTTGAGAGTTTTGGTGATAGATAATCGCTTTTGTCAAGCACATTTTTTATATATTTTTAAAAATTTTAAAAATGCTTACCTTGTTGTCTATACTTCAACTTATTCCTATGACTAAATTTTGTAGAGATCCTTTGTGATGTAGGACTAACAGAATTTAGATTTTCATCTAAGTTTTATTCGCTAGTAGCTTACCTACCTACCACTGTCGAAAAAAGAAGGAATATTCACACATCATTCCAAGTTTTTACACTGCTAAACAGCAACTGAAAGAGGTTTTGCATATTCTGTTAAGACTTGGACAAACATTAACAGCGATCGAGTGGCCACATTCCTTGTCTCATGTCACCAGAAATGGGGAGGAGTGCGAGGTTGGCATATTCTTGGAACTATGGACGTTAAAGCATGAGATAACTTTCATACTTTTATTGCTTTATTCCCTTTTCTGCCTGCGATACTTGATATATGAAATAAGTGACCATATATTCGGAAATATTCCAATCTCTCTGTTGTGTGATCACATTACAGGTAAAAGGAAACGTATTGCTTTCCTGGATATGCTGCTTCAGGCATCTGAAGAGGGAGCAATGCTGACTGACGTAGAAATCCGAGAAGAAGTGGACACTTTCATGTTCGAGGTCAGTTGTGGTAAACATTTAGTGAAACAATTTACAGATTAAAAGCAAACGTAGAACTAGCAGTGGTAGTGGTAGTGTTTATTTTTCGTGCATAAACATACAAATTTTAACAAAATAAACACAAATAAAAAAACATTAATTTTAAATATAACAGTTAGGAACAGTGCCTTCGGCAATTCCAAAAGGCACTAACTCAAATAAAAATTTATTTCAATTTGATTGACTCAGACCCCAGTCCCCGGTTCATCAGCAGCTACCTACTGGAGTATCCAGGGGACCGGGCTTCGATCCAACCAAAAACAAACACAACTTTAAAATAATTTACACATTCAATACAATATTCAATTATAATTCTTACAATACTAAACCTTCCTTCTTTTTTAATTAAACCCATTCCGCAAAATTTCTGTCCTTGAGCGCTGCTTATTCCTTAGGACTTTATACACACTAACACCCTGCTTATTGGTGTATAAGGATCCTGTTTAACTAATGCTAGATAACTAGTCCCATACCCTCCCCTATTCATTTCATCCTCCTTTCACTATTTGACAATTTTATTCTCAAGCACATTTCCTAAGTATTTTACACCCATAATCATTTCATCTTACCTTGTCTATGTATTTTCCCAGCTCCTTAATGTTTTCATCTGATTTTAAATTTAAAATTCTTCTACCTCTTATTTCATCTGATAGGTTTTCCCATTTTCGTAATAGGAACTGTTCCCTCCAAAACTTGGTTTACTTACATTCTAGTATACAATGACAAGTACTATCGGGTTCTTCACACATAGGACATATCCCCTTAATGTATCAATTTTTTAATCCACTTAAATATTTTACTCCTGTTCTAAATCATGCCAACCCTTCCCTTCCAGCCAAATTACAAATTTCAAATGTCTTTCGTTTCCCCACACATTTTTTAGTGTGCTATAATATACTTTCAGAGATTTTTGGTGTTAAGATTTGCTATATTTCCTGTTTTTCAATATCCTCAATTGTTTTCTCTTTCCAAAATCCTTTAATCAATCTTTCCCCATATTAACCCCATGCCCGCTTCTTGTAACAAACGTAGTAAAGAGCGAACAGTGTTTCAACTAGATTAGATAGACGTTATAATGTCCACTAACTTAGATTTACATATTTTCGTTTAGGAAATAATTGCGATTCTTTGGGATTACATCATTTGCAGATAGTACAATTAGTGTATACAAGCCTTTAGCTTATGTACTCGAGTGAATAAGAACATCTGTAGTATATTTTCATGAATTAGAGATGCTTGTTTGTCATCAGGTGAGTTAATAACAAGCTATACAAGTTGCGGAATTGGCTATAAATGAGTAGATAGGTTAAAAAAAAACGTTAATTATTATTTTATTTTGAATCTATGAACAAACTGGCGTGATATCATTGGACCTTCATCAGTATTAGTTCCAATGTATTTTAGCCTATATATGATTCCAAAATAACCCATATTTACAACAAATTGGCTGATATTTTTTCAAGAATTTGTTCACTGGAATTTCAGAGATGAATACAAGTGAGCTTCGTCAAAGTGTACATATATATTTGTTCAGAGCTATATATATAATATTTATTGATAGATGAATTAATTTATTTGAACATATAAATTAACCTAGTAATGTAAAAAGGAGTTTTAAACATGGCTTTTTGGTTCGTATGTAAGAATCATATTATAAAATCCAACCGAAAAATCTTAAGCAAATGAAGAAAATATTTACATTCCACATTTCCTCCATGTTTTACCAGCTAAAAGCATGAACTGCTCATAATATCTATGCCACTCATATTGTGCATTTGAGAAGATAATTAACGATTTGAGTAAATAAATGACATTTGCTGCATAGTGATCTGGAGAGAGGGAAGAGAACGAAAACTATTTAATATCACTCTTACTTAAATAATACTAAAACAATAGGATTTTTATATTAAGTTCCATCATAAAACACAGTAACCTTCCGATGTCACACGGCTGGCTCACAGCCCGGATTTTATAATGGGAATTCATGAAGATAAACTTTAAGATTGGTGCTTGTCCATAGATGCCTCTAAAGTGAGCTTGAAAACAACTATAGGTTCCTGTAGCCCATAAGCTGGCATGAAAACATGAACCCCTTGTCATGCACTACCCATAATGACAAGTATTCTTAGTGCATTTGTGGAAATTTAAAATTTTACTTTGATTACAACTTGGCTATACTGAATGTTGCTTTCCTTGTGTAAGTGAAACAGCAGATAATGTATTATTATACCAGAAATAATTGGGCAGTCAGTCATTCCCGGACAGTAGAATCAATTCATGGCCATGTCTTACTCTTGAAAAAATATTGCAACCATTGCACACCAAACTAGGTTTGTGTAAGTATTTTGTGAAGGCAATGAATCCTAATAGGGGCGTGATGCACATTTATTCGTCAAAAGCAATTTTCCTAGAAATGGGGAAACAAAACTAAAATGAAGGAATGTTTATGGGCCTTCAGATAATTTGCGAGATATGTTTTAAATGTGCAGGGCTGTTGCATGGCCTTCTTTCGCAAAGGTAGTTACAAACTCTTTAAGAAACTACAGCACAGAGAATTATGGGGGGTTTAGCCAGTGAGCTAATTCAAAAATGCCCAGTGATATTTCACTCTATTTTCAATATTTCCCTTAAAATTTCGGCGCTATGAGCGATGAATTTGAGGATCGTTTTCGACAGGATATCGCTGTACCTGGGAGAATGGAAAGGAAGCAAGTTGGCAAGCTACTGTTCGACATCTTCCTTAAGCAAAGTACAGCCAAATATATTTAGGTTATATTTACATAGATACATTTTATATACGAAAATGTAATTTCAGCTCTATATTATAATGTAATAAGGGTAGGTATTATTTTCCCTAATATTATCAACCGAGGGGGTAGTACTTTATGCCCACCTTCTGTAAGTATTTAATCTGTCTTTTAATTATTTTACTATAGACATGAAGTTAATATTTATTGTCAATCATTGTCTCTATTATTGAATTGCCTAGTTGTTTTATTGTTGGTATTTTTTGAACAATGAGCTGTCAAGGTGATCGTAAAGAACTCCCACATTAGTAGCTCGTGTGATGCATAACATATCTAGAATTTCTTTTCTTTTAATGCTGTTGGCTTCTATAATAATGATTTTGTGTTTCTAATTCTGTTTGTACCAACAATGGAGTTCGTTTATGTAGTTCATCCTCTCATTCTTTGTTAGTCTGACAGTTTGTCCTCTTATAACATTTCTACTTTTTCACTTATTCAAACCCTCTGTTATGCAGTCACAGTAATTTACACATATGATTCACAAAGATTTTTAAAAATGTCTCTACGTCCTTAGACTGACAAAGAAATTATGGATACATATGACGGTGCAATAGTTTCTGATTTTGAATTTGATAATAGTGATGAGGCTGTGAGTGAAACAGAAAATCGAAATATTGTACCGGAGCAAGTTGGTAAAGCAATTTTATCAATTTCCTATGATGAAGATAGGAATAGGTGTAATTGAAGATTACGTCAGGTTTATTACAACAAGTGAAATAATTTTCATGTCTAAGACTTCTCCGTGTACAAGATAATGTAGCACAGAATGTTGTGAAAGAACAGGAAGTACTAAGAAATTAAGGTAAAGTGAAAACTATTAGAAAATCCTTTGAAAAGTTATTTGTTCCAGAAGTTATAAACATCATCATAAAACATACCAATGAAGAAGTAGTAAGAATAAATGTACTAGAAACAAATATATGAGCATTTATGACTTACGAGTACATAGGGGCTTCTTAAATGTACCACAAACAGATATGTGCTAATTTATGGCTTATGTAGGGGCTTCATATATATATATATATATATATATATATATATACCTCTGGTCGATTATTTCTGGTAGATTCATATATACTGCATCTATGAGCAGGACCACATCTCTGCAACTAACTAAAATACACTGCTGAACAAAATTAGAGGAACACATATTTAAATCAAAATCCCAAAATAAATATTGATACAATTTAATTTTTGACAATTTTTGTCACATATTGAAGAACTGTGTAAAATTAGAATAGGTATTCAAACAAACTTTCTGTTTTATGGGATTAGAACTACGAACCAATTATTAATTGATACAGAAAACAAAGCGGAAATACAAGATTACATTGTTTAGTAATCAATGTTTCCATGGTTATTTCAACACTCAGTACGTAGAGTGTCCTCCGTGAGCTGCGATGACTTCATAACACCCACGTGGCATGCTTCACACCAGCCTCCTAATAAACATTTGTGGGATTCTCTCCCGTTCTTCAGTGAATGCATTTGAGAGTTCTCCCAGGTTCTGTGGCACAGAAGAACGCTCGTGAACAAGTTTTACCAGCTTATCCCATAGATGCTCAGTGGGATTGAGGGTAGGACTGCATGCAGGCCAGTCCATCGCCCGAATTTAGTATTCTTGTAGGACATCCGTGCTGTATGAAATTAAGCATTATCATTCTTTAGAAGCAAGTTAGGGTACGACATCTTGAAGGATAATGTCATCAACGTAAACATCAGCTGTGGGACAACAACAAACTCTGTCCGAGACTCAATAGTAATGCCAGCCCAAACCGCTCCCAAATCTGTCATGTTCATAATAATGGCTAGAGCAAGACGTTCACCATGGCGTCTGCATTCACGTGTACGACGATCACAACCCGTCAAACGAAATCTTGACTCGTCTGTGAAGAGAACGGCCTTCTATTGGCAGAGCTGCCAGTTGAGACGATTCTGAGCAAATCTCAGTCTGGCTTCCTTATGCTGACGTGTCAAACGAGGTGCTTGAAAGAAGTTTCTAGATCTCAATTCTGCATTTCTCAGTCTGCTTCTTACAGTCTGATCCGAAATCAGCACTTCAGTTATTGCGCGTACATCATTTTGTAGATCCCTGCCTGTAGATTTGCGTCTGCACAAAGCTGATAGGACAAGACATCTATCCTGTACCTCTGTTGTCTTCTTACGCCCTTGTCCGGGCCGCCTCTTGTATCATCTGTCTTTATGTAACGTTTCGAAACATTATGGATCACAGAACGGCTGACATGAATTCTGGAGACAAAGCGAATGGAATGGCCATCTTCAATCAACGCAATTGCTTGTGCGACTGATGTTTCATTCAGATGTCTCATTGCTCTGTATTAACCTCAGAAAACACAAAATAACAATTTCTTACCATAAATTGCTGTTAAATCCTGTTTTCAAAAAAAAAAATAAGTCAAACTTTGCTTTCAACAGTTCTTGAAATTTCACTAACTTATTCAGAAAAAAAAATAACAAATTCTAAAAGAGTTTTATTCTAGTTTTAAACAATACTTCAAAACATAACATCTAACTGTAAAAATTACATTGTATCAATATTTATTTTAAGGCTTTGATTTAAACATGCGCTTCCCTAATTTTTTGAGCAGTGTAATTAGATAAAGGAATGCAGGGAACGAGATAATTTTCCATTGCATTGCTAGGATTCACACAGTAATTGATGAAATGTTAACATTGTTCCGTGGAAGATGTCCATTCAAAGTGTTCATGAAGGATAAACCAGGGAAATGTGGCATATTCTTACGCATGTTCACTGATTCAAAAATAAGATACATTCTTAGCATGCAACCAGATGCGGGGAAGATGAATGATGAAACTAAACAAGAAAATTCAGCTGCAGTTGCTGAAAAAGCTTGGTGCATATAAATATTTCTAAACAATGTAACAACATAGAGATACTATACTTCTGTTGATTTGGTTGAAGAGCTATGGAAGAAAGATATTTACAATTGTCGGAACGCTACGATTCAACAGGAAGTACACTCCTCCAGAGTTCAAAAATATTTCTGGAAGTGAACTGTATTCAAGCAGACTCGTTTTCAGTAATCCTAACCCACCAGAGACCCGAATCACAATTGTTTCACGTATCTATTGTGAAACACCTGAAAGGAATCTTCTTATGCTACAATGGCAATGCAATAGGTTCAAAGCCTGATCCAAAGAAAGAAAAACTCTGTATTATAATGAAACAAAAGACAGCGTACGCACCGTCGATCAAATGGTAAGGAAATCTTCTGCACAAAGGGCTACCTGTTTTCTTTCCCCTCATTGAATAGCCGCTGTAAATGTTATACAATATTTCTATACACTATTACCTGGCTGGAATAAAAAGATGTCAAATCAGAGACGACCATATCTGCGAGAATTAGGATTGCCCGATAAAACCACCTATTGAAGCTATTAAAAAAGACCCACAGATGTATCTCAGGACTACAGAAGAACGTAATCATAGCCATGGAAGGAACTCTTGAGGGGAAGATCCGGCAGACTTTTGATTCTTTTTTTTTTTTATTTGCTTTATTTACGGACGGACGCTCCTTAACATCTCAGATCTTTAGCGTCCCATTCAAATCAGGGCATGAAACGGCTGACAAATATTGCTAAGGGGTCTCTTTTTTCAGGCTTGAAGTTCGTTTCCTTGCCGTAAATGTACGACACGGGACCCATGGCTTTACTTCCCTTCCGAAGGAAGCCACACTTAGGATTTTTCCGTCCGAATCCATAGGCTCTGGTCGGGATTAAACCCGCGATTTTAGGTTTAGAAGGCAAGTATGGTTACCACTACGCCACCAGGACCCAGGGAAGGAAGTGAGTGATGGTAGGCGACGTTGCTATTTGCGTACAAGCGAGTGCCGGTCTAAGAAAGAAAAATACAACAAAATTAGTAAAACAACAATAATTTGTAGCAATTGTCACAGGTATACACTTTTGATAGACACAGCAAGAAAACAGGGCTTTGTTCAACATGTGGAGCAAGTTCTGAAATGTTCAGTGACTGTACCATCAAAGATTCAATTTAGATACTACCCTAAGGCTATTGTTATTTTTAGAAAGTATCAATCATTTATTTGCACAAAATGTCTGCTTTCAAATATATGTCACATTAGAACTCAGCCTACTATTTCAAAACATGTAATTTGATTAATGAAATAAATGTTAAACAAAGTTAAGTATTAACTTTTCAAGCATGTTTACGATGTAATTTTAAAATAAATTTGTTAAAAAAATTAATTTGTGGTTATAAAATACCCTGCCCACACCCTCGGTATTAGTTCTGTAATGTAGGTTGATATTGCAGGTTAAATTATGTTTTAGAAACTCTTGCGATTACTGCAAAAGTCTAATTATTGATTGGTAACTCTAAAGAGATTTAAAATAAGCATGAAAAGTAACAACCATTTTTTCTCTTTTAGCAGACAAATGATTTCCTTATGTTAACCAGCGTTATTGATACATTAGTAGGCAAGGTATTTGATAACTTTGCATTTTTAAGCCCTGTGTATGATTAAATAATGAAAAACTGATTGTTAGGATTTTTTTAAAAATTTGGTCATTTTTGGAATACGTAAGTTTGGAAATGTTTAGATAATTTTGAAGAATTTTTAATAATTTTCTGGAGGGCAATGATATTTATACTATGAAAATTCATTTATCTTTTAGTGTGTCTGCTTTTTCTGTTTGTCAAGACATCAAATTTAGGAAACAATTAGTTCTAAAGCATTAGCTCTTAAAATACGGGGCAAATCTTAATACCTCGTCACGTCCCACTGAGTTTCCAGTGTCTTTCTTCTAAACCATAACACCATGGAACAATTAATAATAGAAGTGTTTCGTGCATATTAAAATGGGGAAACAGAAAATTATACGAGCACATGTAATAGTCTGACACCAAATAAAATATTTTAAATTTAGCAGCATATTGTCTTACTGACATCCAGTCATATATGCATGCCCTCCTGTGTATATATTTTGTCATGATGTTTTGTTTAATGCTTTAATTATTTAACGTTTTTAAATGTGTTTTCTCCTTTTAATACAAACGTGTGTAATAATTTCATTGTTTTTTCTATTGTATCTAAAATAATGAATTTACTTGAAGCAATAGGGGAAACAAGAAGTGTTTTTAAAAAGAAAGATAAATAGATTTAACAAATTTTACTACATAAAATAGAGCGTACTGAATATATAATTTCCACCCCACTTACATAAAGCACCTCCAGAGTAGAAGAATTTTGATCAATTAGGCGTGTAAAGGCAACAAATGTGGAAATCAAGCTCTAAGCTAAAATCACTATGGTGGAAAGTTCGCCAGGCAGTCGCTCATCATTGCTCTTGATTTGAAACCAACTAATCCTTCTAGCGCTAATAATGGCCTGGCGGAAGTACTGCCAGAAATACCTATCTCGGCTTCACTGCCACGAGATACCTGAGAGTTCCAATCCAGCGTTGCTACTGTAACATTAGTACGTCAAAGATTGAGCAGAAACTATAAATGTTTCCGTTTCTCAAATTGTTAAGAATAATGTAATTAATAAATGAGCAATAAATGAATAAATTATCCAATTCTATCTCTGTTTGCACTAAACATCTACTGAAAGTGATTGCAAAGACGTGACAACGTTGTTTTCCTGAACTATCTTTAATACACCTCATCCTCACACATGTCATATCGACGTAACAAAACGAACTGCTAGCTAACCTGTGATTTCAGTTCCGGAAGTCTTCAGTCTTGTTCCGTACTATACCTCCATTATTCAAGGCTTAGGTTTAATAGACTCGCCTACACTTCCCCTTACTTTTTCCAGGTAAACAGGCATAGTTCTGCGTTGAACAATGTTCAATTGTTCAGTGTTTAATGTTCAATTTTCAGTTGACTACTAAACAGGAAACTGCTAAGATAAAGTGAAAGAAAGTATAAGTGTTAAATAAAACCGATTTGTTTATGGTTGTGGAGTTTTTCTTCTTCTTCTTTTTCTGCTAACGGAAAAATATTCAACGAGGTTTGTAATTTATGAGTGAATGCTGCAAAAAAGTTTATTGGTAGAGCAAAATATGTCGCGAGAGAAACATAAACCTTAGTTTGTAGCCAGATAAACAGTAGTGTAGAGCAAATGCAACCATTCAATATATTTACCATTTATGAAAAAATGTGCACAGTATTTTTATGCGCCAAAATTGCACTGAACAAATCGCAGCATTCAAAGCTGGGAAGTTTCTTAGAAGAAGAGAACGGATAATTAATCTACATCTCAGAACATTAAAAATAACACTTTTTGCTGGTGGAATGACAAAACTTTGCAAGAAATAAGGATAAGGATTGGAGAAATAAAATAAATAAATATGCACAGATGACACGCTTTAGGACACATGTAGCAAACATTGTTCATATTTCATATTCATATAATTACCTCTTTAGTACCAAAATAAATGCCTTATATAATAATTTACAATTATTATTAACGTGCCCTCCTTTTGTTTTCCGTTTGATTTTGTTTTGTTTACTGTTTTATGTTATAAATGCATTCAGTTTTGTTAATTATTATTTTAGCAAAAAATAATAGGTCATTAAATATTTTACCCTGGCCATTATTCTGTTGTTATTACAAACAGCTTCAATTTTGTTTTAAGTATTATTTAATATTAATACAAAAATTAATATAGTTATTATCGGTACTATTTACTGATTTATAACAATTAATTTGGTTAATATACTACTACTAATCTTTTACACTTTTTCGCCGGCAGTTAAAAACGATTTAAAAGGGGGTAATGAATCAGAGTCAAGCACATATGTGCGCATTATAATAATAATAATAATAATAATAATAATAATAATTGTTATATAATAATTACATATATTTTCTGTGTAGCTACTCTCAGATTCTCTATTTATTACTTTAAAATATTCATATTTGAAAACATTGATTGTATTTGGAATTGACAGCAGCATGTGAAATTGATTTCAGGGTCACGACACGACTAGTGCTGCAATAGGATGGACTTTGTTTCTACTCGGACTCCATTCTGACGTACAGGTATAAGATCATTACAATATTAATTTTTAGATTTTAGATATATCGAAGAGTAACGCAGAATTTTTGTAATTAATAGTAAAAGTGTAGGAGGTTTTTCTTTAAAATTGTGTTTAACGCCCGTTTTTACTACTGAGGCAATACAAGCGGTGGACACTGATGATACACGAGATGAAATGATAAACTAGAAAAGGAAGAAAGGAAGTGTTCCAGGTGTAAGTTTAGGGCACTTTTCCGGCATTTGCCATTTATGAGGACTAAAGAAAATTTGGGAAAAAAACTCATTGAGGGAGTAATTGTAGGAGATTCACAGCTAATGACAAAGTGTTTATTCAAGCGCATCATACAGGGAATATTATTACATCTTGAGAATATTTAACAAAATAGTAATGTTAAGAATGAATTTCCACAATGACATTATTCTAATGCCAAAGCAAAATATTACATGTTGATTATATCTTTCAAATTGATTTGAAACAATATAATAACTGTAAATAATGACTACATCATATATGATTGTAAATGTATAATTTAGTGGTATACTGTAAAACCTTTAAGAAAAATAATTATGCTGAAAAAATTATAGATATACTATAATTACTTTATATGAAATCACCCACAACGTTAAAAATTACAACTAAAATAGTTTATAACTACAAATTATACCCCTTACATTCTGACTGACTTATATTAACCTATAAAACATGGGCATACATATAAGGCAAAACCAAACAAAATATGTCGTAATATATGTTAGAATGCAAAAATATATAAAATTAGTAAAACTTATTTTCTTGCGAAAACATTTTACGAAAACAAAAGGCTATTCTGAAAAAAATAATGGAAATACAATGTTATAAATAAAGCCCAGCACAATGTTTTACTTATCGGATGTTATGCATTGGTTGGTTATTTCATACCACTGATATTTTCCATTAGTGAAATATTTAAATGGCAGCGCGGTGTTATAATCGTTAAGACTACTCGCCTCACACTGAGGTTTGATGTAATTTGCCGGACAAAGCAGAGCCTGGGCATATTTTATCCGGCACTCCGGTTTCTCCTGGCAATTATTCCGCTATTGCTTCATCATCACCTCATCCCTATCTTCATCTTCATCATTGAGTGTAATTTAACCCGCCGATTCTCCTTGCGCGCATTTACTAATGGGCTACCCTACTGCTCTCTGCCGCTTATATATGAGACTCCGATGCCTAGACTGCAAGTGAGTTGATATTAGAACTTATTCGCTCATATGTAAATACATTTTCCTACATTATTAATTTTTTCTATGTCAAAATAAGTTTAATGGTTTGTTAAAATACAAGATGCTTACCAGTCATCTGATTTCATTGCTTGTCGTGGTCAGTATCATTCAACATTGCAAGAAGTCATATAACCTCTGAAGCACAAGAAGTGTTCCCAATGAAATATCTTCAACAATTTTATCACTTAGCACCATGTACAAATGTAAAGTATCTCAGATACCACCTGGACTTTTGTTTTAATCTTTGAATTCATGTCCCTTGTAGCCACCGTAAGTTTCTGTGTTGTATTTTTAGTCAAAGACATTGTTTTTGATTTTCCAGTTTTATAATGAAACATGACAACTGGTCAAAGTGATTCTGATGTAAAGAAGCACCTGCCTTCAACTCTTGAGGTTCACAGATGCCAATGGCTGATTCTGGTAGAAGCTAACAAGTGTGCCTGAGCTGGACTTTATTGCACTCACTAAATGTACGAAGGCATAAGGCATAACTTCTAGTTCTAAAATTTAACTTTATAATAATCGTAAAGTACACGTTTCTTAATTGTCACTTCCTGTCTCGCCTATGAGCAAGGAGCTGCTCTGAAGTTCTGCTTTGTATCAACACTTCTTCAGCTGAGGCCTATGCAATGTTATGGGAGACTTATTGAGAGCTTATTCTTCCTATAACAAGCTCGGAGATAGTTTCAAATGTTAAAAGAGGATAGGCAATCAGATTCAAAGGAAGGCGGAGATTCGACTCTCCAGTTTGTGCTCTAATAGAAGAAAACATTAACATCGCTGCTGTCATTGTGAGAGAGGATCGTCGAATTAAGAACACTTGCAGAAATTCTGAAATTTTCACTGGGTGCCACCCACACGTTCATAACTGCACGACGGTTGCACATGAGATGTGTTTATGCACAGTAGGTTCCAAGACTGCTGATTCCCGAACAAAAGAACGTTCGTGAGCAGGTTTTGGTTGCAGTTGAAGATAATGTTACAGAAGGTAATCACTGCTGATAAAACTTGACTACATTATTTCAATACTGAGAGTAAACTTGAAGTTCTGTATGAAATCTCCATCATCACAAAAAACAAGCATTCTCATTTTTCTATAATGTGGCGAGGGACGCCACAACCGTGCCCTATGGGGACAACTTGGCGCTTAATTCAGGCATCCTAAGAGCAACGGGGAGGACCTTAAGATCTTAGCTAAAAAGTTAGCATTAACAAATAATCTTTTCATTCACTTATTTATTAATATCTTAATACAGTACAGTATCCACGTACGTGAGACATTTAACAACCGGCGTCTATGCGTCCTGGGTCTTCGATGTTTTCCATTGGCTAGCACAACGTCCTCTTTAGCAACCTGCCTCAGGCAACTGATTCGAGCCACAACTCTCACACTACTACTGTCTACAGCTTACCCCTAAGGTCTATTCACTATCTACTCACTCTCCCATCCCATCTCATCTCTTACCGCCTTTACTGTAGATTGCTAGGCCGTCACCACATAATACACAGTCAATCTGCATACGGCATGTAAGCCACAATATTTAAGGAATAGTTTACCAGCATGTCGCACCTGCAAACACAACTGTAAAGGATCAATACTCTATACTACAAAGAAGTCTTCTGCAAGGCATTCACAAGCAAAAGATCACACTTGCTTGCAATAAGCTGGATGTTGCACCACGATAATGCAGGCCGCACTTATGATTTTTGTTTGTGTGTTAATTTTATTTATTGTCGCTTTGGTCTTCTTGCGACGTCTGTAGATTGTGGAGTGAATACTATAGTTGTAAGGCTGTAGGAATGAATGAAATGAAATTAATTAATGATGGCGCAAATGACCTTGTTAGCCTTGGCATCTAATTTCAAATTCTCAGGGCGAGGAAAACTCCCCCCAAAAAACCTATCCATACAACTTGATATGACCGGGATTGGAACCCGGACCTCTGGACCAGTAGTCACGAACTCTACCAGTAGACCATGGAGGCAATCCAATTTAAAATGGTGTTGCTCAATATCTCTCAATGTTTCCTTACAGTCCATATTTAGCCCCACATGACTTGAGAGATAAGAGTCCATCATCAGAAACAGTAATGAAGGTTGCAGAGGCGATTCTGAAGGATCTGTCAAAAAGGGTTTCCAGTATGTCTTTACATATGGGCCGAAATGCTGCGACAGGTGCATTGCATCCAACGGGTACCACTTTTGAGAAATATCATAAAAATTATGATGGTATATAAAGGTATGTGGTCAAAAATTTTGATCTTTTTTTTATCGAATAACCTTCGTATTATTATATAAAACAATAGATTCTCTGAAAATATTGATACATCACCTAAAATTATTTTCCACAAGAAACATAAATGATACAACGATGGAAAAAGCAGGGCAAATAATAAGTTATACGTAATGTAATTTAAAAGATATAGAATAGTGAAAAAAGTGTAAAACATGTAAACTTTAAACTTACAATACAACTATTCGTACACATTTCTCTTTCTAATGGGCGGAATTACTTCTGGATTACATAAAAATGCAGGATATAATTACGATATAATATTCTAAGTCATTAGATTCATTGTGGTTAGTATTTTTACTTCGGGGTTTTCCTCAGCTCAAAAGAGTTTCTGTTCTCCAAGCTCACATAGTGTGAATATCATGCATTCTTCATGATCACTCAAAACCATGTACTTCAAAAACAAAAGAAAAAGTACAAAATCACAGATTTAAACACACTTGACCTCATTTTAGCTAAATCTGTTACGTTCCATAGAAAGAAGAAACCATCTCTCTTTTGCAAATATAGACTGATGATGGTCAATAGTGTGTGTGCATGAGTAAAATCAATGTGCTCCTGAAACACTTCAGCGAAAGACTATTTATGATGTTTATTGCACAAAAAAAATTCTTGTTCATGACAATTTTTTCATTCCTTATTGTAGGATAAAGTGTACGCGGAGCTGGAAAGTATTTTCCAAGGGTCCGAGGCGTCTGCCACCATGCGGGATCTGCAGGAAATGAAATATTTGGAGCGAGTGATCAAAGAGACACTCCGGCTGTACCCCAGCGTTCCTTTTATAGAAAGAACGCTCCCGGAGGATGTAGTCTTAGGTAAATATTGGAAGTAATTAATGTAATAATTAGCGTACAAATTTAAATGCATGGAGCAATTAAACAATTTAAATGTTCTACTAAATGACTTTATTGGTATTAGAGGCAGAAATGCCTATAAGCTTTGAGAACAGCAAATGAGAATATTCCATTCTTAAGTTGATTCTATCAGCTAATTACAATCTATCATCACAAAAGCAGAAAAAAGTTTATAGGTTTTAAATACATTTCAAAGGCTATTTATGTAAAATAAAAACGTTATACTTTGTTAAGTTACTGAATAAAATAACTTCGTTGTATTTGCCAAAGCGTTTTGAAGTTCTGAATCTTATTGATTGCTTTCCATTGTGTAACAAAAGGATGTTTACTTTTTAAAATTTATACCTATTAATTACCCGTTGATTTCATTAACAGTCTAGGTTAAAATATACTTTTTCATCTGAGCTACTGCCTTTATTTGCTATATATCATATGCATTGTCATAAAATTAAACATTAAAGATCTTGTAAAGCACAGTATAATAGAAATTATAAGAACCAGAGACACGGATATAAATAAAACAATGAAAAAATCGCACAGATGTAACAGTAATTCGAACTGCTTGTGCTCTTCAAAGGCAGAAGACAAGTGAAGGTAGTAAAGGCAGATAATAAAGCTCGAAATTTACCTAATGTGTGAAAATAGCAGAAACAAGGCACACTCGGAACAGAGAGGGTAAGCTAAATAAGTAAGAATACTACAGAACTTATGAATATGCATATTAAAACATTAAAAAGGAATAAAAACTAAGTCAGAGGGTACTTGCTTTATGCTTAAATTACTGATATCTGTCACTAAGATAACAATCAACCTTGATGCATTAACGTAAAGCTAAATTAAATGTGAGACTTTCAGTTTCAAAGCTCGCTCGCTTTTGAATGATCTCCATCACTCAAAATTTCCTGTAGAAAATCGTCTACATCCATCTCCGAGAAAGTAAAGTAGATTATGTTACGAGTTTTCCATCCATAAACTGCTGAAAAAGTACCGGAATATCAAATATGTACTAACTACAGCTCCAAATTTCATTTTGAGGAAAAAATAAACCTTCATCTCTTGCAGAAGAAGTTTCCGCCATTTCCATGCAGTATCTAGTCACCCATCTAATATGGGAAGACAAAAAGGCGATATATCCATTTCATACACAATGACGCCATATATATCTGCCATTAAAGTGCCACACTGTATTTCAACTCACGTCATCTTGTATTGTGTCAGCTAATGCAGTCAGAAGAGAATTCGTTAATCATGTTGCGGCGGATTTTAAATAATGAGAGAATGTAATGGGGAAAGATGATGGGATAATTAGACGTAAGAATTGAGAAAGGATTG
This sequence comes from Metallyticus violacea, assembly GCA_030762175.1. Lineage (NCBI taxonomy): Eukaryota > Metazoa > Arthropoda > Insecta > Mantodea > Metallyticidae > Metallyticus > Metallyticus violacea. The sequence continues at coordinate 72,834,939 of CM060838.1, forward strand.
ATTATTAATTGCTTAATTGGCGGTTTGAATATACTTCTTTTCTTCCTCTCCCGACGATTTTCCGCGGACTTACAGATGCCTCGACTAGCTCTTCTTTTACTGGAATTTTTATGATCTGCAGACCTTAGGCGAAGGAGTCAAGGATGAACAACATTCATCTTATTATGAGATGAAACACTATTTATTGTTCCAAGTCTGTTTCACCTAAATAAACCACCGTTACTCCTTGGAGAATATGTTCTACTATTTGAGCCACTTTTGCAATAACCATAAGGATCTCTTATTTATTCCACCAGCAATATTTAACACAGGAAGAATCTTTTTACTCAATGCTGGTCTTCAATGAATGTTAATGTTAACTGCTGATAGCTACAATACTGCTGCCCTCGCGCTGCATTAGCGAATAACAAGTAAGACGAAAATCAACTGACTAATGATAAGCAGAAACTAGTAATAGCAAATCACAAGCAACTCGGAGTAATGCCGGCCAACTAAAAATATTATAATCTTTCCTGAGCCTTGCAAGACAGTGCTACTCTGACAACTCTGACACTGCCTACAACCCAATGAAACTGGCCAGACTGGCCCTGACCCCCTAAAATAGTAAGCTTAAGTAAACATTGCAGTCGGTCAGTCTTAGATGCTATCTTTATTCTTTTTGAAACATGATTTTAGAAAGATCTAGAATATCTCATCTCATCTTCGCGTTTAGATTGGATAATATATTTCCCAACGGTCTTTCTTATTTTCCTGATTGGCTAATTATACCTACGTGACTTCCATCTCGTAAATATCGCCGCTTCTTCTTTTCGAGAGGTTATCAGCCTATCTCTTCCCTTACTTAATATAATAAAAGCAAAACTCTCTGATTGTGTACAAAAAAACAACTTTTATTAGGATCCTGCTTTACAATTCTCCAAGTAATAGCGGTCCATTTCCCGTTTGCTTGGGTCATGTATACAAATATTGTTACACAATAGGTTTCTTTGTTCTCTTTTCATGTAAAGCTTTTTTACAGAAACTAGGAGGTGTTCTCGCTGTGCTAAAAATAACATAACAAACAATAATTCTTACATGTACAGGAAATAAAGATAACACTGCAAACTATGATTACATCTAACTTACATAGAATGAATTAGTATGACATTTCATAATACGCATAGGGTGGAAGCAATTAAGTTTCGCCTTCAAGTGGTGCCCGTGTTTTCTTGTAATTGCGTGAATTGCCGTATCACTACAGCATTATTTACACCAAAATGTCCTGCAGGACGTACGCATACGGAACAGTTGGTAAGCTTTACGTAAGTATTTGGACCGAGTGAGAAAAATACCATAAAAATGGACACAATTATCCTACCAGACAAATATCTTCAAATCAAAATTAGAGAACATTGATATGCGCTCGAATGGAAGGCAGCCACTGGAGCAGTTTATTGTGAGTATGGCAGGGTTATTCAGGAACATTAAGGGTATTAAGTCACATTGTTCACGTGAATACCGAACTATATAACTCAACTAATATGGACATTATTAGACATCAATGAAAGGTAGAGGTGTCGCTGTTGTAGTGAATGATGATTTTCCGAAGGCTTCATCTTCATACCAGGAATGGTAAAATCCTTCATTACTTGTCAGTTGCATTTCGCCGATACCCGTAAGCTCAAGAGTTTCATTCTTTATGATCCGTTGTAGTGAAATTAATACGTATACTAAATTTTAATTCAAATTACATGTGCGTTTCTCTCATATGAACGTTTATATGCTGTTCTTACTTTTGTCATAATCATTCAAGACAGAGATGGTGGGTGTGTCGTCAAATTTCTTGCATTTGCATCGGTAAGAGAGACTTGATTTTAACAGAACGCCTATGATTGTTCCTATGAAAAGAAATGACACTAAGTATTAAACCAGTATTACATGTTTTGTAAGTTTACAAGATAATTGGAGTCATAGTCAGCAAATGAAGTTAATTATAAAATTTCTGAATAAATTTGGGCCGTGGAACGACTGACAGGAATAATTTATTAGCACACGTGTTGTGTACTTAGTACATTGGCATGGGAATCAGCCTGCTTCGGGTGGATAAATAAAAATTTAAAATCGGAAGTGTGCTAAAACTATGGCACAGATCTAGAAAAACCATTTAAAGTGAATGGATTAATAAATTCTCGTGGAATTCTATCAAAATAGATTTATACTCTACGTCTCAGTGATGTATTTGATCCTAAGGTGAGTTAATTTTTGCCTTTGAACTTTTGTGCGCTGAAATGACAAGTGTTTGTAAAAGGCAGGAACTGTAGACAGTTTCCGCTGATTAAAAGAGAAAAAGAAATATATATTTTACTATACGGTAGATGACAGCTGTCAAATTGAAGATATTGATGGATTCAATATGCACGGATGTAATTAATCATTGCGTGAAGAGATGTCAATATATGAAAAAGTTGCAGCACAGAGGAAGATAAAAGAGGTGAACTAAACTGAATATTTGAACTTAATATTCTTGTTGTACTGATCTGTTCTCAATTTCCTGGACTATTAGTCTAAAGCATCAAGAGATTATCAATCTGAACCATAATAATGGTGCAAGAGGGTCTAGCCTTAGGAATTCCTGTTCTAAGCAAAAGGATTTGGCATTCTGGTGTCCATTCCACTGCCTTTAATTTGTACATATTATTTGTTATCAGAACTTTACACATTCTGAGTGAGAGACAGGTCGACTAAGTCACGAATAAAATTTCTGGAGCCAATACTTCATGGTGAGGGAGGTTAATATAAAGTGACGTCACATCAATAGTGGATAAGAATGTGCTGAGAATATGCCAGCTTTAGAACACACAAAAATGATAACAATCTTTGATATAGAACTAATGGGGTGGAATAAAATATCTATTAGCAGGAATGCGTTCATAGGGGGACGAAACTGGCTACTATCGGGCCTCCTGCAAAATTCTTTTTATAAATTTTAGATAGGAAATATATAATGGGAGTACAAGGGGCATTTTTAATAGTGTTTAACCCCCCGTTTTTACTACTGAAGCACCACACGCAGTGGACAAGTATTTTTATGGAAGGAACCGTTCCAGGCCTAAGTTTAAGGTACCTTCCCCGACATTTTCCATTTATGAGGACTGAGGAAAATCTACAAATATCCTCAGTCAGGGAGGATGATCCTGACGTGATTCGAACCCCATACCCCCGGCTCACGAGTCCGCGCCTTAACGACCTCTGCCACCAGTGGCGGTATTTTACAGTTCGATAATATATGTTTATATTTAACTCTTCCTTCTTCCTTTCTGTTTAATGTTCAGTGCTGATTGGCAGATTCCAATTGAAATAGCAGCACATCTAAGTATTTTTTTTTCAATGTGGCCCAACCCTCACATATAAATAAAAAAAAAACTATTTGTCCGAGTAAATTGGTATGAAAAATTTAGGTTTAGGTTGTTGTGCCATTGAGAAAACTCTCTGCTAGTCTATGAGGCAGTCATCAGCTTTGGTGCCAGCATTAATTTTACTGTGCATATTCACCATGTAATGCCTAAAATGATTAAATATTTTGTTTTAGGTTCTGAAACCGTTCCTGCCGGAGTAAACGTTCTTCTCCATATCTATTTTGTTCATCGAGACCCGAAGAACTTCCCGGAACCAGAAAAGTTTGACCCGGACAACTTTCTTCCGGAGAGGGTAGCCAAAAGACATCCATACTCCTTTGTAGGCTTCAGTGCTGGACCGAGGAACTGCATTGGGCAGAAGTTCGCCTTGTTGGAGGAGAAGGCTGTGCTCAGTGCTTTGCTGCGAAAATACAAAATAGAAACAGTCGGCACCAGGGATGACACAAAATATCTGACAGAGTTAATACTCAGACCGCTAGATGGAATCAAAATTAAAATCACTCCTCGAAGTTCTTCCTGAATACTTTTTGCTGTAACTCTGTCTAGGAATCTGTAGAGCAAAACTGTAAATATCAGCAGAGACGGGAGAAAGCCAGTGGTCGGAGTCAAGGTACTGCAAATATGTAATGCTTCTGACAAAGTTGCTCTTGTGTTTTTCTTTTATTTTACAGTGAATGTATGACTTTATCGCGACACGTGTAGATTGTGAACAGAATACTGTAGGTTTAGACGTAAGTCTACAGTTTGTAGAGATGAATGAAATGAAATAAATAACGATGGTCTAAAAGAGCTCGGAGTCCAGCCAGGAAAGGAAATAGAATACAGGAACTCAGAAGTTAGTCGCAAACGTTACCACTAGACCACAAATGTGTTCTTGTGTTATTAAATGACACAAACCGAATTAATTGCTCGAAACTGGACCCCAAGAATTATATCCTGGAGAGCTTCCAATGCATTGCCCATACCCAGAAGTGTGATCTTAAAAGAAAATAACTTACTCTCAGACTAAACATTTATAATGCTCTAATTAAAATACCATTAGCGACCTGATATTGTGGTAAGAACAGCCTCTCTGCAACACGCTCACTTACTATTTTACCACCAGATGGAAGTGTATTTTCATTTACACTCGATGTTATACGGCACTCTCCAGATAGCAGAACAGCTTCTGCTTTACGACTTTGCATGTTAACACCTGTTGGGTTAAAAGAGAAATGGTCCCCTCTCTGCACTCGAGTTTTACTTGACGTTACACACACGGCGAAAATGAAAATCTCTGGTCAGCTAGTGCGACTCCTTCTGCTTGCTGCAGGTTGCAGTCCCGAGCGACAACGGAGAGAGCCGAACTTATTCACTCCACGCACCTGTCATGCTAACCAGAGAGAGAGGAATTACTCACCTCACTCCCGAATGGCAGCGGCTGCGGTAGTTTAATCTTACACGGAAGAAAGCGCGAAGATGATGGGCTCAGTTGTCAGTTTCTGCAAGGGGAATGCGATGAGATATTTTCTTTCTTTCTTTCTTTCTTTCTTTCTTTCTTTCTTTCTTTCTTTCTTTCTTTCTTTCTTTCTTTCTTTCTTTCTTTCTTTCTTTCTTTCTTTCCTTCTTTCTTTCTTTCTTTCTTTCCTTCCTACTTTTTTCCTTCCTTCCTTCCTTCCTTCCGTCCTTCTTTCTTTCTTTCTTTCTTTCTTCTTTCCTTTCTTCCTTCCTTTTTTTAACAGCAAACAGTCTTCTCTGTGGAATAATCTTCCTATTTTGGGACATTTCTTGAGTTCTAGCCATAGATACTTGTTCGTTTTGGTTGCCAACTGCGGGTAATTTTTACTATAAGGATGCCGTGACTTTTTTTTTTCACAACTTCATATTCTGCTGTTGTGAAAATTTTCATAATAGTAACCAATAACTAGCAAGAAACTTTTTATTTTTGTTCTGATAGGGGGACGAATAGTTCGGGCTTTCTTATTCCCTCACTTGGGCCAGTATTTCCTCCTTTTCATTGAGAACAGAAACATCTTCAGTGTCTATTATAAGGCTGTTAATATCTTCAGCATATCCTGAAGGGTGTTCATAGCCAACCTGAAATTGACAAATGCCTTGTAGTGTTTCCACACATTCCATTTAAGTCTGTCCTGGTGGTGTAGTGATAACTATACTTGCCTCCTAAACCTAAGATTGCGGGTTCAGTCCTGGACAGAACCGATGGATTTTTTCGGGCGTAAAAATTCTAAGTATGGCTTCCTTCGGAAGGGAAGTGAATCCATGGGTCCCGTGTGTACATTTACGGGCATGATAAAGAACCCCAAGCCTGAAAAAATAGGCCTCTGAGCAAAATTTGTCGGCCATTTCACGCCCTGATTTGAATGGGATGCTGATGACCTGAGATGTTAAAGAGCGTCCTTAAATAAACCAAATAAAAAAAACACATTGCATTTTATGCTGGAATCAACACACGTGCAAAGAGTATCTTTGTGTCCAAGTTTTATATTCACTGCAGACCAATTTGCATTTACAGTACAGATATAGCTCTATCACGTTCGATGAGAATGGGATCTTCCAACCGCAATCTTCTCTAATAATAATGTTTTTGTTTATTTTCAGGCTTTCTTTGTGCCTACGACGTCTGCATTTAATTTTGGAGATTAATTTTTCCTTTCGTAAGCACAATGAGCCTATGGAAAAGCTTGTCCTTAACAAAGGACATCAAATATTGCTCTATCAAGACGTTTCACACGTTTTCCATGCAGATACACATATTTAAGCGTGTGATGGTGATATTGCAGCATGTAACCTGTGGGAGTAAGCCCAACATTGTGCATTAATCACGTAGTTTTCCTGGAACTATGAAGCAACCTCAGGGAGTCAGGGTCACATTTCAATTTATCTATTGCAGTAGGGCGCATTTGCTCAAATGCAGTGGCAGCTCTGTCTCTTCCAGTAATGATCTTACAATCCTGTAAACATCTGCTTGTTTTTCTTAACCTTTGACTTTTTATGTTTTCTCTCCAGGCTCTGTCTAACGTGCAATGCACAACATAGTCTTGGCGCTTCCATTATTGAAATCCAAGCACTATAGAAGGACTCTGCTAAATCTGACATAAAAACTTTAGGAGAAATATATCCTCTTACCGACTTTATGCACTGGAAAAATAAAGACAGCCCCTGAAAATCACTCCTATTGGATGTATCACAGACGCATGGAAACCCTTTTCTCATGTCATCAATTATTAATAGCGCTATGAGTTCGAAACATAGATATTCCATCAATACATACACAGTGGTTAACAATCTTTTTAATAGTTCGCCCTGTTGTTCATTATAATTAATATAAAATCTGGTTATTTAATTCCCAGTGGGGGTCACTGACCGCGTCTTGTTGTTTATAAAACAACACACCGGGACTGTCACTAGATTTCATTTCAAGTATCCATTCCTCAACACTAGTCACTTTGATGCCTGATGAATGAGGAGCACAAATTATAGCATTGTTCAATATTACATAAACCCTGTCTGGTTAATAGATGAATTCTTTGTAATTTAGCATCTAAAGCTGAATCTGTAATTTTGTCCTGTATGGCTTGAAAGGAATTTTGTTTGCAATTTCTGCAGCAATACTGCTCCTTTCTTTTTCTGACAGTCCTAAGTGACTTAAGTCATGTTGATGATCAGCATGAGTTGAGGTAAATGCGACTAGGCATTTTCCACCTTCAGCTTGCCTGGCTCGTATCTTTGCAGGACATGCGACGCTGATTTTATTGCTTCCTTGCAATTTTGTATGTCTGACACCTTTACTTTGAGAAACAAAATTGCCTGGGCATGACACACTCAATAATACCTTACAACATTGTCAGAAGAAGTGAGAAAACCATAATTTTTTGCAAACGAACCCCTATTTCCTCAATTCTTGCTTCCAGTTTTTAAAATCGTCAAAGGATGAGAACTGTAGTTCTTCTGATTTTACTTTTATTTCATGTTCAAATAAAATAAGTTCCGATCTTGTTTCATGACTGCATAAGCTGCAGGTCATTGTTTTCTTTATAGCTGAACCCTCACCAAGGTAAACGTTGAAGATGGATGCACAATTGAAGGTCTTGTTGCACATTTCACAGCGATAGGTCCACGATTTCTGTCTTTATAGAATATTAAACATTTCAGAGTGTAATTTAGAAACATACTTTATTAGATTTTTCTTGTAGTTATACGCCTTTCCACATTCGAGGCATAGTAATTTTTTTCGATTCACTCATTATTACTTTGTCACCACACGCAATAAAGTAACTACTCGAATTAGCTGCCTCATTACACTGCAAGTAACTTCTATCTCCCGTTCGGCACTGAGGAGTTCGGCTCTCTCCGTTGTCGCTCGGGACTGCAGCCTGCAGCTTGCAGTGAGTAGCGTGTAACGTCTAGTGTTGCTTTCACCATGCGTTTCCTCGACTTCCCGCACTTCATTGGTCCAGCCGTGACGATGACTACCTGTGCAGTGTTGCTCTACAGACTTTTGAGACGGAGTATAGGTGGATACTTGTCATATGCAGTATAGTTTAGAAATCGCCATTAGCATTTTCATTTAACTTTTCAAAGGATAATTCTATTAAAAATGTATTTAGACAGTAAAATATATAAAAATCCATTCTCCAAACCTATATGTAGTGGCATAATTAACGAACAAGACAATCTTTTGTAGGTATCAATAAAATACAAAAATGCTAAAATATGTAGACTCCAGATTTGTTTTTCCTATGAAGAACAACAATAATATTCGCACAAGGGGCCAATTCTTTAACTTTGATAATTTTAAAAATATTGTTTATGTGCTACTGATAAAAACATAAATACATTCAAACTGTACTTGGAAAAATAATATTTTCACGTGAGACTTACATTCGGTTGTTGGTGTAATGTCACCACTATATTAAACACCAAACCTGTCTCTCTATTTGTAACGTGTAAGATTTAGTAATTTCATAATTGCTTCCCTTTGCTACCGTATTTGCTACCGTATATTCAGTCTGCAATTAGATAAAATATTTGACTACCTGAAATTATGTTCAACGGATATTGATAAAAATGTACACATTCTAATCTGTGTACATAATATAGTTCCATTTTATTTAGAATATTTCCATTATTAATATATTGACCTTGTAATTTTCTTTATTGTTACAAATACTTGTTTACACATTCGCCTATTTTCATAATTTTCTCCTATTTTTCATAATCCATCAGATATCATGTATGAGTTTTTCATTCATTTTTTTAGTGTTCAGCAAACATTATTTTTCGTTTTATTTTTAAAATTTTTGATAACGCACATTTTCTTACTTCGAAATATCCTTATAAATGAAAGTATATTTTCAATAAAATTCCATGAAGGCCGAACTGCATAGAATGGTAATTGAAATTGACAGAGCGGACCAGTCAAGAGTTCACATGCGTTTAATGAACGGAAGCAGCAGCGCGCTAGCCGTGATTGCACTTATTGTCTACCAGATTTACTTGGTCCGCTTTTAGTGAATGAAGTAGCATGCATGTGAAGAAATAAGTCAATCAGTGTAATTACTTGAACAACACCTAATTGATATTTGGACAATATATGACAGTAAGGAACGAAAACAAGCATAATTTTAAGCAGTTACCAAAAAATTAGGTTAAGATAGAGAAAAAGTATTAAATCGTAATGATAGCGCCTTCAACCGCTAGTGTTCTTTTCACACTATCCACGATAATCTTAACTGCTACGGCGAAGTAATACAGTGAGAACCCTTAATAAGATTCTATTTAATAGCACTATACTGAAATACTGCGTTCATGTTTCAATCAAGAGCATTTACTCAAGAGCATTCATTACTTGCGCATTCGGATTATAATCGGAAGGCATGAACCAAACAATTTGCACGAGGTAGGTACTGAGCATGACATGGCAAGCTGAATTTAATTCATTCAGGTTAGCATTAAAATCGTACTTATCAGCATAAATTTAACCACAGTACAGAATGGATGATGTAGGAAGCCAATGCCAACAGGCTTTTCTATACCATCAGGGGATCCAATAGCGTCAACAACAACACCATGTTGAACAACGACCGCGGCATGTACTCCGTCCGCAACTATGCTTCCATTTTCGTCGGCACAGCAGCACGGAACCCGTTGACAATGGCATATCTTCTGTCAACAATAGGGCTTCTCTAGATAAAACATCTGCCAACAGCACATCTTCTGTCAAATAGACAGCTTCTGTTCACAACACGTCTTCTGTCGACAACACGCCTTCTCCAGACAACACGGCTTCTGTACATAACATGTCTTCTATGGACAATACGTCTTCTACCCACAACATAGCTTCTATTAACAATAGTAACGTAACACAGGTAAGTGCAGACCTAACCCTGCAACTTAGATTTAAAATTATGAACCATAAACGGAGGACACCAAACACCGAAAGGTACTTCATGGCGAGTTCGATGCTCTAAGATACTATTCCGTCCCAATAAATTTAAAAAAAGTTTACTGATTTTTTTTTTAGCAGTTACCAACGAGAATCTGTTAAACAATAAGTGATCCTGGTTTTATAGGAACTACGATTCGTGATATCAAATAACCTTCTAACCCTTTAACGTGGTTTCGATCTAGTGAACCCGGAGGTATAATTAGAAACCATGGAATAGTACTGCAGAGCAATAAGGACATTTTGTTAGGAGGGCCACTCAAAATTTCGTGTATTTAAACAAAGCAGGTATCGGATTCCTGCTACCAGCACTGCAATGTCTGTAGAAAAATCAGAGGGTTCAAAGAAATGAAGAATAAAGACAACCTTTGGTTAGCCAGAGCCATCGGTGTTTAAATTCAAAATTGATGGGGATGCAATTATGATTCGATTAGAAGACATCCTATTTCACAAAGCAAAGGATTGTAGAAGTTCACCAGAGGACAGTCAAATTCGACAGTCCATTTACTCTCGACGACGTGAGACTCCTTGAGAGTGTACTAAAAACTGTTCTATCAATTTTTGGCGACCACAGCGGGAAAATGTATTTTACAAAGCAGACAATAACAGTGATAAGGCTATTGAACAATGTTCACGATGGTAATTTAATGCAATTTTGAGCCTACACTGGACCTTCCAGTGTAAATGCTATTGCAGACATTTAATTTCCCCTCAAATCATGGAAAAGAAGTACACCGATGAGATCTAAACTGTGTCAAGTGTAGCCAGCTGTGTCCCCGTCGTTTTATAGCTACAAGAGATGTGTCGCGTGTCATCACGATTTCGATGGGAAGGCTTGTGTTAATAATCATTTATTAAGTGGAATTATTACTCTAATACAATGTCTGTGTGTGACGTGGAAAAAAATTTGCCGTTCAGGCAACAAACTTATGAATGTGAGGCATAGAAAACCTTTTCACTAGTTCGGGTAAAGTTTTGTAGTATAAGATTCATGTGGGTGCTCACCACGTGTGCTACATTCAGCCATAAAATTCTCCAGTGAAAGAACTGTATATTCGTGTTCATAGATATCGAATGCAAGCAGAACGCTACCTATACACCTAAAGCGGACGTGTATGAATATGTATCAAACCTGTGCGTGCTGTATCAAGACTACAGCCTCTCATATTGCATGCAGTGTGGTGTTGGATGTTTGAGAAGGGCCCAATGAAGCAGTTATTTGATACATCACGAAACCCGGGTTCGAATACCGTTATATTTTCGCCATAGAGTATAACTTATGATCCTATGATTCGCAATTCTTGCTAAAGCACATGGTGGGCAGTCTAAATTGGGCACCGGAACTCACCATAACCGGGAGTAAAATTTGCAGGATGAAGTATGTCAGTGTGACATTTCTATAATAGAAATAGTAAATTCCCCGCGTTGCTAATAGAATGGTTTGCGAGAACTCCAAGTAGCATTGTTCAGTGTCAGCACAGGAAAAAACGAGAATATAATTACATGACGCATCTGATGGTCATTTTGCGAAATTCTCAGATCGTGTGTTAGTAGAAGATAATAGAACGTTGTATCATAATCACAAACACGTTTCTTTCTTTCCTGTTTTTAGCTGTTGATGCGCGGGCACCCCAGCACTTTTTTCTTTTCCAAGAAAATTGAGAGGTATTAAAGAAGTGTGTGGTGCTTAAGAGCACTGAGCACAATAGTGAGATTCACGCTAAATATTATTCATGGAAAACTAAAATATGGACGAAATAAACTTACTAATATTGACAGCAACTGGAGATGAACTTTGGACCAAAATGTGGCACATATGCGGTTGACACGGTAAAATAATAATAATAATAATAATAATAATAATAATAATAATAATAATAATAATAAATCGTATCCAGTATTCATTTTCATAAGCATACCGTAGAAGGATTTTCAGCTTTGGACTCTCAGCATAGTCACAGAATAATAAGAACTACCAGGCCTAACATAGCATTTAAAGTAGAAGTGAGTAACACTCCTGCGTATAATTTGCTAGGTTTTCAAAACCAATGCACTTATACAATTCATACTGATAGTAAAACGAAAAACAAAAGCAAGGGAACAACATAAGAATTGAAAAAAAAAAAAAAAAAAAAAAAAAAACACCACACACACACACAAGCACACGAGAATCAAAATATAAAATTTGATACACTTCGTATGTATGATGGTGTGAGTATACATTTATTTTTTTCTTTTCTTGTTTTTGAAAATACTGATTTCCAGTGAAGTAAAACTTTTTTCTGTTTCCTGCAAGTAACCAAGGAATTTTGGGATTCAGATGCTGTTACAGCATGGTAATAAACACTATTTGTTATACACAAGCAGCATATCAAAGGCATGCCAACATTTTTTGTATCAAACCTGACATTTCTCACATTGTAAATAAATTTTGAGACACACCTTCACTCATCTGCTCAACCAAACGGCACTTCTCAAAGCTTGGGTTAACTTCTCGGTGTTTCCACTGGGCGCGTGCCACATAAAGCCCAGTGTGTTTAATCACATGAAATTATCAGAATAAATGTATTGTTCAGTAACAAAATTCAGTATATTTGAGGGGGACCTCCTCTTTTTCGTTTCTGTTCTCTCTTTGAGGTTGACTAGACACACTAAAGGTGTGCCAATAGTACGATTCAACAAGGTGCTGCGAGCGGAGATATGCACTTAGATTTTTGGAAATCATAATCATGTTTTTTAGTACATTTAATTGTTAGGTACCTGTCCTTATCACTAGTCCCTTATTGGTCCCTTCCCGTCCCGCGTTTTAATCCCTTTTCTACTCGTAATCTACATCTGTTTTTTCATTATTGGTATGTCTCACAACCCCCCCCCCCCAGTTCCAAGAACAAGGTGAGTCCCACATCACCCGTGGTCATTCACATTTAAACGAAAATCGCCGGGAGTCGAACACTGCACAACACCGGAAATAGACCGCAGTGGTGCGCAGTCTCAATCTTGCACTCAGCGGAAGCGATACTTCTGTCTTGGTGTATGACATCGAGAGTTGCTATGGAATATTACGTGTTGTTACTCATATAATGTGTCCCTCTTCCCCTCTCCCCAGTCATCCTGCTCTGTCTTCCTTTATTTATTTATTTATTTACTTTTCTTCTTTCTAGGTACTTCCTAGAATATGTGTATTTTTTTTCCCACTGTTGTATGAAATTGCTGTTAAATTGTGGTTCTTTGCAAACTGTGATGATAGCTCTAATGTAATTAAGAAGGTTAAGGTTTGTTGTTGTTGATTAGGTTTATTTACGGACGCTTTTTAACATCTCAGGCCATCAGCGTTCCAGTCAAATTTTGTTCAGAGGCCTTTCTTTCAGGCTTGAGGTTCTTTTTTCGTGCCGTAAATGTACGACACGGGATCCACGTCTTTACTTCCCTTCCGAAGGAAGCCATACTTAGGATTTTTACGCCCGAAAAAAATCCATCAATCCTGGCCGGATTTGAACCCGCGATCTTGTGTTTAGAAGGCGAGAATGGTTACCACTACACCACCAGGACCGACCAAGGTTAAGGTTGACATTGTGTTGCTCAGTAAGTCACACTGGCTACTGAGGTCAGTGATTCTTTTCTAACAGTGGGTAAATGTCACATGCATAACTTAATGTCGGAAGAGATTGAGGTGTATCACAATATAAACGGAGATGACAAAGAATCCATCCATATACGTCATATTACATCACGCGAATATGCGTAGCATCAGCAAAGAAAGCAGGTCCCATGCGCTTGAGAAATGCCATGTCAGCAACACCACTCCATGCAAAACCATCCCCGATTGAACTTTAACGCCCGTTTTTACTACTGAGGCACCACAGGCGGTGGACACTGATGATACATGAGATGAAGTCATAAATTGGGAAAGGATTTTTTTTTAAGGAAGGAAACATTCCAGGACTAAGTTTAGGGTACCTCCCCGGCATTTGCCATTTATGAGCACTGAGGAAAATCTGGAGAAAAATCTCAGTCAGGGAGGACGGTCCTGGGGGAATTGAAGTCCAGACTTCCCGCTCACGAGTCTGCGCCTTAACGACCTCGGCCACCCGTGGCGGTTTCCCACAGAACTGATAACATACGCAATAAAGATTAGGTACAATTTGGAAAGTAATAAACTTAATATTAAAATACCAGACGCCACGTCCTCAAGGGTCACTCGTCACATCGCCGGCTCTGTTCACGAGCTGTGGCAAGGCCAAATCAGGGGACGTGGACTCTGCCACACAAGTTATGTCGACTCCGACAATAAGATAGCCTTATACTTTTGTATGCAATCCCTAGTATAGGCCCAGGGCCTCCGCCTTCTTTGTAATTTACAGTACAGGCCTAGCGCCTATGCATCCATTTGTTTCAATAGAGCTCTGGCCACCACGGCAGAGCTAGCCTTCAACATATTTCATTAAACTTGTTTTATGTTAAACCATTTCTTGTGTAATATTTAATCATTTTAATCTGAACTAAACCCCGTCACTTCCAAATTTGGAACGTGACAATATCATCCTGGAGTAAAGCGGCTAGCTTTAACACTGTATATGATACTTGAGACATGTTTTAAAACTAATGCAGTATAATATAAACTTATATACGGCACTGTTCTTAACAGTTTATTATATAATATACATTATAAACACAGTTTTAGTGCAACTTTCGTATATAACATTATTGTTTACTAAAAACTACCTGCATTAATATGGACAATCTTTTCTCAACTGGAGACACCAGTTGAAATGAAATGAAATGCATGAAATTCAGAAAGTTTATTCATTAGAATGTCAAATTCATTAAATCACGTCTAAAATTCTAATACTTTTTCAACCATGTAAATCAATGTAAGAAGTTTTATTCACATTTTTATTGCTTAAGTGTACAATTTTTATAGTCTTATGAACAGAACATTCAAAGAAAATTTGCTGTGTCTTTTATTAATTTTGCATTCGATTTCCCCATGAAACTATGTGTATATGTTTTACTTTCCAGATTTTTAGTTGTGCCAAGTAATATTTTCAGTGTGTGATTAAAGGTGAACATCATATTTCATAAATAAAGCTTAAATTTTTCTCCAAATACTAGCTAGCTAGTTGGCAAATTCGGAATCAAAATAAATATTGCTATAAATTTCAAACGAACATTAATAACTATTTTAACTATTATGGGGTGATACAAAACATTCACACTGTCAAAGACATATCCACAATGTGTTCATTGTCTCCACCCCAAAATGACATCTTTTGCTGATAATGCACGAGGGTTTGACATTGTAGTGTGAAGGTGCATATTGATGGCCATATAGAACAGGCGGTAGGTTTGCTGTTCCATGTGACAGTTGCATGTTTGAATTTGAGGGAAAGCTAACTCTGCGCATGCGCATAGAACGTTGAGCTTCAACAGGTTTCTCGGGGAGTCTCGATTGGAAGGCCACAGAAAGAGAGAACGCTATACCACCAGCTTCAGAATAGGCCATCTTGACGACGGCAAACACAAATGTAGATGCTTATTATTTATGTTATTAAATTATTTAGTTGAATTTAAGAATGTGTGTTTTCAGAGATTACTTGGTTCATTATTTTTATTCATTTCAGTTTTTTAGCCATGTTTATTATATACATGGATTCAGCTAGTACCGTGTACGGCCATGTGAGACATTGGGGGTAACTCATTAATAGCGCGCGAATAGCGAAGGAGGCGCCATCTATACGTCGGGCGTATATCGGTGTGAGGCTTCGGTACGGTTACCGGATTTGTGCCGTATTTTTTTTCTCCACCATATTTACAAAATTTTATTAGTTTGGGTATTTTTGTAAATGTTGTAACGCACGGGGATATGACATAAGCAACGATAGCGTACCAGTATTTCTCCATTCGCCCCTTACGTGATACGTTAATAACCATTTTTTTCAGATTGTTATTAGTAAATAAATTTGGGTAAGCTATTTTAGCTACGTACTGGTAATAATAATGTAACTTAATGCTATTATCTATCTCTTCTTCTTGTGTTTTGTTGTATGTAGATTTAGACAATAAGTATTTAGTATAATATGATTTTAGGTTTACGCACAGCATATTTAGATGCACATCTTTTCACGACTTTTCTAGAGCATCATCTTGGAATAAATAATAAAATGATAGAATGTGGTAATACGTTGAAATTTTCACAATTTACTTTGTTGTATAGGGTGGTTGTGTATGGATAAAATGAAAACACTGTATAACATTTACTACTGAAATTTATATTTTCAAACTTTGTGTATACAACATTCAAAGGTAGGAGATTTCTCAGAATGTTACATGCCCCCATTGCGCACTCTGCACAACTCATAACGGCCCATGCAAAGAAGAATGTTCCATACACTTTAAAGCGGCTCACTTCACACGTTAACTTTTGGACTTGATCTTCCAAACTCTTAGAAGACATGTGGATATCCCCAGACCAAATAATGCAGTTCTGAGTGTACTCTACCACTGACAAGTCTGTAAATAGCCATCTATCATCATCAGCTTCAATCCCTTGTCACATCACGGATGTAAAATTGAAAGAGCTTTATGATTCTCATCGCGTAAGGCTTGTAAGTGATATGGATACAGTTTCAGCTACTTTCAAACAATACGCTGATTGGACGTCTCTCTACTGACAGTCGTCTGTAACTTTTAGCAGGGCTTCTTGCCATGGCTTCCGAGATAGCTGCTTGTTGTACTGAATTTCGCTTGCTACCTCCTCCATGCTTTATAACATAATATGGAATCTTATTTAGGTACATTTGGCACACCGTACTCACCTCAAAATGTTTATTACTCTCAAATTTAGCACATCAAAGAGCGTTTTGCGTCGCGTTGATTTGTAGCGCCATTTGAATTTTCTACGATTTTCATTTGTCATTATGCACTGTTGATTTTCTTTCTTGTCATATATGGAAAATCCCATCTTTTAAGCAAAATATTATCAGCAAGAAAAATTGCCTATTATCATATTAGCTTTTATAGTAATATTTAATATTATCCATATCCCAAACGGATCACCCTATATTACAACACATTTATGTTGTAAATTTCAACAATTTTTAAAAAGTGTTATTTAGAATTTTGTTTACAATGCCTAGAAGAACGAATTGACAGATTTCTGATATGCCAGTAGATTTAGTTCTACAACGCATCGAAGAAAATTTGCCTCAAGCACTCTGTAGCAACAGTAATGCGCCACAGTTCATGACCTACATTATTGATTACTCATATTTAATCCTGAGTTGTGAAATTTTCTTTTCTTAATTAGTTGTAACACCTGTGTAACTCTTGAATTTTGACGTGTTTGTGCATACTGCACCTGGTGGTCTACTGTATGTAGTAGATGATTTCTGCTCGGTATTGTACGTCCCGATACAGTAGTTGAAAACAATGGAAGATTTGGTGTGTATGTTTATGTGTGAAGTTTTTGCTCGGCTGTGACTGTTTGTCGGTGCACTGATTCCAGAATGTTGGTATACATTTGTTATTGTGAAATGTTGGCGCGGCGGAGTTGCTGTTGTGTGCTTGGTAGCCAAGAAAGATATTGGTAGTAAGTTCCATGGTGATATTTTGTAATTACTACAGTACACAAATATACCAGATATTTTGTTTAGCTTTGCACCAACATCGGATGTGCCTGACATTTGTAGAAATGATGGGTAAAAGAAAGAAAAAGAGTAACCGTAAGGATACACTTAAAAAACAAAAGTGGCTATGAAACTACTTGTAATTTTGTGTTGGTGGTAAATTGTCTCAGTGCATATGGTACTTTATAAGAGAGTAATTTTAGTGATTTGAGTATTACATGTATAGGTTGTTTGGTTTCAATTGCCAATACATGGTAGACTATTGAGAGTGGTACTTAATTTAATTTGCATAGTAAATTTGTGTCACTGACATGGTATTTGTGTATGAAAATGTGAATGCGAATCACGTAATATTCTCATGTTGTAGCAACATGCCCGTCGATATGTTGTCAGCAACCACTGAGCCCGCTCTATGTCATGGGAATAGAAGCTTGCGTGCCTCTATGCTTCGCTGCACTTTTCTACTCTACGCCTATGAAGTCGCCACTTTCGGGAGGTCGATCCAAGTCAATAGCTGCTTCCACATATCAGCATCTACGAATTCGTCGGCTGTACCGCAGCACAGTGCATCACAAGTTGGAGGCAAGTATGTGCTTCTTTAAACATTATTACATGAACATTTCTACCTCACACTTTCGCGGTGCAGTAGTTCATTAACTGGTGGTGATAATATATAAATGGAAAAGGATGTTAAAACAATAAACGAAAAATATTTATAGCATTAATACTGTCTATTATTTATACGAATATAAATTATGTAAAAGTTTCTATATAAACATTGGTTTCTATGAAATAAAGTTTTTAGTATAGCAATTGCTGCAAAATGAATGTTTGTAAGTTTTAAGGTACTCGTTATTATTATACACATACATACACCACACACACACACACACACACACACACACAAACATATATATATATATATATATATATATATATATATATATATTGCTCAAGATTGAAAAAGCACCATCCTTTCAATACAACAATATTTAATAGTTTTTTTTTTAAGATATCAAATACTTTCATTGTAGTTAATGTTCTCCATAAACATGAGACAGTGAGTATTATAAAACACAAAAAAAGAAAAGAAAAGAAAACGTTCGACCTTCAAAGGAAGAATTTCTGTTTCGTTTCTTCATTGGGGCCAATGACGACTTCTGTGAAAAACAGTCATTTTTACCACATGCAATCTCCTGTGAACCTACTACTTTCTTCTTTACTTGTTTATCAAGTGTATGAGCTACAAAACTATACACCGTTTATGTTCTTCACCTTCTTGCCGCCAGCTCAACATGAACGCCATGCTCAGGCCGCAGAATGAGCTCCGACATGAGATTGATGTCCTCTCGCTGTTTGATAGATCGCAATTTGTAGTGACGTAAGACGGTGCTGATCACAGTTTTCTCCTCTAGCAGGGCGAACTTCTGCCCTATGCAGTTCCTGGGACCAGCACTGAAGGGCACATAGGCATAAGGATGACGACTCAACACTCGCTCTGGAAGGAAGTTGTCCGGGTCAAACCTTTCCGGGTTCGGAAACTGTTGCGGATTACGGTGCAGAACATAAATGCTCATACCCACTGAAGACCCCGCAGGTATGATGTACTCACCTGAAAGCAAACACAATCTTTATAACTCTTAATGGAAACTGCCAATAATTTTCTTTGGTCTTTGCTGTTTATGTATGCGGAACTGTACATTCTTCTTAATGAACTGCTTCACTATGGTAAAGAACGTGCACGTTGGATGGAATCTTAACTAAAATTGTGGAATCTTAACTAAAATTGCACTATAATGACAGCTGAATAATTTTGCTCTAATAAAACCAAGCAGTTTTACTAAGCAGTCTGTCACGCAACACAATACAAAGTCGCACTCATGATCTCAGTCAAGTACGAGATATCACACACCATTTACAAAAATTTCCCATCATCTCATTGCCAACTCTTTAGCTTTAAATAAGGGTACAGATGTATTCCGTGCAGTTCAATGGACAAGTTTCATTTAGGGTTCAGAATATAATCTTGAGATTACAGAAGAGTCACTAGATGTTATCGCCATGAAAGCAGAGTGCAATAGGTATATGTAAATATCTTGAAGATTCTTTAGTTATTATCTGTGTAAATGACGAAGCACCAGTTATGGCTATAAAAATAAAAGGAATAATTGGTCAATAGGATGAAGGACGGAAAATGAAAAATGTGATCAAATATAAACTGACCTATTTTACACCCGGATTACTTCTGTACTAAGATTATAAACTAAAAATTGTTATGGACTTTGTAATTAAAACTTGAGCTTTAATCAAAATCAGGGGCAAAAGGCTCTTAAAATATGGATATTGAGCTGCTTCTTTGGAGTACATTTGGCGAAAAGTATTTCACCGGCTTCTATATCTTAGTATACAAATAACACATTATGGCGATAAAAAGGTACGTTTCTTGGTAGATCATTTGAAGACCTTTTGTTTTTTTCTTTTCGATTGGAGATATAATAACCCAAATATATGAAGTATACTAATCGAAAGATAGCAAGTATCTGGAGGAATATTCATAGGTGATGTCTACTCTGAGAGAAAAAATTTAATCCAGATTCGAGAATTCAGCAGATCTAGAAAGAAAGTGTAAAATATTTACCATCCCATATTCCATTCCATTTGAGGAGTTTGCACAGAACTTCAATTTACACACTATTGATCTTCTTGTGATCGAGAACTGAGAAACAAATTCAGAAATAAAGATGATATAGTTTCTTGTTATGAAACTTCAATGCAGGTTTGACTCTACATACCAGTATGAGCAACTTTTTGATGAAAGTGTACGCCACAAAGGCAGAATAACAGATTTGAATATAAAGGTGCTCTCATAGTTTGATAATATTTCATTTTGATATTGCTAGACAATGACAAAATATAAGATTGGATTAAGTTCGGCTCTCTCCGCTGTCGTTCGGGTGCGGCTAGCCACTCGGGCACAAGAACACCACAATGCATGAATATTTTCAGCCTGGCGGGTAACGTCAAGTATGATTTACCTCTCTTATTCTCATCTGGTAACACTGCCTCGGTAGTTCCTCCACCAACCCGCGTAGATCAGCCATATACCTTAGGATTAGAACCTAGTACTAAGAAACAGAGTACACGAAGGATACCAACTAAAAGTGATGCCTTTGAATAATTCTGATGGTCATAGTCTAATTAATAATAAATCCGGGATTTCAGTGCAAACTTACAAGGCAGATTATGTTTTCTAGATTTCTAGATTCTGTCATTCGTGGAAAATGTGGGAAATCTCTGATGTTTGCTGAAGTCCTGCCGAGCTTCTCTAAGAACATACCTCTCATAAGAACATAAGCAGTTGTTCTTATCAAATTTTCTTCTCATTTTGTCACACACAAAGTACTTATATTGAATATTAGTAACATCCAAACTTCCCATAAAAGTTTCACCTTCTTGCTACGATTCTTCATTCAGGATATTGACATTGCTCTTTTTCAGGAATAAAATGTACGCTTATAACTGGCTAATATAATTACGAAATTAATACGGTGGTACTTTCATTTTTCTCAACGATCACTTGCATTATATGGATGTGAATGCGATTTTTAGAGGTATCAGCGTTATCCTGGGCCTCCTTGTTATTATAAGCCCCTTCTGTCATACATGTCGGTCCTGGTGATGTAGTGGTAACCAAACTTGCATTCTAAATCCAAGATCACGGGTTCAAACCCGACCAGGTTCGATGGATTTTTCTCGGGGCGTAAAAATCCTAAGTATGGCTTCCGTCGGAAAGTAAGTAAAGCTGTAGTCCCCTGTCGTACATTTACGGCACGAAAAAGAACCCCAAGCCTGAAAGAGAGGCCTCTGAGCAAAATTTGTCGGCTGTTTCATACCCTGAAAAGAATGGGACAGTGATGACCTGAGCTGTTAAAGAGCGTCCGTAAATAAAACAAACAAAAAAAAAAAAAACTTCTGGCACCCTATACGAAAGGAACGACAAAAATATATGCTGAGGATGTAGTTTCTTTATCCTCTACTTCCCCACGTTTTGGTAAATAGCACTTTACCTTCTCCTAAAGGTACCACTAGAACTTCCATGCTGTGTTACAGACTCAAGTTATGCGACACATGCATCGAGACCGTCCTGTTTACTCATTTCAACGCAGTCTCCCTGAAGCACTACTAGACCACATTTATGTTGACGAGATCTTGCGGACATGTGTCCAACAGAACTCTCTGATCATGTAGGTGCCTTGTTTCCATTGGGCTGCCTGCGTCATCCCCTCAGACGCCACTGATTTTCGAAACTTAATGTCCAGATTCTTTCTGATTAAGATGTTCAAGAGTTCTTTGCCGAGCAGTGGCGGTCTTGAATCTGTCGGCAGGTATTTGATTCCATTAAACCGGAATGATGGATTGTCATCACAACTAAGGTATAGCGGTTCCTCCAGTATATATTTCTGGTGATAAGCGCCGAAGTAAACACTGTTATCGTCATTTTATATTTGGAGTATTACAAGATCTGTACCGTCGTCCAGTGTCACGGGTGGCCGAGGGCGTTAAGGCGCGTACTCGTGAGCGGGAGGTCCCAGGTTTTCCTCAGTCCTGATAATTGGCAAATGCCGGGGAAGTACCCTAAAATTAGACCTGGAACGTTCCCTTCCTTAAAAAAATTCCTTTCCCAATATATCATTTCATCTCATGCATCATCAGTGTCCACCGCCTGTGTGCCTCTGTAGTAAAAACGGACGTTAAACGCCATAAAAATACAGTCTCTCTGTCGTATATGAAATGAAGTCGTGAGATAAAAATAATTGAAGCTGAGATTCTTAAATTACAAGTAGAAGATTTGGGCAGTACTCAGGTGCACTCTCCAGCCAAGTCAATTGATATGGAATCCCCATCCTATAACATTGTGTTTATGATCGGCATTCAAAATAGTTCCAATGTTACTGCACATAGCCCAGTGCATGCCTTACGACATATGTGCTCTTAGCGCCTTTAGTGCGGCTCACCTTAGCGGTTGGGACAACTTTTGATCTCTTTTGCCTTTGACCATCCATTTGATCGGATGAAACAGCTATTTACCTATCACCATGAGGCAATTAGGAATTCCTAATACCTATTGATACCTATTAAGCATATATTAAAAGCCGTCGCTGCCAAAATACTAGTGAACAGGTATTTCGATCATTCCTTACCTGTGAGAGCTTTTTTGAGACAGGTATATCCGATGGCAATACACTTTTTTGTGCTATCCATCCAAAATTGCAACAATGTTTTGTTCTGATAACCCCTCTCTTATTACAGTAATTGTTGATGTCGCTTTTATTGTCTCACATTTCCCATTCCTTCCTACTATTCGTAGAATTCTGGATGATTACTGTGCCTTTTCTGAGGGACTCCTTAATGATCATAAATGTAGATCTATGCTTGTTCGTCCCACCTGAATAGTTCCGCCTATATATCTATTTAACTATTTAAGGCCTCATCATTTAAGCTTTTTATGTTGCTTTCAGCCCACGATATCGACGACAAATCTGTATAATTGGAACTCCATTGTTAACAGCATTCAAGTTCTTCGAGAATATCAATTTCGTTTCCTAAATTTGCCAAAACGGTTCATTTTGTTAGTTAGCGTGTGTTTGGGCTTGTTCTATATGCTCAAGCATCGGATGCCAGGTTTTATTCCGTTTGCGAGCCTCCCCCTTTATGTTAAAGCTATTAGAGTGTTTGATTTCTATTGCTTCACGTTGTTATCATAATACCATGCAAGACTACAACGTGAAACAATAGAAATCTAACACCCTAATAACTTTAACAGAAAGGGAGAGACTCTCACACGGAATAAAACCTGGTAGCCTATACTTGATCATATAAAACACACGCAAACCAACCAGTTATCGAAGCGGAGATGCCCTACTCCAGCCGAGCCAATCCCCTAAGAGCAGCCCGACCCCTCCAGCCAAGCGATTCAGTCATGCCTTCACCAAGAAGACTTAGACCTCGTCACTGATGATGTCCTCCGTAGGCGGAAACGAAATGTTTGGATATCACAGTTCGAAAGGACCACGGCTTCTAAGCCCGGTAGAGACTTTTAGTTATAATATATCTATAGTTAGATAAATAATTTAAGTATAATATGTACAAAGCTTAATGCAAGTGTATATTTTGTGCTCTGTATTTTCAAATAATGTCCTCTATTTTGAAGCTTCTTTGCTCTTGTTTATCTGGTCACCTTAGTCAGGAAATGTTTCGTTTGTTATTTTCTTTTGTGAAAGAAGCGAAAATGAAACGTGGCAATAGTCTACCAGCTATAAAAATACAATTGTATGTTTTTCATGTATTGCCTCCTTTTCTTTCTTTAGTGCAGCTTAAATGCGATTCATCTATTTGATTAAAAAAACTCAAGTGTACATTTTGTTCTCTCTGAAATTTTATCGAAATATATTTTAAAAAAACGCAAATATCGCTTCAGCTTCTATGAATATTCCCTTACCTATGTCGAGGTCCTCCAAGAGCAGTCTACTGATGAATGGCACACTTGGGTATAGCCTCAGAGTTTCCTTGATGACTCTCTCCAGGTATTTCATTTCTTGCAAGTCTCTCATCGTCGCAGGGCGATCCGAGTCCCCGAAAATATCTTCCAGTTCTTTATACACCTTGTCCTATGGATATAATTGGTGGACAATAAATTAATATATAATGACGGCAAAAGTGCTTAGAACCACACTTTGTAACGTCTGATCTTAAAATTTCTATCAGAATATTACTTTTGGGAACATTTAAAAATTATATGAACTTTTAATTGAAAACAATTAAATATTTGTAAAGTTTCAAGAAAAGTATTTCACTTTTAACTTGTTTTGTTTATCAGCAGATTTACCTAAAGCAATTTGGACTACAGCATTATATGCAAATTAAAGTACACATTTTGAAGTAAGAATAAAAAAAAGATTAATTACTTGAAATCAAGGATACATCTTACCTGCACATCAGGATGTAGACCTAGTAAAAAGAACACCCATGCGATTCCGGCGCTAGTTGTATCATGACCCTGAAAAATAAGGAAAACTGAATCAATTTCAATTTGCTAGCTGAAGATGAAACCAATTGATATTGTTTCTGTTTCCGTTTTTTACTTAAAGAAAATAAAAATTAGTAGCGTTAGTTTCGTTCAAATTCCCTTTCAATAATAGGAATAGCCGTTTACCTACTGATTCACTTTGTATTTTGCTCTATACCTATTAAACAAATTTTATTTTATCGTGCCTGAAGTTTATATAACTATATGAGCTAAATGCAACATTTTACATCCCTCAATAATTACAGAGAGAGAGATAGGTCATATCGCATCACAGAAATAGAGTATATATACACACGAGAGTTAGTCAAGAAAGACTGAGAATGTCTCATTATAAGTGGAGATACGGTAGTGAAACAATTTTTCAATAGAAGAACAGATCTCAGTTGACTCTTGGCAAAAATTGAACGTGCGAACACGCATGTGTTTTAGTACAGGAAGCCAGCAAAGAACGAATGTTTGCTGTTCGCTTCATAACGAGCAATACGCTGCTCTAACATTTTCCTTCCGTCTGCAGTAATGCAGTATGGAAGCGTACACGATGTTACGATAAGAATATGGTCATGATCTTCTGCTACTATGAACTTCATGGGTGTAAATAGAGAGGTTCTCTAACCACTGCAGTGAACGAGACAATGATAAACATTTCTTACGTCATTGTTGAATAATAGTGTTTACACTGGCAGACATGGTAGTGTGTTCACATTTTGCAGAATCGCGTATACATCTGATATGTCTGTGCCAGATGGTTGCTGAACCGAATGGATGTGTGTCGGCAGCTTCGGCGTCTAGTAGCAGAACACGGCAAGGCATGCATGAGACATGGCTTCTCCATTACAATCCCGGAAGCAAATAGGCGAACTTAATCACCTGATTCTCCGACACCAAAGAAGGCCAAGGTTATTCGGTAGGTAGAACAGGTTGTGACGATTTCGTTCTTCATCTGTCGTGGAACGCTGCATCAACACGAAGTCTCTCTTAACAGGGTTATGAGTAGTGCAAGACTCTTCTGGCCTACCACTTAAGATGAAAAAGCCCTGAGCTGCACCTGGTTGGCGCCTTCACTATGACAATGCCCTCACACTCTTGCTCAACGTGCCCCAGCATCCATATAGCCCAGACCTGACTCCGGTTACTTTTCCCTTTTCTCTCGTTTCAAAAAGAAGCTGCGAGGGTTTGATTCAACAACGGCTGGCGTGCGCTACGATTCTGAAGACGAAGTCAGTTAACGGTTTTCCAGGACTGGCAAACACGCTGGGCCAAGTGCATGCAATTTAAAAGGATTACTTCGGAAAAGACCATAGCGAACTTGCCCTGCTTAGTGTACTTTGTAATTTAAAAAATTCAATCATTTGATCTTTATAAAGTGCAGATGTTAGGTTAATAAAAATGTCATTCAAACAGCAATACTAAAAATCGTTAAAACTATTATTTCGAGATGGAACAAAAATGTGTGGTCAATGTAAAATTGGTGCTCCTTAACAACATTACAAAGAGGAGAAATAAAAACAGGAAATCAGTAACCGATAAATTTATAAAAATTGGCTTGAAACAGAACTCCAATAATGACGCAAATAGTGCTTCTTACCATTTAAAAACTTATAAACGTATTCTTAATTCAATATCATCTATTACTCATATGCCTATGCATAGGACAAGCCATTTGAAAAATGTTCTTTTCAACTTTTTCACATAAAAATAATAAATAATTATGCGTAAAATATTTAATATTTGTGTATGAATTTTTCGTCATTAATATCTTCAGCTAGATACTATTAGCATTGGATGTAATATTGTACGATTTTGTTCTCATTTCATTACAGGGAAAAAAAAATCCCTACATCAAAGGTCATCATCATCATCATCATCAATCACGGTTTAAGCCTTTATTGGCTTGTTCCGGTCTCACAATTTAGAACTGCTCTGTCCATCTTCTTTTAGGTCGGCCAACATTTCTTTGGCCTTTTGGTGTATATCTTAAAACCAATTTACTATAGCGGTATTCCTCCATCCTCTCCACATGTTGTTTCCAGTTCTTTTGATTTTCTTTAATTCTTTCTATTAGATTAAAGATTCTTAATTCTTCTCGTATATCTACATTTCTTCTCCTGTCTTTTAATGTATATCCTGCTACATGTCTTAAGAAGCGCATCTCTGCTGATTCTAACCTTTTCTCTATTTGTTTGGTCATTGTCCAACATCCAGACCCATATGTTAAAACTGGAACAGCCATCACTTTATAAAATTTTATTTTTGTCTCTTTCCTCGTGGTTTTTAAGTTTTGTTTGATGGTGCCGCATATTTGGTTAAATTTATTTATTTTGTTTATTATATCATCATTTTTTGTGTATGAGACGCTGCAGTCTAGATAATTGAAACAGTTTATTTGTTCTAATATTGTCTCTTGTATTATTATTTTTGCTCTTATTGTTTCTGGTCCTCTAAAAGCCATTACTTTGCTTTTATTTGGTGATATTTTTATTTTATATCTTTGGCTTATTTTATTTAGTTGAAATAGAGCTTTTTGCATATTTAATTCTGAGCCACTTATTAAAACTAGATCGTCTGCAAATAACATTACATTTAAATTTATATTGTTTATTTTAAAATGTACATTTAAATTATTCTGCCATTCTCTGACAATGTCATCTATATATAAATTAAATAATGTGGGTGATAATGGGCACCCTTGTCTAACTCTCTTATTTATTGTCGCTGTTCTATTTTGATTTGAATCGATCATTATCAAGTTGTCCTTATATAGCTCTCTAATTATTGTTATCAAATGTTTTGGCATGCCTTTGTTTTCCATTATTTTCCATAGTATATTTCTATGTACATTGTCAAAAGCTTTTTCAAAATCTAAAAACACCATATATGTGGGAATATTATATTCTCTGTGTTTTTCAATTGTAAATGAGTTAATTATTTTTAGGTTATCTAATGGTTATAGTGGCGTATGTGTATATTATGATTTGACTTTTGTTTATCCTTTATTGCTCTTCATATGAATAGTGTAGGAATATGAAACCCTGTTTATGGAGGAATACGAATATATAGCTTACATTACATTGGTAGCTTAACTTATTTATACAAGTAAGATGGATTTATATATAACATGTATATACTACCTTATAAATTTTATCCCTTTTTTAGGATACTTATTATTAGCGACGTATTTGTAAGAAGTGTTATATCATTCAAGAATTTCAATATGTGGGTCATCTATCTGATGACCGAAGCTGCGATGGAGCACTGCATCGGCATATCAGCTGTCGCCAAGGCCAGTCTGGCAATGCGAATCGGAGCGGTTAGGTGCGATTTATTGAACTGCTACCTTGGGCTTGAGTTTCACGTCATTTAGTCATTTGAGCAGTAAAAGTTTATATATTTAAAGCAAAGTCTGATGATGATAAATGGTAAATAAAAAAATAAATAATCCCGAAGTCTAAGGCTTATTGCATGTCCTATTTCCGTCTTGCGACATCATGTATGAGTGCGGTATTGCAGAGGGCATGTGATCAGCACACAGTACCCTGTCGACTGAAGGCAAGCAGCAATATTTATTTATCCGCTGTCCTTATTTCAAGTAGCTACTCAACTGTCGTCTCGCGGCTGGATGTACCGCGTTGCAAACTTCCTTATTAAGCAGATTCCGTGGATCGAGCCTGTGAACTCCCAGCCAGCAGTGGGCAACAGCAAGGAGGTCACTAAATAACAAATACAAATGATCTAATTATTCCATTCCGCAACAAAGAAATATTTATGGTTAGTATATCCGTACCGAGTATGCTCGCGCTGTCAGGACATTAACTAAAGAGAAATTCCTTGGTAGTCGATTTTCAAGCCGTAATGCGATTAATTAATCAGTTAATAAATTACAGGAAACATGAAGTATTTAAGTTAAGAAGTGAAGAAAACGACATACAGTGACCACGAAAGAAATCTTTGACGGTCTGGAAAATTTCCCTAAAGGTCTTTTAGCCGTGTTTCTCAGAAAACGAGTTTCTTACGGTTCTGTACAAAGAACCACGAAGTTACTTAAGCAATAATTAATCCCCTATGATCTGTCAAAGGGAATTAGGAAAAATAATGGGAAATTTCATAATACATGATAGAAATGTATGGAATATGAACAGGCAGTTTCAGTCTCCCCTTAAGCGACGTGGGTGAGTGTTTAACTTTTTTAATGCGAGGGTAGGTCCATAAGCTTCCGGCCTCGCCGATAAGCGTTATCGCCTTCACAAAATCATTAGCTGGTTTCATATCTTATATGTTAAGTAAATACTTGCAGCTGTAACTTCCGCTCTACTGTCTTCAATTGTTTAGATATAGTTGCATAAAGAAGGCTATGTATAGAAGATTGTGACATGTTCAAAATGGAGTTTCGAACTGTTATTAAGTTCTTTACAAAACAAGCACTTACTCCAAATGAAATTAAACATAGATTGAACGGTGTATATCCCCCTCATATTCTACCGTAAAAGAATGGGCCAAACCTTTTCCAATGGGTCGAGAAAGCATTGAAGACAAAGAGCGTGCAGGTTGGCCCTTGGAGGTCTCACTCCTGAAAACATCGCTCGCTCTTGTGGAAGGAGAAATTATGGCGGCTCAAAGTTACAGAAATAGCAGCAAGGTGGGACATTTCTAAAACAACAGTCCTTCGAATTATTAATGAACATTTAAACATGAATAAGGTTAGTGCAAGATGGGTGCCTAGACTTCTTTCCTCAGTCCAAAAGCAGCAATCCAGTCATCTGTTGTAAGGGATTTTTGGAGCTCTGCGTGGCAACGAGAGAGAAGTTCTGCTAACCATTATTACAGGAGATGAAACTATGGTCCTCTATTATGATCCCTTGTCCAAAAGAGAATCAATGGAGAGGCATAAACCTAGTTAAGCACCGCCTCTAAAGGCCAAGGTCACTGAGTCAACCAAATGCATCATGACACAATCTTTTGGTACCTTGAAAAATACTCTTCATTGACTTCAAGAAGAGGAACACCACAGTAGATGGGCGGTGCTATGCTCGCCTATTACACAGACAACGTGCCTCCATCAGAGAGAAATTACAGGGATAGCTATTCAGATGGAGTAAGCCTTCTTCACGACAACACACCTATGCACACAATTCTTGTTTGCAAAAGAAACTGTAAAGAAATGTGGCTTCAACGAGATCGACCATCCACCCTACAGCCCAGATCTAGCTCCCAGTGACCTATGTCCTCTTGTGAATACTCAAGAAGGACCTTCAAGTAAGGAAATTTAATATGATGATTTAAGAAGTGATGGATGCTGTTTATGCCCGCTGTTGCAGAGAAGACTTCTGACTATTTTGGAGGGGATTTGATTAGTTAATTCAAAGATGAGAGAAGTGTATTGCAATAAAGGGTAACTATATTGAAAAATTAAATATGATTTTTGCCTTATCATACCCAGAAAATGGTTAGGATGGAAACTTATGGACTTAGGCTCCTACATTAGGATTGTTTACACTGCCACAGTAACACATATTTCTAACACCGGCTCTTGTGCTCTCCTGCCGGCCCTGACTCCAGTGCAACCCGGCTGGCCTTGAGCGTGTAGTCACGACCAACGAGTCGGTCATTAGATAATTGGAGGACTGATTTATTTTGCATTCTTTTTGCACGCTACAAGGACTTTTGGCAAAAACATAAAAATTGCTGCTTGTACAAACCAGTGATATACGAATCATTCAGTTGCAAGAAGTTTACAATAAAACGAAGCTACTTTTATACGCTGTAATGAGGATATCAGCTTGCTTTGCTAGCACTTCCGCACACAGATACAATTAAGTACCTCGTACTTAACTTAAACAATGAAGAATGATAAGGTAACACAGCTCAATTCTCACCTCGAACATGAACGTATCCACTTCTTCCCTCAACTCTTCGTCCGTAAGCTTAGCTCCACCTTCGGACGACTCCAGAAGCAAATCTAAGAACGCGAGACGTCGCTTTTTGCCTGTGAAAATAATATTGTGTTTTATATTTACACTCAAATTCATAGAAATTAATTCATCATTTTCGTGTTGATTTTAATGAATAGAGAGGATTTGATTATATAAATGTTTCACTTCCGGTACCAGACTTTTATATATGTGTTTGCTTTTTGGGAATATCATCCTATCATCCTCGTCTTCATAGACGAGCCTTGTTTCCCTTAGATCATATTTGTGTGTGTATGTGGTGTGTGCGCACACACACACACGCAGGAGGGTAAAGGGCATTTGTGTCTTTATGTTTTAGATATCAATTTTCATTTTTAACGGTCAAAAAGATATAAAACTAAAGTTAAATGCAGATTTGAGCACTAGGTATATAATTTTGTTCTTAAAGTAGTTAATGATCTCAAATGGTCTTCACAAGTTAAAGAAAATACAATGCAAATCAGGCGAGAGTTTCGCATATTTCACAGATAGAGTGAAGCCCTCGCTATCTTTGATTATGTCGACTATTTCTTCTTTTCATTTCCTTATAATTGGAAGACATTTGGCGCGCACTTTCTACAGTAAGAGAAGTGAGCTTGAGTTGATGTATGTTGGACCAGCTTTATTGGCGAACGCGACGGTGTCACATAGAAAAAATGTAAGCTATAAAGTACACAATCGAATAAAAAGTATTGATCATAATTAGTGTTTGAGTGATAAGCTGGGGTCTATGTCCAGGATCGAATTCATACGCTTTTTATTTATGAATAAATCTAAAATAGAAATTCTACAGGAGCAATTCACTGTGGCTCTGGAAAAAGAAATCTACAAAAATTATCTTTGAAAGAGGAGAACTCGAATAACAATGAAAATCAGAGATATTTCTTCGGAGATATCAGATATGCTTGATTGGTAATGAACACAATTTTCAGCATTTACTCTGAAATTCAGGGGATAGAGGCCAACTCTACATTCATTATAATTTAATTATTAATTACTGATAAATATTTAATTTAGTTTACATTTGGACTCCTGTCACTGCTGTGATAGCAGAATATTAGTCTGGGGAACCATTACAGCATTCATTACTAGAGCGCTCTAGCTGCAAGTGAAGCTTGCATGTAAATTCTTGTCTGCTCTATATTTAAAGCTTAGAGTTTAACAACTTTAAAACATACGGAACAAATATAAATCACGTTACATAAAATATAAAATAAAATCCCGAAGAATGGATGCGAAAATTAGAAAGCATTTGGTGATCATAAACAATAAGGAAAAACTATTTTATTTATTTGGGAGAAATTGTATTCAGAGGGCAAGCATTGTTGATTGCACCAGTATTCGGTGTGAAACATAGCGGAGTTATACGGATAAACATTGTGTATGCTTAGTTATCACTTCTAGCAAGGATGAAGTTTAACAGAAGTAAGTAAAATAGTTTCAATGTCTTACCTATATCATCAACAGCTACACGTTCTTCCCTTTGAGTTTTGTAAAGCTCTTTCCTTTCATTTATCACCTGGATAAAAGAATAAAGTGCATTAATTTTATTAAACGAAAGCTTATATGACCACATAGTATCATCTATTTATATTTAAAGGTTATATGGAACGGAGACAAACATAAAGAGATGCAGACAGCACAATATGTACCATGCGTTCCACAAAACCATCTCCTAGACACTCACGTAACAGCAGACCACCAACCAAACAAACTCAGGTGCCTCGATTCGCTGGCAGATACTTGTATGGGATACACAGTAGTTAACGAGAAAAAGATGTTCACGTAACAATAGTAATAATAATAATTAATGATGATAATAATAATAATAATAATAATAATAATAATAATAACAATAATAATTCACTTTGCCGTAATTCTCAGCGACAAGAACCTAATTGTCAAACATTGATGTGTACACGTAACCAAATAAGTGAACATTTATCACCTCTAACTTTCTTAGGTTTGTGTAACCGTTAAATTCTTCACTGTATCGAGAAATGGATGTTATCTCTGACAGTTATATTTTAGATTTGTTTAATGTGATGAATTCCAAGTTCGAAATATATATAAAAGGTATGAAAAGGAAGACGATTCTTCGGCAACAGCTGTCTAATTGGTGTATATTAAACACCAAACCATGGTATATATACAGAATACATGGATTCATGTGGGGAAGTAGCTGGTGTATGGAAGTACATATGATAAGTTAAATTTAGGTGACAGAATAAAAATAAGTGCACCATTTTCAACGTAGTCTCTCTTTCCTTCAATACATTTCCCACACGTCTGAATTAACATTTCCATCTCTCTTAAAAAAAAAAAAATAGTCCGAAACTTAGTCTGCAAAATGCTGGAAAACTTCGTCCTTCATTTTATTATCGTTTTTGGTTTCAGTTTTGAAAGAACTTTTGAGGGGAAGATTTTCACTGTACGGTGAATGGCCCAGCTGCTGAAAACCAAAAGTTTTCACAACAGCCTTGGCAATAGCTGCCATGTGTATTGTGTGTTATCGTAAAGCATTTCCTCGACTCAGCATTCGATATCTCTTTTCCATTGTGGTACTTAGCTCAGCATAGTACGAGGGCCATACTGAAAGTGTTGAGCCACAATTTTTAAACCTATTAACATTTATTTTTTAGATAAACCAAGTACATCATTGTAATCTACAGACTTTTCTCTCACTTTTCATAGTCTACATTTCTTTGCCACATTTTCCCCATCGTTCTGCAAGTTTGAAAATACCCTTACGATAGAACTCCGTTCCAGCTGCACGAAGACACTGACGTGTTGCTTTCCGAATATCCTCCACTGTCTCGTAGTGTTGACCTCGCATCTGTTTCTCAATAGAATCAAAAAGATTGTAGTCGGAGGGTGCCAAGTCGGGACTGTAGGGAGGTTGTGGAAGAGTTTCCCTCCCAAATGCTCTGATCTTCTCCTTTACGACTCGGGCAGTGTGACGAAGCGCATTATCCTGTTGCAGAATGGTCTTCTTTCCAGGGTGTTTATCGCGCAATGCACGACGGAGCTTACAAAGTGTCTGGATATAGCGGGCAGTATTTATGGTTTGTCCAGGTACAAGAAAATCAACCAGAATGCAACCCTGTGCATCCCAGAAGACGCTACCCATAACCTTCCCAGCAGATTAGCAAAGTCTTCGCTTTCTTCTTCGATGGCGAATCCAAATGGTGCCATTCCATGCTCTGGCATTTTGTTTCAGCCTAGTAATGATGGAACGAGCTTTCTGTCTCAATATCCGTTTAAAAATAATTAGCTTCATTTTGAAATCTCTGAAGAGGTTTTTCTGATGTTTACTCTCTGAAGTTTGTGGTCTTCGATCAATAAAGGTCGGACCCAACGGTCACAAACTTTTCGATAATCTAAGCTTTTTTTATCATTTCTTGCACTGCACTATCTCCTACTGCAAGTTTTGCAGCGATTTCATCCACAGTGATACACCCTATCTCCTCTAATGAGCTCATCAGCTCTTTCTTTGTTGCGTTCCGTGGAGGCAGTTCGCGGGCGACCGCTACGAGGATCATCTTGGATACTTGTTTTCCCATCTTTGAAATTTTTCACCCACCTCCTAACACTGCTAGCACCCATGCTGACATCTCCATAGGCACATTGAAGTTTGAGGTTTCAGCAGCAGATTTTCCCTATTTAACAAGGAATTCAATCACAATTCGCTGTCGAAATGAAAAATTCATGTCCACCGTATTGTAAATACTACCTGTGGTTACGTGATAGAAGCTAATGATATCGCAATAAGGCAAAATGTTGTTTAAATACTGTAGATTACGATCTTGCAGTTCTTTTTGTTACATTATTGGAATTTGAATTTTAACAATGGATTGTTCGTGACTTTCAGTATAACCCTCGTACCTCCCAAGTCATCGCTACGTTTCATTTTTGAAATCTAATCTATAGTTTCGAACATTTCCGCTGTGATCTTCTTCTTGATCCATTGTTCTAGAAGGCGTTTCACCTCCTAAATTTCATTGATTCTCATTTGAAACAGGGTTATAGAGTATCATAGTTTCGTTTCCTGGGATGGATTTCAGTTCAAACGCTTTTGACAATATTCCATACACGCTGAAATAAATCAAGGCACCCTATGTCTTACTGTCTTTATGCATGTGCAAAATTATGTTGATGAAGGATTGCAAACACAATTGTTTTAGAAAGTCCCAACCTTGCAGCTATTTATTTTATTTTTAGTCTCCTGTCACTCAGAACTTCTTTCTCGACAAGGGATATATTTAGTTGTGTCAAATTATCCGCTGGCTCTACCTTCACGTGGGTCATTTTCATTGAAGGCTCTGTCTAACCAAAGGAAATTATTTTGTTCATTTCTGTACAGTGGAATATGAAGGGAGCCGTATGCACCATACGCAATTAACATTAATTACCCAAGCATCCTCCCCTAGAGTGCGCAGACGACACCTTTGACCTCAACATATTGTACATGTCTCGATCCAATTGTCCCTTAAAAACCAGAGCATGATTTCAATTAAATTCTTAACCTCTCCACATTTAGTACATTTCCTTATTTCTGGAATGTTTATTATTCCATATCCATTGTATAGCTCCACAAGACATATTAACGATTGCAAGGTTTCAAAATGAAATAAAAACCAGGCCTAACCTTCATGGCCTTTTAGTCAAACTCACAATAAGCAGTAATAACAAAGTGAGTTGACATTTAATTTGGAAGGATAATTCTATCGCTCTCACACAACCAAACATAATTACTGCCTTTCAATTTAATTATTCACATATCTGCTTCGAGCCTCCCATGTTACTCGAAGGACTAAACTCCCAGAAATTCCCTCTCGGGGGTACGCACTACCTGGACTGTGCACAGTACGTTCATGCCATCGATGCGCAACATCCGTGTCTTGAAACTCCTTGTTACTTTGATACTTTAACTGAATCACTTCCTGAATGCTCTCCTGGAGACAGGGATTTCGCGAAGTTTTTCAGTTACCTTATCAGTTGTTTTGTAATCTCTTTCCTTATCATTCTGTAAATAAACTGTTATTAGAAAGGAGTCCTCGTTGTATTGCAACACTTACCCGGCCATTCTAAACGTCACTTAGCTACCACTGGGTCTCCACCGGCGTAGCCTCTAACGATTCCGCCGGCATTGGGGCGCAACAAGGGGAAGCTTCCCCATACAGACCGTCCAGGCGTTGCTTAATATAGCTGGGTAAAAGTCCTCTTTTAAAAATTAAATCACTACTCTGTATTCAGATTTGAAAACAAAACCGCATTATGAAACGTGTATATTTTGAATAAACTTCTCCAAGCAAATGAATGGCGTGAACGGAAAGGAAATGCAGTGTTTATACAAGGAAACATGTGAGTATAATAGGCAGTATGAGCATTGCAACAATAAACCATGACCTTCTATGTGAGGCCGGAAACGTGTGGATTGCACCTCGTATGTGCACCTCACAGCAGAGGAAGAACAGCTCCCACTAAGTCGCTTTTAACAGTCATTTGTATACCGGGACGGTGGACACTGTTTAGAAAGTATACTTGGAACTTGAACTCAGATTACTGCAAGTGTGCACAAGGATATGCAGATATTTAGAACATTTCTCTAGAGTGATTTATTTCTGGCAGCGCTATACAAAAAGGTTGCAGCCTATCAGTCTATTAGAAGTCAGTATGTCAGAAACTATAATTGTGTTTTTTGAGGTATGCTCTCCACATCAATAGTACTTCCCATAGACATTCATATATTTTGTGTAAATTTAAGAATGTGTTTACTCTAAAGTCCCTAATTACTCATCGCATTAGCAAATAATAGCTACCATTTTGTAGGAGGTATTATTATTATTATTATTATTATTATTATTATTATTATTATTATTATTAAGTACTTCTGCTAACAACAACTTCTGAAAAATCTACATTTGTATATTAACGACAGAATACTATAGTATGGTGTAAAAATCTTATATTTACTACGACGGAAATATTTGCTATCATTCTTCCCTGAATGTCTATGCATTATGGAAAATTATATTCAAAACCTTTAATTTGAATAATTATATTATTTCATTTTTCTTTGCCAAATATTACAATAGTTTTATTTATTTTTTTTTTTTTAGCTTTAGTTTCTTTCTTGCTTTTTCTACCTGTTTAAACACGGACTAGGCCACGTACCTTGTTAGTAAAGTTGTGCAGTTCTCGAAGACATTCATCGTGCCGTTTTCCATCGCGAGTGAGTTTGTATGTCCAGTCAGGATAGACCCATGGCTGAACGTTCCGTTTCACTATTAATTCACTCATGCTGTTAACAAAATTACAATGTAAGCTGAAAGTGTGTATAAAAGAAGTTGTCACTTCTACCGCATTATTTCAAATGCATTTTCAGTAGTACGCGTGATTTTTAAATGTTGTAACTATTGTATTATAGTTTGTGTGGTATACTTTAAGCCGGGAATATTGTGTTCTAAATTCGGTGTAGCTGAGAGTGAATAGCAGAGAAAAGTTTCATTAACATATTTCCTGGGTTAACACGAGATACTGCTTCTCCGTTCCTTTTCTACTTTTTCTGTCATATGACTAAGCTCTTAATCTCAGCTCTTGTTGTATATATCTTGCACTAGCATAGTTAGCAATTTTGGTGAATACAGAGCATGTTGCATCCGTTCTTATGTTCCAGCCAATTTTGGAGCGCGGCGCTCGGCTTGTAATGCCAAATAGTAAAGAGAGGTACAATTAAAAGTATGGGTTAACAATTAGGTAGGACAACGGCGCGACCCCCGGCATCTCCTTCCGTAAGCAGACGGCTCTACGATGCTTCACTATTATAATATTGTATGAAATAACAAAACTGGACGATCAACCGCATTGCTCAGGACAATTTACTCGCTTAAAAGTAGTGCACAGAGTCTATTATACGCGTAAAAATGGAAAATAAACTAATTATGCATACAATACTTTAATATCTTATATTAAATAAAATAAAATAGCAAATCATGATAAACGTTTAATTCCAATAGTTACTAAACACAAAAAAGGTAATTCTTTAAGTAATGAGGAGAAAGAAATAGTTCAAATGTGTTTAATAAAATTTCGTCAATATTCCACACTTGCAATAAAAGCTACATTAAGCATGTTGTGACAGTAGAAGTAATTTTATTTTGGGGAATGAATGGCCTTTGCGACACAATGTTTTTCAAATAGAGATCACACAATGGACATCTTCAATTGCAAAGCCAGTTTATATAAGGTAAACTCCTTTATTATTATTATTATTATTATTATTATTATTATTATTATTATTATTATTATTATTATCATCATCATCATCATCATCATCATTATTATTGGTATCAGCATTATCATCATTAATATAAATGAATAATACTGTTTAGAACTACATTGTTTATGGCGGATGGATACACTTTATTTTGTTTACAATAGGACAAATTCTTTTAAGTTTTCGTTACTTAAGACAAACATGCTGTGAACATTTTTAATAATTTTTGTCCTTAAATACAACAATACATTATTTTTGCATACCAATATACAACATGGCATCGTTAGAATGAATTGATAAATATTTTCGAATGCCATTGATGGTTTTCGTTTTTGTATTTGTTAAAATTTGAATACGATATACATAAGATTAATTGTTTACAAAATACTCCGATTTGTTATCAAATTTTCATTTCTCCATGTCAATTTAGAATACAATACAACATGGTATTGTATTCCAAAGTAAATATTCCATCTTTTTCAAAGATCGTCAATCTAATTATTTTACATTCCTTGTATACCCGTCGTAAGATAAATTTCAGCTTATCAAACTGAAGTCTCTCTTCAAATGCATTTATTTTTAAGCCTCTTCCTTTCGTACCCATTTCCCCTACTTCATTCGATTTCTAGAATGAATATTAAACCTTTCACTTGTTTTAGTAACTTCGGAATTTGCTTACTAAACTAGTTTCAACTCTGGTGCTCTCTCCAACACTTAACGTTGTTATTAAATTTAGTGTAGAAGAATAAAAGCGTGAAATTACTGGGGCAAATTCCAGTGTGGCAATCCAATGAAAATTTTCAGACAAAGGGGAGGCACGGAAACTTGTGTACACATTTTGTATTTTAAATGCAATTCTTTTTCTGTAGTTGAGTAATAGTGTAACAATTTTGATTGTTAATTCATTGGTTTTCTTGATCGCGAGTTGCAATTCTGCTTTCTTGTTTTTGTTATTAATGTCTATGTTAAAAGCAGATTGAACAGATAATGGAAAATAGCACACCATTAGCCCCCAAACTTACCTTCCCTATATTTTAAAGCTGGAATAAACCTTTAATGAAAACATTAAAAATGTAACATAGAAAATGCGCATTATTTTATACATACCGATAATATTAAATAAAATAAAGCCGATAGTCTTAAAGCTGTATCAAAGGCTGATGTGAAGAAAATTCACACAACTATTAAGATGAATCAATGATTACTCGGATATTGTATATGATTTAGCGAACAAAATAAGCTTACTTACTCATAAACTGCCTTCACATAGGAAGATTCCGATTCGTCCTGTGCGTTAATTGAAGTTCCCATTGCTGTCTCTGTAAAAGAAAACCTTCAACTAATGATCTGATTTTACTGAAACTTCTGATTTCAAGTAGAAGCGAGTTAAACTGTTCTACCCTAAATGTTCACCAGTGAATTTTAAGAGATATTAGAAAATACTGGATGGAAGGACAACCTGTAAAGCGGAGAAATGCAACTTGCATCGGCTATAGGGGGACCCTGTTACTATAGCATAATGGGATAAAAAATGCCTTCTGCTTCGAGAGCGGACCAAAAGTGCTTCGATTTTTGTATATAGTCTTCTGGAAACGGTCTAATGGAAAGTAGTACTAGTAGTAGTGGTAATGGTCGTAGTAGTACAGTAGTAGTAGTAGTAGTAGTAGTAGTAGTAGTAGTAGTAGTAGTAGTAGTAGTAGTAGTAGTACAAGTAGTAGTAGCAGTACGTGTATATTTATAGTAGTAGTAGTAGTAGTAGTAGTAGTAGTAGTAGTAGTAGTAGTAGTAGTAGTAGTCGTAGTACAAGTAGTAGTAGCAGTACGTGTATATTTATTGTTATAGTATTTTATACGAGGCCAGGTTTCCATAACTTTCCATAAGTTTCCGGCTTAACAAATTTCTAGGTATGATAAAGACAAAAACTATATTTCACGTTTCAGTATAGTTACTGTTTATTTCAACACAATTCTCACATCTTTGAATTGACATTTAAATTTTCCCCCTCCAGAAAAATAGGCATATGTATTGTCTGAAAAATGGGCATAAACAGCATTCATCACTTCTTCGTCTCACTTAAACTTCCTTCTTCGAAGTCCCTTCTTGAATTTTGAGAAGAGGAAATAGTCATTGGAAGCTAGATCTGGGCTATAGGGTGGATGGTCAATCTCCTTGAAGCCACATTTCTTCACAGCTTACTTTGCAACAAGAGCTGTGTGCACAGGCGCGTTGTTGTGAAGGCGCACACCATCACTCAGCTTTCCTCGCCTTTTCTCTTTGATGGAAGCACGTTGTCTATGCAGTAGGCCAGCATAGAACTCCCCATTTACTGTGGTGTTCCTCTCCTTGAAGTCAATGAAGAGTACTCCTTCACAGTTCCAAAAGAGTGTGGCCATGATCTTCTTAGTTGACTGAAAGACCTTGGGGTTTAGAGAGTTTGCTTCGCCAGGTTAAAGCGATTGATTCTCTTTTGTACAAGAAATCATAGTAGAGGACTATAGTTTCATCTCCTGTAACAATGGTTTTCAGAATTTCTCTCTCGTTGCCACGGCAGAGCTCCAAAAATGTCTGACAACAGATGACTCTTTACTGCTTTTGGACCGAGGAAAGAAGTCTAGACGCTCATTTTGCACTAACCTTATTCATGTTTAAATGTTGACGAATAATTCGAAGGACTGTTGTTTTAGAAGGCTCCAACCTTGCTGCCATTGCTGTAATTTTGAGCCGCCGGTCTTCCATAATTTCTCCTTCCACAAGAGCGATGTTTTCAGGAGCACTTCCAAGGGCAGACCTGCACGCTCTTCGTCTTCAATGCTTTCTCGACCAATTCGAAAAAGTTTGGCCCATTATTTTACGGTAGAATATGAGGGGAGTGCTTCCCCATATACACCGTTCAATCGCTGTTTAATTTCATTTCGAGTAAGTCCTTCTTTTGTGAAGAGCTTAATAACAGCTCGACACTCCATTTTGAACATGTCACAATTTCCTACATATAACCTTCTTTAGGCAACTATACGTGAACAAGTGAACACAGCGAAGCGGAAGTTATAGCTGCAATTATTTGCTTAACAGATAAGGTATGACATCAGATTAGGATTTTGTGAAGGCGATTATCCTTATCGGCGAGACCGGAAACTTATGGAACTACTCTCGTGCACATTACAGATATATTTTATGCATAGGTCGTAGAGCCTCTATGCTTAAAGTATGATACACAACTAGAAAGGGGAAACATAATAAAATATAAAGTGATAATCGTTCATCAAATAAATAAATGGAGAGAACGGCACTTGGAAACAACTTACACATTATTTATAAATGAACTAGTAAATTTCTTCTACTTCGCGCACTTTGGCTAGGAAAATGCACATATTCAACCAATTAAGTGGAAATTGTCGGTTAACGAACTGGACGAATCGTTTGTTAATTGGTGTCTATGTGCCGAGTTTCGTTGAGAAAAAATAAAAACTCCGCTAGAGAGGGAAAGGAGAGATAAATGGATGGATGGAAAATCATATTTTTCGAAGTATTTCATTTTGTTAAAAAAAAAAATACAAAATCGTTGCAGATTTGAATGAGTGGTAAAAATCTTTCTACTGGTAAGCAGCAATAACTCACATTCCTTCTGAATTCGTTAAAAAAAATTAAATAGCCGAAAAATAAGCAGATTTTTTACGGCCCGACCACAATATCTTCATTCCATCGGAATTCACTAATAAACCGACTTATGACTATACATCTTAGTAATCAAAATATTAATATAGTAATCGTATCTTCTGTTATATTTTGAGTTTTTTCTTCTTTTTTTGATTTGTGTTTAACACCCATTTTTACTACTTAGGTGGACACTGATGATATTTACAATGAAATGGGAAATTGGAAAAGCTTTTTTTTAAGGAAGGAAGCGTTTCAGACCTAAATTTAGGGCACCTCCCCGGAATTTGCCATTTATGAGTACTGAGGAAAACCTGGAAAACATTTCAGTCAGGGAGGACGGTTCTGGTGAGATCAAACCCCAAACCTCCCACTCACGAGTCCACGTCACTACTTTGGCCTCCCGTTGTGGTTTTTGAGAAGGTTGTTCAGTGTGCTTGTAATGCATTTGTAAATATATTTATAGGAATATTTTTGAAGTTATAATGAACTAAAGTTGACTTTCTTTATTGTACCAGATAAAAGGAAGTAAGGAAGAAATAAGAAAGGAGGGAGGAAAGAAAAATATCTTTGCATCAGATTCAAATAATAAATCAGAAAATTAATTGTTACTGATCTTCTCATTACCGGTATCAAGATTGCAGTATTGCGAGGAAAATTTTCAAATATTTGTAACATAATAGTAAGATCTGGGTGTGCATGGCATAATTAAAAAGCTATTATGTTATTTGATCATTTGTTAAGAAAACAATTTCAGGTTAATGCTATAGGTGCAGAGAGACTTTTCAAAGTATTGGCTTGCACCACCTAACAGTGGCTTGTGGTGGTTATCTGTTATACATAATCAATATTGTCTTACGAAACAATTACTACAATTATTAGCAACTCTACACTAACATACCTAATTAGTAATCAGTGATTTTTTTGGATTACCTACGTGTGGGAGAATTAGTTGAATACATTTATTTTTAGGTGTTTCTCAGAGATAAAAATCAAATCTATCATGTTTGGGAAGGGGATCATAAACTATTGCTAATAATTTCACTGCAAAGTATGCGATGTAATTCCATTAGGAATGAATAAGCAGTTATCAGGTGTGGCGTTATCTTGCTGATAAAATGCGCTATCAGCATTCGAACAGAAACTAGATAATTTCGTGCAGTGGAATTAATATGTATGAATAGCATTTGCGTTATGCGTTCCAGATCCTAATCATTTAATACAATATGCCTAAATTTTGCAACGGCGGAGTATTGTGCATTATGAGTAAACGAAATGAGATACCCACAGTAGCGAGGGACTCGTTGACTGGCATACTTAGAAACCGATGCTTTGAAAGTTTCTCTCTGCATCATTATGAATTTTCAGTACACATGGTGGACACGACAATAACTTACCACAAATTATATCCAGAGCGCATTTCGTTACGTACGGATATATGTCAAAACCAGAATTCCCAATTTCTTTCTGAAGTTTCTGGATCATCACTTCCGTTTTCTCAACAAACACTTCGACGAAGTGATCCAGAATAGTGAAGTGAAAAGTGGGCGTTATCATCTTCCTGTGTGAATGCCATTTTGAACCTGGAAATAAGGAAACAAACATGTTGTTTAATAGTATATGAGTTTTTGTCTCTGTACCACCTTCAATGACATAATATATTTTATAAATCATTGAAAGGATATGCACAGCAAAATTTTAAATCTTATCACTTGAAATAATGCAAAAGGGTTGTTCTAATAGTCCCAAAAAGTGACGCAAAGTATGCCTAATGAGTATATCAAAACACGAGCCGAAATATTTAGAGGAATAAACTTCAGATTATTACACCAAAACATGAAAAAGAGTAATAAAATAAAAATAAAAGTGAATTTTTCTGTCATCAATCTAACTAAAAACAAATAGATATATTTCTTATATGCGCGATATCTTCTGATAGTGTTCTCGGATTAATGTTGATAGATTTTTTTTCATATGTAGCATATCTATTCAGAAAATGGCAAAAACATTTTAATTAGTTCACCTTCAGATCTAAATAATTCAGTTTCACTTCTGAAGTCAGCACATGCTACAAGTTGTCGGTGCAGGCGACAGAAAAGCGTTGCATTTGAAGGGAAAAAGTGTAATGGTGACGTTTCGAATCAGTCTGCAAGCTACTACACTCACAAATTTAAGCGTAGTCTATTCCCTAACTCGTCCAGCTGTACCACGGTACACGGGGTTGTTACACTCTTGTTTTAAAATTCTCAGTTCGAGGTGATGCAATTATTATTAGAGGGTCGGTCCTGGTGGTGTAGTGGTTACCATACTTGCCTTCTAAACACAAGATCGCGGGTTCAAATCCGACCAGGATCGACAGATTTTTTCGGGTGTAAAAATCCTAAATCGGCTTCCATCGGAATAGAAGTAAAGCCGTAGGTCCCGTGTCGTACATTTACGGCATGAAAAAGAACCTCAAGCCTGAAAGAAGAGGCCTCTGAGCAAAATTTGTCGGCCATTTCACG
The DNA here is from genome assembly GCA_030762175.1 of Metallyticus violacea. Classification (NCBI taxonomy): domain Eukaryota; kingdom Metazoa; phylum Arthropoda; class Insecta; order Mantodea; family Metallyticidae; genus Metallyticus; species Metallyticus violacea. Next base: position 72,878,870 of record CM060838.1, read on the forward strand.
CTCTGAATAGAATGGGACGCTGATGATCTGAGATGTTAAACAGCGTCCATAAATAAACAAATCAATCAAAAAGTAATATTAGAGGGAAGTGGATGAGATAGTTCAGCGGAGACTCGGGGTAGCATAAAGCCGAAGTTCATAAATTTACCACTGCTGTTATGAGACTATCGCTAGTTTCTAGAATTTTAATTTTAACAACCCGAATTAGCACTTATACGTGCGTGGTTGTATATAAACAACAGAGCAGGAGAGAGAGAGAGAGAGAGAGAGAGAGAGAGAAAGAGAGAGAGAGAGAAAAATAATAGTAAGGCAACAATTTAAACAAAGTGTTCATTGTTTTGATTTTCACGGCAGCAAACTTGTGATTTAAGCCTGAAATCTGCAGGACGAACTCTGTGTTTGGAGAAAACATATATAACTTTACATGTTTTGAAATCATAGTTTGACTCAAATTATTACTACGTGTGTGAATAGGTATTGCGCCTATTGCCACAAGATGGCAGCATTATAGCAACTGGTGAATGAGTGCGCAACCCTCGAGCAGTGGTCTATTCTGTGATATCTGTAGGTAGAAGATATTGAATCACAGAATATTCAAACAGAAATGCTTCCCATCTACCGTGAGACGTGCCCATCACGTCAAGCTGTTTACAACTGAATGTACAAATTTTCCGAAGGGCGGACACATATCGAAGACAAACACTACGTCGGACGGCAAGCGGCGATTGTTTCAGAGGCGAGTTTGCCTGAGTTGAAAACTTAATTCGAGCACACAGAAGGGTAACTATAGACACTATGGCCTCTGCTATTGATTGTTCACACAGAATGGCCTATCTCATAATCCATGACGTTCTCATAAAGCTTGGTATGGTGGGTACTGTTCATGCTACCCCATAACACAAAATTCAAAGAATGTGTCTGGCATTGCATTATTTCCCACGATAAAGGACGCATATGGTAGCCCTAATTGTCGCAGGTGAGTTCACTATAACAGCCCGAGACAAAGCGTGCGTCAATGCAGTGGAAACTTCCAGCGAAATAAAACTTTAGTAACACTATCCGCCGGGGAAATGATATTTTCATACTGCTCACCGCATTCCAGCCTCAAGGACAAACCGTAAATCCCCACTCCTATTTTAACCTCTTCAGGAAACCTCTTAAGGTCATTCACCTCAAGCGATCAGGACTCCTTGCCAAAGACATGTTGCTCTTGCATAGAAAGCGTTTCCTCATACTGCCAAATGAGTCGCTGCGAAATTTCAAATGGGAGGTCCTCAAATATTCTGCATTCAGCCCCAACTTTGCTTCAAGTGACTTTTATTTTTTCGACCCTGTTAAGCATTATCCTTCGGGTGAACAATTTTCCGATGACGAAACTTAGAAAGGAAACTGTTTCCGATAGCAACCCAAAGGATTTTAAGTTGCTGGATTTAAACGATGGGAAAGTGCCTTAACATGCAGGGGGTAACTTTGAGAAATAAAAATCTTTTCAAATCAGTATCCTTATTTGTTCTATGTCCATTTGTAACTTTACTTAATTACTTACCCTCGTATAAATATTATTGGTATTATTATTTGTATTAATAATTATAATAATAATAATACAAATATTATTGGTATTATTATTTGTATTAATAATTATAATAATAATAATAATAATAATAATAATAATAAATGCTCCTATCGAATTTTAGGCGTTATTTCAGTTCAACGGTCACATTTGTTGACCATAAAAACACAGAAGTAGTCGATCACATTAACATCCGGACCATGGAATAGATGAAACTTGAGCACGGTGGTGTAAGCAATCTCTGGTAACACAGGGAGGTGTGAATGGTGCTGTTATTGTAAATATAATTTATTAGGTTGATATTTTCAATCATATACAGTCTTCTAAGATATCTACGTGTTCTTTAAAATTCATTAAATTCATGGAAAAGATCCGAACATCGGCAGCAAACAGCCACCCCCAAAAAGTGACACTGCCACCGCTCCTTGCTTCAGCTCAGGACTGCAGCGGGCTTTTATTTGGTGGACAAAATGTAACCCTACCTTCTTCGTTGGACGAAAACGCTTTCTCATTGCTCCAAATTACCTTGACCCAGAATTGTTTCGGCCTTGGCTTTCTGTTATGGAACCAGCAGCATAGAACCATCTCTTCAACTGTATGTTCATGTATCATAAACGGATAAGAGGACGGAAATTATTCTCTCTGGAATGCTCAACTATACCGTTGAGGTTTACTTTTTTCCAGATTTGCGTCCACTTGCTAGTTCATTTATGTCTATTAATATTTCCTTTGTCTGTACTAATTACTACTTGAGCAGTACTAAGACCAGCCTCCCACATGCCAACAATACAGCTGAGGGTAATTTTGTAATTATTGGTATAGCTATTTAAATTTAGAGTGACTTTGATTGATAAAACATGAATGTTTGTTTTTCTTTTCTTTCTAAAAGTTATGCCCCCACACCAAGCGGAGGGACTTAGACAGTAATGTGTTAAATTCGAATTCGGAAGATTATAGGTTGAAATCCCTTGAGGTCCACCATCTTGACCTTGGGTTATTTCTTGTTTCCTCTGTCGCTTAAGCGAATGTTGGGATGGAACTTTCATTTCCACGAATCTTCCACTCTTCCATTTCATTCTTTTGAATCCGTTACAGGATTGAAAAAGTCGGGTCAAGATGGACAGGTGCGATGTGACGGTGGTTTTCGCTTTGAGATATTTGCCTCCGCGCCTGGTATGGCAGCGGACCTTCTGGCGGACTCCAACTCCTTGTAAGAGGGTTACGTCGGTGTCGGGGTGTTTGACCTGGAAACAATGTTCTATATACGTACCACTCACTCGATCCTGACCTCTCGGTGTCTCCCTCAACTCACCCCTTCCCGCCGGAGTCGTTTCCACTGGGAGCGCACATCTTCAGCAAGGCTGAAGTACCAAAATATCTTCCTCCGATCTCAACAATCTTTTCCAATCCAATAATTTATTTTGCACGGGTATAAACGACCTTTGAAACCAAGCAAAACTTGTTCACTAACAAACAATAGAACTTTAGCTGTTTGCCAAAACCACCACTCTCTCCCAATACATAACCTCAAAACCATTTGGACTGAAGTGTAACTCGGCGGCATAGTAGGCTTTTACGTACACGATGCATAAAACTACCTGCCCAGTGCATACAGTACTACCATCAGTGCTGGTGTCTATACAATAGCCATGCCTGTAGGTCGCCATTTGCTGCTGCAGACATTTTGCAGATTACTATATATTGCAATATTTTTGAATCAGCTAAATCCAGGATACAAAAACATATACAAGCACTTTAGAAAATGAAAAGAAAGAGAATTAACTTACATATTTTCACACAAATGTTCCCTTGGTATGTGAAATTTATTATACACCAATAAAATCTCTAGGCGTTATTTCACTGACAGGCTTCGCACTGATTCTGAGATTCAATATGCTGAATGTCCGAGAGATTTGTTCTCGATCACTAGCTCCTTCAAAGCATGCTCGCGAAACCACATTTATTGCCCCCTAACAATAATGCAAGAAAATAAGAATAGAGAACACTTTTATTAACAGTAATAAACACACTGTAGTTGTATCATACCTGTGCTTGTTAAAAGTCCAGTTCCAAGCCATGGCAGCAAAAATCTGTATGTCTGACCTTTGTGCAAATGTTTGGTATCCCTTAGTACAAGCTGAAATCGATAAGAACTGTATCAATAAATGTTTCCTCAATAATTCTAGTATTGATATTTGTAGTAGTTAAATGCATTCACAAACTCTAACCGCTGAATTTTGTATCAGTGACCCAATGTTGCCATTTTAACAGTAAATGTATTCTTAAACTTAGGTAGAAAATGGACAATGATATGAAATTATCTTTTAATCAGAAGTTGAGGCAATAAAGTAAACGAACGGGCTGGTAATGACTTATTTAGTATTTCGTATTTGACTGGAGCATGCATGAAATGTGTTCTAGCTCTTACAGAGAAGAGGATACTCAACATTTTTTATTAATGCTTTGCAGTATTGATTACAGTATGGGATGAGATTGGTGGTGCAGCTCTTTCAATCACTGCCAATGTCCTTAAGAACTTTAAATTTGGCATTGGATTTTCAGTCCATTTGTTTTTGTACTATATTTTCATTCTTCGTTTTCAGTTGGAATCAGGAACTTTTAGTCATTCTTCTTAATGGCTTTTTACCTCATATAATAGTAATTTCCCCTGTCAATGAGGAAACCTTAATTAAAGGCTTCGCCCAGTCAGAATGGGGAAGTAAAATAAGATCAAGGCATTCCTGCTTTATAATGACAATGATTTCCACTTTCCTCCTAAACCCAAGATCGCGGATTCGACTCCGGCCAGGATCGGTGGATATTTTCGGGCGTAAAAGTCCCTAAGTAAAGCCGTGGGTCCCATGTCGTACATTTACGGCAGGATAAAGAACCTCAAGCTTGAAAAAAGACTATGAGCAAAACTTGTCGACTGTTTAACGCCCTGAATAGAATGGAACGGTGATGACCTGAGATGTTAAAGAGCGTCCGTAAATAAACCAAATAAAAAGGACAATGATTTCCAGTTCATTTACCTTATCACACTCGTACTGGGACATGACATCCTCGTACTTGGGAAATACCCTCCGAAAAAATGGAAAGCAGTAGGTGAAATATCCGGACAGTGCAATGTGAAAAAACCTGCGTGTATTTTCGCCTTGTTACGAAGAAACTGAACAAGTTTATATCTTTGTGAGGGTCGGAGAGAGAATTCGTTTCTTTAGCTGTAGAATTTTAACAGAAATTTTTGGAGTTAAATATTTCCCTATGAATTAACGCATCAATTGAAAATCTTCAAGGTTTCAGAAAAATGGAATTGTGGCTTTAATGACTAAAGGATTTCGTCTTGAAATTTACCTATAAGCTTTGTGATGGAACTCCAGGGATTATCTTTTGGTCTCAAGAACAAAGTGATACATTCATGTTTCACCTTGAAACAGAAATATAATTATAATGTATATTCATGTAAGCCCAGTCATCTTGTTTCGGCATTGCAATTAGTAATATAAATATTATGTATATACGTGTGTCATGAGCTCATAAAGTTTAACTTCCATGTATGAATTGTACCAAATAGAACGTCTAGCGGTTTCCATTGCAATAGCTTGGAAAGTCAACAGGCTAATAAAACCATACAATGGAAGATGGCTCTGTGAAGTCCCTTTTATTATTTTTAAAGGCCTGTCTTTGCAGAAGAAATAAACTGAAGACTTTTAAACCATTTGGTGCTTTGACCCCAACCGGCTGCCATACTGGTAGCCCTTTAAACCAGCTAATGCTGACAAAATGTTTTAAAAGTTAAAAAATAGAGAATGGCAGGTATAGATGGGGAACTTAGACCAGCCAATGGAGAATGTGTGTTTGAACCTTTAAAGATAGGCGCGAAGATTGCGAGTGGCATAGTTAAAGTCCGGCATAGAAGCAGTTCTAAGTCCTACACGCTGCGAGACTCATTCCTCAGTTGTAAGTTTTACACGCGGCAAGATACCCGCAATTCGCAGTACTCATTATTAAGCTGGATTTTAAGTTTCACGAGTCGTGGCACTGATCTGCATTTTTCACATGCGGCATCTAAGTTTTTATTCAACGCAGCTAGATCTATCGTAGGCAAAATACCAGAGGACGCGAAAGAATTTGGATATAATAAAGTACCCATATTTATATAGAAACATTATATCGCCTCGTGTGCTTATTTGCATCATTGAACTCCTCTCCCAGTCCTGTTGTCCAAATCAATAAAACAGCAGAAATAATCCGGAGAAAATGTTGTCATCGAAGTGTGGGCAACAACACCGAAAGGAACAATAATCAATCTACCAAAACACTTCAGAATAGGCATCACAACGTGAGGCCACTTGACGTCAACAACATATCGCTTGGTGCCCAACCTAGGTCACGTAGTTATACCGACTAAACCCTTCATCATTCGGCGCCCAAAGTGGTGCCAACAACGACGATGAAACACCCATACCAAACCGATTCAAAATTTGACGCTCAACGTGGCTGCTATACTAAACCACTTCCACTTATCATTACAATACTGGGCAAGAAGTTCTCATCTTCAGCATTATAATGAGCTGGCATCTTTGGACTTTGCCAAAAATTGTATACACACTTTCACAGTAGATATATATTTAATGTATTTCAAAATGGGACCGAAAAACAACAATAACGTGTAATGTGTTGTACTGTAAACAGATGTGACTCACATACATTACGATAGCGTTGCTATGTGACAGATAAATCAACAATGCACAAATGAAATTAAGATTATCGTAAATCAACAAAGAACAAATGAAGTCAAGATTATCGTATGATATTCCGTAAACAGACGTGAATCGCATTACATTATGTTGCGTTGCTACAACAAAATGGAACCAAGATTATCGTTTGAACAGCTGAAAGCAATTTCGAAGTGATATTGGAAAACCGAGAATGTTGTTGAAGTTCAAAGGCAATGGAGACGTGTGTACAGAACAGAACCGTTCTCCGGATCTAACTCCGTCGAACTTCTACCTATGGGGAACTCTTAAGGATGTTGTATACCGTTAGCTACACTGGCAGCACTTCGGGAAGAAATTGAAACGGCATGTGCTGCAATTGCTGAGGACACTTTCGCAAACGTTGTTCAATCAGTAGTTCAACGTACTCAGAAGTGTATAGACGCCGGTGGTGGGCATTTCGAGCAACTGTTGTAACTGTAAAAGTCTAAGATAATTAGTGCTCATGATTTTCTGTTTGTGTGAATTCAGTTTTGTTATGTTAACACTGTTGTTTCTTTGCTTGAAGTTTGTATACATTTTGGCACCTCTCTCTCTCTCTCTCTCTCTCTCTCTCTATATATATATATATATATATAATTAGACATAAGCATATATTCTGATTTTAAAATGTATTACAAAATGTTGACCTGCATATTTAATACAACTATTACCTCTATATGCTGCGGTAGTGTCAGTATTACAGATGGCAGTGAACCTAACCAAATTCTCATTATGGGCGCGTACTTTTTCAAAGTCTCAAGCTGGCGTTCCATTCTGCCTGTAACGTGAGATAAAATAGCGTCATTTTATATTGCCAAAAGTAGGATTTCAATGCAGAAGAATGTAAATTATGTGTATACATTTTTAAAGTTGCTAATGTAATATAAACATACATATTTATAACTTAATTATATGTCTCATTCTTATTTTGACAGATTTTTGTTGTTATTTTACATGCATACCTTTTCAGTATAATATCAATTTAAGTTTTCAACAGAAATTATACTGAAATAATCTTACGCCACTGGCATAAAAATATGCATTTTAATTTACTTTGTTGTTCCTCCTCCTACTCCTCCTTATGAGGTTACAGCCCAACGTAAGGCCTTGGCCTCCAGCAGCACTCTATCCCCGTCTTGTGACATCATTGATAAAGGGCAGTATTGAAGGAAAACATATGATCTACATACAGTAAATAATTGTTCTATACAATTATATGAAGATTATCTTCACCTTCCTCTTCTTCTCCTTCTCTTAGGTTCTATTGCAATACTAATTCTCGCTTACAGCTTTCAAGCTAATGAACCCAACTCAGTTAAATTTGATTCGGACATACATTATATGAGGAGCGTGTTGAACTATGGCAAGTATTGAGAGATTATTGTTAGCAAAAAGACTCCGTGTTAACCGAAACATGGGGAGTCACCTCCTTCCCACAAATGTTTTCTTGCAGTGACGAGAGTCCGTAGCTTGTTTCCATACACTCCCCGTTCATCATGCACCATAGGAAGACATTTGGTGACATAAGGCAGGCGGTCTCAGTTACCAAACTCTTTTAGATATGACACGATTTTCAAATAAGGAAACACTTTCAGCCATTCTGACGAGGAAGGAGTACCTGGGGGTATCCTAACTTGAAAATAACAGTACAACTTTCCTCTTGGTCCAACTGATGCATAAACTTATGAAAGATTTCGATGCAGTCTGCAGTATTCATTGTGCTATATGGCGACGGTGCTAACATATCACATCCCATTTTCATGAACAGGTGTCTATGCACGGTATGACAGTATTACAGTATTCTTCGAGCTCACATACCCACTTAAAGTGCAGCTCAGTATTTCAATAATTAAATGCTGACAGTAATCGAGTCTGTCCATTTGACGGAGGTTCCAATTCTTGCATAGCGTAGTATGTAGAACAGAAACAAACACCCTCATAACTTTTAACAGAAAGGGAAGAGACTCTCAAACTGAATAAAACCTGGCATCGGATACTTGAAGATATAAAACAAGCCCAGACACACGGCACCAATCAGTTATCGAAGCGGAGATGCCCAGCCCAACGAGCACTCACCCCCTGCTCCAGCTGAGCCAATCCCCTAAGAGCAGCCCGTGTATAAATACAACCCCTCCACCCAGCGATTATTGTATTATTTAAACTAGATAAGCAACAAACATAATGTACTAGTAAACAAGTGAATGCATGCCTTGAAAATACTCACAATGCAACTATTGTCATGGGAGCGTCAGAGCGCCCATACATAGGTTACATATGACAATTTGTAGAAAAATCTGTATAAATTTGTATGACATGTAAATTATGACCTGTAAGGCTGTACTATAACAGCCAAAAAGGCACCCAATTCAATAAATAATCTGCAATCTGCAATTCAGTAGTGTCTGAACCCTCACGAAGAAGACCTCATCACTGGTAATGTCCTCTGCAGGCGGGGATGAAACGTTTGGATATCAAAGGTCGAACGGACCATGGCTTCTAAGCCCGGAAGAAACTTTTAGTTATAATTCTGACTCCGGCCGTGAAACCTTCCGACTATTTATAATTTTGCAATGGTTTCCAAACATAAACTTTTCCGATAAGTGGTTTACTGTGCTGCACGTGTTGTATTGCTCGTAACGCGGACAAGATGACTTGAACATCCTTTAATATCTGCACATCAGAGCGTCTCTCTACTTCCACGGAAATCGGTCTTTACGGACATACACGACAAACCGGCTTGGGAAAAGTGCAACCATTCTCCTATTTCACAAAGGTACGTTTATGTCAAATGTCACTGAATTGAAACTATTAATTATAAAGATATAAGGGGAAAATCAGAATTGAGAAGGAGTGAAACACCTAAGAGAATGTAATAAATAGTTTAACAGTATTCTCAAAATGTGATCTTGTATAGACAGGCGCTTGAATTTTACAACTTTATAAAGAATTCAACTCTATCTGTGTATAATTTAATGCTACGTTTTCGGACATACTGATACATTTTCTTCTCCTACATTTCCATCCATAAATGGGCGTTAGCCTGTTTCTGCATCAAGAGAGACTATCTTGTTATCTAGCAATGGGCGGCTGATACTTCCTTTTTCCTTTTGGTGTGCCATTCAGCAATATTTTTTGCATATATAAACCAATTATCCTTTAAGTGGTTTATTCTATTAGTTAGATGAAATATACCATACATTTCACTGATATTTAGACAAAATTATTTATTTAAAATGTTCATTACCGTTGCTGAATGTAAAAAGCTAAACAACCATCCGTCGCTGTTTATAAAATTATGCCTCGTGCCCCGATAACTACCGCCACGGGTGACCGAGGTCGTTAAGGCGCGGACTCGTGAGCGGGAGTTCTGGGGTTCGAATCCCGCCAGGACCGCCCTCCCTGACTGAGGTTTTTTCCAGGTTTTTCTCAGTCCTCGTTATTGGCAAATGCCGGTGAGGTACCTTAAACTTAGGCCTGGAACGTTTCCTTCCTTAAAATGAAAAATTCTTTCCCAATATATCATTTCATCTTGTGTATCATCAGTGTCCACCGCCTGTAGTGCCTGAGTAGTAAAATTGGACGTTAAACACCATTCAGAAAAACCCGATAGCTTCTGCATGTGTCCGGTTTTTTTAATATTCATACCGATTTTATTATTTGCAAATTGTATGTGAAAACAAACTGACACTCGTATTCCCTAACTGGAGTTGATATGGATATGCCGTTTGAAAGTTTAAATGCTACGCGGAAACAATACGTCATCATACACCAGGGTAGCGACTTCAGTAACATAAAGTACCGTTCTCTTTATTGCTGCTTGGATAATAAGAGAGTGAGCAATGCTTGCCTTAACAGCGAGAACTGGCCGGCAGCGCTATGTCGGCGGAGGCAGGAAGTATATTTCCCCTCCACTGCGCCAGGCTCAAATGTGAGTTGAAATCTTGGCGCAAGTATTACATTGCTGACACAGCAGCTAGCCCCGCCGGCCGGCCGGCCGCACGTCGCGAAACGTGGCGAATTGGAAACATCGTTGTTACCGTTGCATCCACGCTATTGTTATCAGTAATACAGACAGGATGATGCGTTTGGGTATGGAATAAAATGAAAACACTGTGAAACATTTACTACTGAACTTCATATTTTGAAACTTGGAGAATACAACATTGAAAGATGTGAGGTTTCTCAGAGTGCTGGTGATCTTTTGGAAAGCTTGAGTAATTTTTAATTTCAGATCATCGATTTTCCTGTATTTCTGTGAATAGTGTTTTTAACAAAACCCCACATGAAGAAGTATGGAGGGTAACATCTGGGGAGTTTGGGGGCAAGAAATGGGTCCGTCACGACCACACCACATACATTTGAAAGCGGTATTTAGTAAATGACAAACTTCTCACCCCAGTGAGGGAGTGCACCATCTTGCAGAATACAGTGTTCATAGTGTCTTCTTCAAGTTGTGCCAACAGGACCAACTACAACATATCCAAATAAGATCCACTGTCATTTCTGCAAAGAAGAATGGTGTATACACTTCATTATGGCTCACTCCACACCATATGTTAACTTTTAGACTTGATCTATCAAGCTAGTAGGTGGCATGCAGACTTTCCCTTGTCCAAATAATGCTGTTGCGAGTCTTTACACTTCCGCCGATATAAACAATCGCTTCGTCCATTTGTTTAAGAAATCGTCATCATCTTCAATCCGTTGGCACATCATGGATCCAAAATTCATGATCCTCATCGCGTAAGACTTGTAGGCGTTGTAAGTGACATGGGGACAGCTGTACATCCATCTCTGCTATCAGTAATCTTAAACTTTTCGTATGGCTTCTTGTCATGATTTCAGCTTTTTGCACGATACCTTTGGCACTTTTTTTTTTTTAACAGAACCTGTTTCTTCAAATGTTCGGTACCACAACTTTATGGAAGCACATTACGCAACCATATTCACATCGAAATTCTCTTTGAAGTTGTTTAACACTCTCAAATTTAGCTTGCCAAAGAACGCATATAAATCATCTATGATTTTCATTTGTCATTATGCATTGTTGATTTTCACTCTTGCCATGCACGGAAACTCCCATCTTTTAAGCAAAATATTACCAGCAAGATATGTTTGCTTCTATCATATTAGCTTTTATAATAATATTTAATATAATCCTCTTACCTAAAGCATCAACCTGTAGTTTGATTTGTGATAATAGGGGGTTTGCTTCGTTTGCTGTACATTTACTTTGAACGTTTGCAATAATAATAATAATAATAATAATAATAATAATAATAATAATAATAATAATAATATGCGATGTACCGGTGCTACAAAAACATAAAAGGATGAATAGTAAGTTTAATCATAGTGTTTTAGGTTTGTTTATTTCTGTACTTGTGTTCTTGTTTGTATTTGTGCATTCATGCTGTTTGCATGCGTGAACTTGAGCGAGAGAATGAGAGTATCCTGGTTTTAACCTTTGAAAATATGGCCGCCTGGAGATTTTTTTGAATGATTTATTTATGGATGCCCTTTAACATCTCAGGTCATCAGCGTCCCATTCAACTCAGGGCGTGAAACGGCCGACTAATTTTGCTCAGAGGCCTCTCTTTCAGGCTTGAGGTTCTTTTTGGCGCCGTAAATGTACGACACGGGACCCACGGCTTTACTTCCCTTCCGAAGGAAGCCATACTTAGGATTTTTACGCCCGAAAATATCCGTCGGTCCTGGCCGGTATCGAACCCGCGATCTTGGGTTTAGGAGGCAAGTATGGTAACCACTACACCACCAGGACCAACCTTCCTGGAGACATTTCATCTCTGTCATTTCGATTCTTCTGTTACCAGACCTTTTGATTGTTAAATTTTCACTACCATAAGTGAGCATGGGAACAGACGTCATCATGTATAATTTCATTTGTTACGTATATAATTTTACCTTTCAGAAACGTCATTTTCACAGCAACTGGGTAAAGAGTAATAAATGAGTAATAAACAAAATTAAAATATATGCAATCCCCTTTATTATTATTATTATTATTATTATTATTATTATTATTATTAATAATAATAATAATAATAATATATCCAGTTTTATTATTCCCTATCATTGACCTATTATTGCAGTGATGAGCATTTTAATTGCGCAATCGGATTCATTAAAATAACTTATGAATTTAATGAATACTTAACGTTTTATATGTATATATTTTAAGAAAGCCACATATGGAGTATTAACTTGTAAGTTGTATAAAGAATTTTTTACAGTTCATAAAGTTAAAAAAACGCAACTTACGATTTCTTGGTGCTAGCAGTATATTCAGCGTTGTGCCAAATATAGGGTACGCTGGAGGTCCAGGAATCTTTTCTATGAGCTGCACGAGACGTGATTTCCTGTTTCTTCGTATCAAATACAGAGTGGTTACGACTATCACGAAAACTGCTAACATTAACGTCGCCATAGTGTTTTGTTTTACCTGAAACAAACAATAAAGTAACATCAGCACATATTGGGTTTTCTTTTTCATTTCTCATGAAAATATGCTTATCAATATTATCCTACTTTAAGAGCCCATTCATCGGGAGGGCACAGATTTAAAGCTGTATTAAGGTATCCATCTAGTAGACTATTTCCGTAAACCAAAAAGTATTGTTATTTCTTTCAGCAGGCTTCGTTAAATCAATTTATTTTCGGTATATAAAATTAATTAGAAACAACAATACACCAACATAAACAGCACCACTATGAGGCCATTCTTTTATGAAGTAATAACAAAAAAATTAACTTCTCAAATGAGATGTACTAGTTTTATGAACAACGGGAGAATATTCCTCCATTCTATTGTTGAAAGGACTTAAATCGGCTGATATGAAAAAAATGAAAAATAAATCGCTCCCAAAAGAACAAAATATTTAATCTTATTGTAACACATGTCGCCAAGGTGTACCAAAATTATTAATTTAAGCTGTAAAAGACTAGGAAACGTTATATAATGTCTGAAATACCAAATGCGTGCCGGCGTGATGAGCTCATATGACACATGCAGTATTAAAGTTTTCCTTACAAATTTTCTCATATCTAGAGAACTTACTTCCATTACAAAGACTACTTTATCACACAATGATCAACATTAAGAAATAACTGATATCCCTAAACCTAATTAAAAACAATTTGTCTTCATGATAAATTAAATAAAAAGCATAAAAATTAAATATATATAATTTATTTCATAAATAAGTAGAAAACAATAATTGGGGATTATATTTTTTACATGTATTTGAATGTTGCTAAAATGTTAACCACGAAATATGAATAAACATTTGACTTGGCAAGCTGAATCCAGATTACATCATATTGGGTGAAACATCATTCTGTGTGACGTAAAGTTACAGAAAAATCTCTTATACACTTGATTATAACAAATAATTCTAACAAAGCGGTCAACTATCTAGCCCGACTTATATGTCGATGACGCCATCTACGTTGCTAATTCCATACACACGCCTAAATTGCTGTTTAGAGCTGTTACTTTCAGAGACATAGAAGAAGAGGCACTACTTTTATTAATGACGCATTACAAGCAGAATGACATACTATCGGGGACTTAAGCGCAGTTGATGGGAAAATTACAATGTTCAATGATATCGTCTTACAACTTTACAACCAACATGCTCCCATTAAAACAAAGAAAACAAAACGAACCACCACATCTTGGATGAAAATCTAAATTCGTAACTTAATGACTGAAAGAGACCTCGTATATCGCAAATATCTAAATAACAAAAGTGGTACCTATTACGAAAAAAGACAAATAAAACAATCAGAAATTCCAATTTGTGACCAATAGATCCCAATACACAGTGCAATCAATGCTGCTTTCCTTCCCGGCATGAGGTTTTCCCTATGAGCAAGCCAGCACCCGTTTGCCACGTCGTGGAGGGAGTAATTCCTGATTGCTTACTTGTTGACCTTGCTGACTGTCGCAGTCGTAGTACAGCTGTTCCCGGGTGTGTGTTGTGTTGCTCGTTTCTTAATTCGACAGTATACATAAAGTATATTGTGCCTCGTGTGTTTACGACGGCACAGCGGATATTTATATACAATTTGCATGTGTTAAATCAATGGTGAAAGAATCATAGATAGATTTTTTAAGCATAAAGTTCATTCTGTTACTTAAGTGAATACCACAATAACCTTTTTCAGAGAATTAAATGACAATGATCATGATTTTTTCGACTGCACTCTGCCACTGCTCACACTGCGAATAATTCCATGTGAGCCATTCACAAAGTGTTTCCACAAGACAGAGTTATTAGAGATTTGGGGCTCCCTCCGTCCCCCGATTTAACAACCTGCGATTATTATCCATCGGGTAAATTTAAAAAATGCCGTGTACAATAAGAACCGCGCATCATACAAGACTCAAAGATAATATTCGCCAATGCCCAGATTTTTCGAAACGAACTACAGCGGGTGATGAATGATTTCCTACAGAGATGCCAGTTTCGACATCTCATTTGATAATCTGCTAAGAATGAGTCTCTTAAATTGGTTTGCTATTGTTGTATGGTTAGTTTGTTTTATTGTTTTACCTTTCGCCAATCACCGAGACACGGCTGAGCTTACCGGCTGACGACAGGTTAATCAAAAACTATAGGAATAGCCAAGATCACATTATGTTATAAATATAATCATTTACATTATATTGTCAAATCGAGCATATATTTAATAATAGTAACATGCCTTGCCCTCTGGGGAAAAAAATATTTATAAGGCCCTAAGGCAAAAGTCTCCTCACTGCCTCGGGCAAGGGGGTGCGGAAAACCAATCTCATTGACTGAAAACCAAGATGGGTCGTGAGCATGCACAGGGGTGACTGAATCCTTAAAAGATCAAGTTAACGCGTATAAAAACAAATTAGTGTGTGAATCGTAACCTCTTGTGTTCCTGGATTTTAAATAGGTATTGCATAAACTTTGCAAAAAGGAGAATTTCCTATTTTAGCGAAGCCAGATACACTACCATTATATCATCATCAGTTCAACATTCCTGTGATGAAATAGGAGGTTTCGGATGTGAATTACTTCGTAAATTAGTGTAGTTAATATTATTGCAAACATTGTGACAGTTATAACTATACCCAAATTCACAAATTGTGTTGCATTTAGAAACCATACTCTGCATGCTACGGTAAAACGTCTAATGGATACACGCCTATGTGTTTACAGTGCCAGACTCAATGTGCTTGTAAGCTCTATCATGTACAAAGTTCATGCACAAATATTACATACTAGCTTAAGAATATCTTCATTGTGCATTTTCAATTCGTTCTAATTAATTTCTCTCTTTAATCTGTGTGTTTATATAATTCAAATGTACATTTTTCAAATTTCTTGAAACGTCAGTTTTCTAAAAAATGTCAAGCATGTAATTCACACAGTGTATTAATCAAAGGACTAGTTTTATCAAATTTACTGTGCAAAATACAGTACAACATTTGCTAACCTACACGAATCTAGACAAAAGGATATCCTGTACCTTGCGCTGTATTCTCTCAAATGTTAAACCACTTAAAATAAAATGTACTTATGTATGATTTATTATAGCCTTATACATTTTAAATTTTTTAACTCCTCTTTCCCTCCTGCCGATAAGTAAATATTTCATCCTGATGTGCATTTTCTTAAAGTTTGTGTAATTATTTCGGAGTCTACGTACAACTCCGGGGTTGCCATAATAAAATATTAGAAAAACATTTGTGCTTTTATAACGATAATTCAGTAATTTGCTTAAATCGTGTCGTATACAATGTTTAACTTTGGAAAAAGGAAAACTATATTAAGTCAAAAAAGAATATTTTATTCCGCCATTCACTTTTCGCATGTGAAAGAAAGAAAACCTAGGTCGGTATGTTGCGCTAGAAAATAATTTTACGCGACATTTTTTTTTTTTTTTGAGTAGTGTTTAACGCCCGTTTTTACTACTGAGGCACCACAGGCGGACATGACATATGATTTTAACTTCTGCTAAAGGCATCTAAAATGTAAGGAGGTGGTTATTTGTGTGGTTGTTAACAAATAATTAAAAATATTTCTTACTTACATTGAAATAATAAGATGAACTAAATTTGTTTTGTTAATTTCTAACTTTTTATGTTGACTGTTCGAAAACATTTTAAAACACAACTCATATAAGCTGGGGAAAGGCAGCTCGTAACCTCGCCCCTCGCCCCCCTGAGCGCGCCAATGTCTATTTCACACTGTGAATGAAAATAATTTTAATTGCCGATTCTTTTTTTCATTTTTTAATAAACAACCATATTGATACTTAATTTCAGTGCGTGATGGTCTGAATTATTCAGTATAGCAAGTCTTTTTTCAGTTCTCCGTAGGGTATATCATGTTAATTTCATTGGTTTCAGAGCCTTTCCGTCACTTTATGCAAAGTGAAGACGTTACAGTTCTAATTTCTAATGTTTTCTAATGTTCAAGAGCTTTTTAACATCTTTTATATTCCATTCATATTTTTCTCAGACAGGCATGTTACAAGTTGCCGCGTACGTCATTTGTTTAGTTTATAACCATGAACGAAATTTTGTCACACAGTTTGATGCAAAAGGTTTTTTGTTTACGAAGTAAATTGTGTTTAATTAAAGTAAATGTATGTTTAATTTACGTTAGACACGACTTTTAGCCTATTTAGAAATATTTACGTTAAAATAAACCTAATGTGTTAGCTAATTCTAAAGATATGTACATTTTCATATATGCAAGATATTCGAGAGAACAAGTTTGTTCCGACACGGGGCGGATTGATGTTCTGTCTAATATCAACATAAAGTGAGAATAACCCACCGGCATAAGACACAACAACACTTTAAATTTTGCAGATGAAAAAGTGATACTCGTAAAATATGCTATTAACTGAAGGGGAAAATGCTGCACCAGAATAGGACCATGGAAAAGTAGAAAAATTATATTCAGGATAGAGAAGCATTTATGTAAAATGGGTCCTCTTTGTATCGACATTAAGACATTGAGAAATGCTTTATTGGCGTCATCTTAATTGTTTCTAATTTTTTTTTCTTTTAAAGCTTCTGTGATACTGTGTCATGAGAGAATAGATGAGGATGCGACTGTGTCATTTTTCCAGAAATAATAACAGATAAAAGGAAAACGAGTATTTAGAGTGAGAACCGCTAAACCAAAATACAAACGGTATCATTTTGCTGTTCATTTAACTAAAAACTAATAATATATTTCGTCGGGTAACTCAAAAAACCTTTAATAAATATTTTCGCACAGGTTCATAAAGATCTATATCCAAGGAATATACTAGGTACATGAAACACAACAACTATCAAATAAAGCACAGCCTGCAGTAAACGTTTGTTTATTTAGAAAATAAGTGTACCATTTCTAAAATTTCATATCAGAAATTGATTGATTTACATTTCTTGGTGAATTATGACGTAAGCTTACAGTAAAAATTTTTTTTTATTCTTCGCCTTTGAAACAAAGTGTAAGGTTTTATTTATATCATTTAAAATTATTTTGTGTTTATCGTTTTAAAACAAATTGTACGCATTTATTTACATCATTTGGAATCTACCGAAACTTTTCACACAGACAGAGAAATGTTTTTTTTTTCAAAATAGCCTAATCATATTTAATCACAGTTTATTTTCATTATATAAAAACGTTTTTTCTCCCTTCTATAAAGCTAAGTGCTGAATTTAAAAAATGTACATTAGCATAACTATCTTTGTCAATCCGGGTGGTCTGGTGGAACCATACTAGTGGGTCCCGTGTAGTATATTTACGGCACGTAAAAGGATCTGAAGCTTGAAAGAAGAGGTCTCGTCTCTGAGCAAGACTTGTCAGCTGGGACGCGAGATGTTAAAGAACGTCCGAAAAAAAAGGGGGTGAGGGGGTTCAATCCCGGCTGGGGGCGATAGATTTTTTGCGGGCGTATAACGTTTAAGTATGGCTCCTTTCGGAAGGGAAGGGAAGTAAACCCGTGTTGTAAATTTACGGCATGTAAAAGAATCTCAAGCGTGAAAGAAGAGACCTATGAGCAGAATTCTTACTTTGTAGATTTATTAATTTAAGTAAATTTAGTATATGTTTGTATCATTATATGTAGGGTAATACATTAATTATTATATCATTTATACTTTTATTCTCATAAACATGTTTAGCTTTCAGGCTAACAATTAATAATTGTTTTAAATGTCAATTTAAAACATTTTAAAAAATGCTGCATTTTAATTTTGAATCGCTACATTTTTATTTTACTCTCATATTTATTCCTCTGCCTAATTCAGTTGATCTAGCATTACGCTTTTACAGAATATGTTTGTAAAACTGAAAGTAACATAAGTTTTATATTCCATAGATATGGGCAGAAAAAGTACTACAATACAAACCTTTAAAGTAGTAAAGTTCATTTTAAAATATGTATATATTAACTAGTTATTTCAAGTATGGATACAGAAAGATATTGCAAGCCTATATTCATATCAATAGTTCATTCAAACTGACTCCTGGCTAAATAAAATGCAGAAACAGCAAAAATGAATATATGGGTATTAAAACATTCAAAGGACCTCAATCGCTTGCGAAGTCACTTTCAAATGTCACACAGCCGACATACGGAAGTGATGTAAGAAGAGGATGATGAGCACAAAGTGTTTGAAACGAGAGTTAAATTGAGCAAACCTGTCTTAATGCCATATTGGGATTTATCGTCAAATTCAAAGCAAACAGTCTAATGCCCGGACACACGTTTACTTTTAAGACTAAACCAAGTATTTCTTGTTCAGATATATCTTTGGCCGACCAATTTCTCCAAGGATAACAACTGCTACCGGGCTTGCAGAATATTTCCATACCAGTTGCGTCTGAGCCAAGGCCAGCTCCTCTCCCCACTCATGGCCACCTGCCTGTATGCCTGTTCATAGTCACCAGTCCAGAGCAGCTCTGCCCAACATACAGCGGGACAGTGGAGGTAAGATTACTCCTATTCGTCGCGGAAGTATGACCAGTCGTAATATATTTTCTGTTTACCAACATCTCAATGTCTGCTTTGTTGGAGTGACGATTTTAGAAATAAACCGAAAAAGGTAATTTAAAACTACAAATTGTACGTATAAAAGAATGTCACCTGAATTATGAAAAATTTTCTTAAGCGTGTTAACAAGTCTTTAGCTCTGCCAATCACACAACATGCGCCGTTCGCTGCAACACTTTCAAATGTTTATCCCATAGAATATTTATATTTGTGTCCGACTTGAAGCGCAACTTCGAAAAGTCTTCCCGCAAGTCCTAGTTTTAACAGAAACCACACCGAAAAGCTTCACACAACATTTAGATCGTTATTAAGGCCCCTCAGAAATATTTCATCAATTCTATCAGTACGCTCGTGAAGGGGGAGAGGAAAACGCTCACTTAATAAAGTTGTTTTCTTCATGTTCTCCTAGATCTTCAACGCGCCTTCTTGTGGTGTTTCGTGAAAGACATAGATTTAAATGCATCAAATAAATTAGGACATTTCCTCAGCTGCCACAATCAAACAATTCCATGCCCATTCTTCATCCTTAAATGTCTTTATAATTTTGGCAATTAGTTCAGGCACTCGACAGCAAAGTTTCACTACATTATCAATAATATTAAATCGGAAGTTTAAAATGCTTTTGGTTATTTTACTTTCTATAATCTAACATTACTCGCAAATAAACGTGACTAAATGAGAATACAATTAACTACTAATATTAATGCACTTAAATTCAAACTCAATTGTTGACTTACCTGAAAGAAAGTGGCTGCCATTTTTTTGTCATGGTGATTCTAAAATTGTAGCCTAATATTAAAACGAAAGCAATCAATTAATTCATTTTTAAAAATGAGACATAGAAATACTTTTATTTCTTGATCACTGAGAGTAATTCTTAGAAGACATTCGGGTCAGCTAGAGTATCAATCGTCATTGGCCGTGGAATCATTAGAATAAGTTCAGAAAAGTATGACGTAGAGGAATATCTCTGTTGCACATGCTGTGTCAGAGCAACGTATTGTTGTGTATAAATGTTATGATACATACGAACTAGCGATAAATGTTATACTAATGGTTCAATGCAAAACAAAAAGGTAGGTAGTTGGTCCTGGTGGTGTTGTGGTAACCATATATGCCTCCTAAACCCAAGATCATGAGTTCATTCCCGACCAGGACCGATTTTTTTAGGCGTAAATATCGTTAAGTATGGTAAAGCCTTGGATCCCGTGTCGTACATTTACGACATGATAAAGAACCTCAAGCCTGAAAGAAGAGACCTCTAAGCAAATTTTTCGGTGTTTCACGTCCCGATTTGAATGGGACGGTGATGACCTGATATGTTAAAGAGCGTCCGTAAATAAAAATTGGCGCAATGCGTGAACGTTTGCAAACAAAATCACTACCGGAACTAGCAGCAGTTTGAGTTTCAGCGTTTTCTGCATACTCATACAGAAACTTAATTGTTGAAACTCAAACCTTACAAGTGAAAATGTGTCCATTGTTTACGTTAAAATGATTTCGTAGAACGTATGCGTTATTGTGGTTGGTTTCTTTAATCAATCATTGAAGGGTTAAGCGATCTACACCTTGTGTTCATTTCAGATGAGGTGTGGTTCCACAAATTGGCCGTTTCGGAGTAGGCCAAAGTCCTACGCCGGAACAGAAACCTTTACAAAGCGCAAAACAGCACCAAACCATAACGCCCTGGCACTTGTGACAGAAACAAACGGAATGAAACGGGAACACGGAAAATTCCTGGAAAACAAAGTTACATTCCAGCATTCACCTAAGTGACCAAGGGAAATGAAGTAACCTAAGGCAGAATGGCAGGCCCCAAAGGATTTGGACCCGGGTCACTCAAATGCGAATTTCAAACGTTACGGCCTCAGCCCGCAGAGGAGAACATATTTTTGATTTTTTTCAGTTCGAATATTACTTTTAGTTCCTCAATTAGTGCCTTTGACTAACGAATAGTGTATTACTTGTGTGGCGAAGACAACTTTCTAAAATTTAACCTTTTCTTTGAAAATGTAAGCATTTTAGTCATGTTCACGATTTTAATTTGCACTTTTAATATACTCACTTAGCTTTTCCTTCAATATCTTAATGTATAAGTAAAATGTGCGCGCGCGGGAGAGCAAAAGTGAATGGCTGTACCATGCAACGCCGCTACGTAAACAGGTAAAATTATGGCGCTATAGTCAAAGTATACTGAAAGGAAATTATAATTTTTACAAATCACTTGTACTGGTAGTAATGATAAAGCGCATTCTGATCTTGATCACACCAAATTTGCAAACAAATCACTTAAAGTATGCGAATTGTAACATTAGGTGTTGCATATGATGAAATTACTATACATTTAATTAAATAATTGCGAAATATTTCAATAAAAATAATTAGCTCTATTGCTCTCTTAGCAGACTAGAGAGCTACGGGCACCTGCGTATACAGGGCGTATGAAACGTGTTCGGATCTTTCTGGGGCTCGGCGTAAGAACCTGATAAACCATATAGAGTAAGTTTGCAGAAATAGGAGGAAATACTTAAAAGGGTGAATATGCATTTAATGTTCATCATAATTATACGTATATTTTTTAAGCATTTGCTACATACCGAACAGTTGTTGCGGAAAATTCTCCTATTGGAATTAAACAATAGAGTATTAAACTTTTAATTAATTAGGTTTTGAATCTGTGAGTGTTTCAGTGGAAGTTGTACTAGCATTTGAGTCCTTAAAATGAAGTGAATGATATACAGAGAATTTAATTTACTTTCGTCCTCTTATTTCGATTAGGAAGTTAGTCTTTTCTTTGTTAATTTATTTTTTGTAATCTAAGTCCAGCGTATAAATTTCCGCGTTGCCGTGATATTGTGACTTACAGTTTGTTTAAATGGTTGTAGTGCCTTTTGATCTAGTATTATTATGCGGGGATAGCTTCCATTAAATGCTAAGATTCGTTAATTAAAATAAAATTAACTTTTTCAGAAAATTGAGTATGTTTTTGATGCTAAAATTTTATGATTCCGATGCCTTCGGACTGGAAACGCCATGTCATAACCCATGCAGCTTTGTGTCCAGTATCATTCGCCCGACCGTCATAAAAATCATATCTGCCTGTTCGCGATATGAATACCCTGCTCAAATGTAAGAAATGCAGCACAAGTCAAACATAAGAAACCTCCATGGCAACACATCAGCATTAATAACATTTATTATTTTACCACACCTAAGATGTTGCATCATACTTCGAAATGCTTTGAAGGTTTCTTACAATGACAGCCCACATTTCCCGAGATTTTTTTCTTATTTTAATCTTAGGAGCACGCCCTCAAAGTTTATCCCATTCATTTTATTATTTCCCACTTCTCAATTCTTGCAACTTTGCATTGGTTATTGGAAGTCTGTGTTTGTGTTTACGTCAGGGTGAAAACAAAATTATTTTGCTTTCCTAGATACATTTCTAATTGGCATTCTTTAACGCGTGCTGTGCAGTATATTCCTGGAATGTTGGAAACGTCTATGCTGTTTTCTGCAACTAAGCAGATTTCCACTTTCATTTGTTTTTCTGAAAATTAGGTATCTTTTAATGCACATATGGTGTGAAGACATTTAAGCAATGCAATTAAGTTAAAAAATAATACAAAATAATATTTTAATTTTAAAATGAAATTATTTTGTCTCTCCTATTGCATAAGTATAATGTGACACCCCTCATTAAATCTTTGAGCTTAATATTCATTCAATATGAAAATAATTTCTCTTTAAATGTAGCAATGTACAGATATTTTTTTATTTTGAGTTTGTAACCTCCATGACATTATTTCTAGGTGATGCTATCTGGAAATTAACTTGTAGTACCTATATCCTCATATCCATCAGATTTTTCACCTTGCTCACCACCACTGTGAAATGTATGAAATTAACATAATTTAAATGTTACCGTTTTTACACACACATATCTTTAATAAAGTATCTAGTATTACACTATTAATTTTAATAGTTGCCTGAAAGTATCTGTGCTACAGTGCATCATAATATTACACTTAATTTGTCTATTTTTATCTTAAATGTATATAAAAATAAATCAGATGAATGTATGAGTTATCCGCTACAAATTTGGCTGTCCTCTGAATATCATTCCCTTCATTTTCAGCCACTGGAAGACAATTAAACAAAGGGAAATGCCAATAAGCTGGTGCGTTCATTTGGAGACAAATATTAGGAGTACTTGCATGTTACTTAGGTAAATCAATTACTTATCCAGTAAAAGGAAATATTGCAACATAAAGAAAATAATATCACAGTTTGTATAAGTGGCTTACTGAATGAGACTTCAAAAACTCAAAAAAATTAATCCTTCTAAAAGCAGAAAAAAAAAAAAAAACCGCTTGCTCTTCACATAAATGAATTCTGTTTGGGTTTCAGTAGTATTTTCCTCCAATGACAAAAATAGAAAGAGATAAGAAGATGGTTGTTTGTAGCTAAAGAATATTTGACAGGAGGGTAACTACCGAGGCTGCCAAAAAGGTATTACTACTTCCATAGTAGATATCTATTTAATATATTTCAAAGTTGAACTGAAAAACAACAGTAATGTGTAGTATGATGTTCTGTAAACAGATGTGACTCACACACATTATGATAGCGTTGTTACGTGACAGGTAAATCAACAATGAACAAATGAAGTCAAGATTATCGTATGATGTTCTGTAAACAGATCGCGAGTAACAATTGCACGCATTCGAGACAAATTTGAGACTCGTGGTATCGCATGCAACAGGATTACCACCGAAATGTACGTGCGTACTTTGATGACAATCTTCCAAGGCACTGGATAGGACGAAGAGGTCCGATTGAGTTTCCACCGCGTTCTCCGGATCTAACTCCGTAGGGCTTCTACCTATGGGGAACTCTTAAGGATGTTGTATACCGTAGAAAACCAGCCACACTGGCAGCACTTTGGGAAGTAATTGAAACGGCATGTGCTGCATTCGCTGAGGACACTTTCGTAAACTTTGCTCAATATGTAGTTCAACATACTCAGAGACCGCCACGAGTGCCCGAGGTTGTTAAGGCGCGGACTCGTTAGCGGGAGGTCTGGGGTTCGAATCCCGCCAGGAGCGCCCTCCCTGACTGGGGTTTTTCCAGGTTTTCCTCAGTCCTCATAACTGGCAAATGCCGGGGAGGTGCCCTAAACTTAGGCCTGGAACGCTTCCTTCCTTGAAAAATATCCTTTCATTTCATGTATCATCAGTGACCGCCGCCAGTGGTGCCTCAGTAGTAAAAATGGGCGTTAAACACTACTCAAAAAAAAAAGTACTCGGAAGTGTATCGACGCCGATGGTGGGCATTTTGATCAACTGTTGTAACTGCAAAAGTCTATGATGATTAGGGCTCATCATTTTCTGTTTGTATGAATTCAGTTTTGTTGTGATAACACAGTTTTTTTTTCTTTGCTTGAAGTGTGTATAATTTTTTGACACCATCTGTATTTTTATAATTTTAATTTTTTTTAAAAAAATGTGGATAGTAATTAATAGACCAGAAGTAAAAGCATATTCACAAACGTTATGCTATTACGTATTTTGCTAAATTAAACTAATAAATCCGTTATGTATGATAAACATCACTAATTCAAGACATTTCATTACCAACATTGAAATGCAATATGAAACTCTAATAATCATTTTCTGGGTTGATAATAAACGTTTATCAAGACCGCAATATCCTCCTTGAAGTTAATGCAACGTTTAATGTGCTTTTGACGCAAACAGCGACCCCTTTACATTCAATGGTAACTCGTTTCCTGTGCGATGTAATACGGAGGACGAAATTTCTCTCTCATGCTTCAGGCCATCGCTGGCCTTGCTATCCTCCAATTATCCCGACCGCAATTCCACCGTGCAGTGTAAAAGCTGAGCTTTTTCCTCTTCGTCTGTTTCCTCTCGTCTACTATTCTCATTGTACGACATGATGGAGGAGCTTTACATTGAAGTAAAGTTTAACACTTTATGCATATTTGACAACAGTTGATGTAACCTCTTACTCGGAGCTAAACATACATCACGGACACTTCTAGTTTAATTTATAAAAAGCTATAGCGTAAATACAGTGACACAAGGATGGTTATAAAGTTTAAAGTGCAGAATTTATGACTCGACGTCATACAAATAAGCTATTTTTCATTCTAATTGTTGCTGGGAACCTGCTTAATATCAACAAGGTCTTATGGTTTCATTGACTATTGAGAAAGCAACTTCAGGGGGGTTGATTTGACGGGGAAGCAAAAGTGTCACTTAAGATGCACAGAAGAATCTCATAGTTAAAAGCTGCCGTGTTTGGGAAGACTTGGATAATTGATTTGATCCATCTTTCCACATGCAACAATCTCCTTCCATAAATAACATACGCAATAGCCCAACAGAAATGAAGGAACTACGACATTTTAAGCTTCCCTTACTACCTAAGCATAACATTACCCTTAATTCTTAATTCCAAAATTTCTGAAATCACCGTATACCCAAACTGTAGATACTGTTAAAAGATTAGGTATGTTATTGATGGAAGGAAATTGTTGTAGCGCCACTAACCTGGTCACAGTAATGTAAGCAACCCCAAACAGCAGCATTATTGAGGTAGGGTAAATAAAAAGTTCCATAAAACTTTTATGGGGGAAGAGGTTTCGTTTTTACCCGAATCTGGCATTTTTATTTCATTTGTTTCTTTTATTTAGTACATTTTTTATATTTATACTCCAATAATACATGAATTATTTTTTCCTATGAAATTGTGGAAATAAAATTTTAGTATTTTTAGGCAGATAAAATAATGTGATTATCTTTGCTTCCAATTGTAAACGGGTATCGGCCTGATGCACTGAAATCATATTGTCTCTGGCAAGATATAAAAATGTTCTATACTCTTAAGGGATTTTCAACTGCAAGTATTCCTTCCTTACTTTGGCACAATTTCATCTAAAGGTAACTGAAAAAATTCCCCGGAGTAATAATGAAAAATTGATGAAAGAGGTATGTCAGCATTGAAATTCTTCAGAGAGAAATTCGTTCACTGGAAAACTTAAACTTTCAAACTTTTTAAAATATTATCAATTATTTCAAACCTAGAAGTCTTTGATAAAAATATTTTTAGGCATAACGATCTTATTCTATGATACTTTTCTAGGATATTAGAGTTCATGTATACTTTCAACTATTGAAAGCATACCACTAGATTACGTTGAAAAGTCTATTAACTTAAAAACAATTTTCAAATAGCCTAAAAGACACTATTTAACAATTTCGATCCGGATGAACTCTTTGACGAGATCAACCATATGGAAAACTTTGTGAACATCAAGGAGAAATAATTGAAAGAATAAAATGTTGAAAATTATTCAAGGTTTCAAAGTGCTCCAAAAAGAGACATACCCACACTAGACCTAAACATGTTGATAGATTTTCAATTGGTACATGTAGCAGAGGAAAGATTTGCACTTATGATTTCTCTTTGGACAGATGGAAAGAACTGATTTATTGCGAAACTGTGACTGCGTCAAATACACACTTCCAGAATGTTTCATGCCATTGTGTTGTCTACTACAAATTTTACACAAATAATGCATGCGTGAATTATTTCTTGCATTTACAACAAGCAATAGCGTTTGGCCCAGTTTTTACCTCAAAAGTTGATGTAGTATAAAATGGCTTCAATTTCCATCTTTGTATTATATCATAAATATTATTACAATTAATTTGTACAATTTATATGTAGGCATATCAATAGTTAAGCCATTTTGCGTATTTCATGGGTAGTAGAAAAACTTGTTGACAAAACCTTCATGAAGGGTTGTGTTTTGAACTGGACAAAGGAGTCAGATGGCTCTGCGCTGCACCATCCTGTTGGAAGTAAAATTCCTCATTTTCCTCATTGTGAGTCATATTTGTTTACAGAACATCGGCTTCATTTGTTTATTGTTGATATATCTGTCACGTAATGTATGTGAGTCACATCTGTTTACAGAACATCATACTACACATTACTGTTGTTCAACTTTGAAACAAATTAAATAGATATCTACTGTAAAAGTGTGTATACATGTTTGCACCCTCGGTGTTTATTCGTTCATTTTACAATATCATCCTCCATGTTGATATAAGTTATTTTCATGATCACCTCAATTTCTGCAACATTGTTCTTAGCGCTTGATTTTGGCCCAGAGTAGACTTTCACTTGATTTTCTCGATTTTTTTTATACAATTTCGTTGTAATGTCTTTTCCTGTGTAAAAATCTGTTTCCTCACTATTTACATTATAGTCAATCTGACTATGTTCACTGCAATGATCACTGTTTTCCACATTTTCATATTAAGTCACTATCTCTTTCACCAAAGACAAGTTCACTGCCGTCCTGTTCATTCAACACTTCACAGTAGGTTCTCCTCTTTTACAAATTGTTCAAACATTGTATCTCAAGCAAATTACCAATGGGGATGGAAATGAAAAAGAGCACGCAAGAGAACACGCGCGTTGTAAACAATACAACAGACACACATTCGCCACTCCATTCTTCTACTCCAACTAAACAAGCTGCTGATAAAACCAAGTTGTAACAATGAAGAAGCACCAATAAAGGAATACTTTGGCGGAATCCATTGTGCCGCCATGGGTGTTCGAGGTAGTTAAGGCGCGGACTCGTGAGCTGGATATCCTGGGTTCGAATCCCACCAGGACCGTCCTCCCTGACTGAGATTATTTCCAGGTTTTCCTCAGTTCTCATAAATTGCAAATGCCGGGAAGGTACGCTAAACTTAGACCTGGAATGTTTCCTTCCTTAAAAAAAATCCTTTCCTTATATATCATTTCATCTCATGTGTCATCAGTATCACCGCCTGTGATCTCTCAACAGTAAAAACGGGCATTAGACACTATTCCTGTTCCTGTGGAATCCATTGTTGGTGACTAAGCTTTTAACTTTAAAAGAATGATACATTGTTGTTGTTTTTACAACAGTGCGGGTGCCGGAAGTTTAAGGAGCTGGCGAGCGTGGCATAAAATTACCGTAAATGATATGTATCTGAAAAGCGTATAATCTATTTCCCGCGTTTTACAGTAGATTTATCATATGATACCCGTTACTCGAGTAGGGGAATGAGGGAAGAAAATCCTAAAGATATACGAATGGTTTTCTCAAATGTACTGTATGAAATAAACAATTTTCCAAGAACAAATTTCACTGCACAAATACCGCCTCGATGTGTTAATTTTTCTGTATTCGTTTTCTTGGCATCTTTTACCACAAATGAACAGCGTAACATAATCTGAAATAATAATAATAATAATAATAATAATAATAATAATAATAATGGATTACGAATTTTAGTGTCAGTATGAACTATAATTCGATGGAACATTCTTTCAAAAACTTTCCAGTAATGAAAAAGCATGCATTTGGAACTTCTAGGGTCATGTGATCAGAATTATGCAGAGGAATTCGAGTCAACATTTGTATTATTGACGTAACCTGTGCAACCAGAAAATTATCATCGGTTTTAATTCAACATAATAGTCACCTTCCACCATAAGGGATTTCAACTTTAGTGTCAATAATAAATATTTTAAAATGGCTACATTTGGTAATAATTATGATTACTGTTCGACGGCATATACATGCCTGATAGCTGATTAATTTAAAATAATAACAACGTTTTATATTTGCATTCCATTCAACCATGCTTTATTTATGCAGAGCTGTGTGTAGATCAGTACAGGTAATTGAGTCAATTTTGTGACATGCGCACTTAGGATTCGATCTCGCTAAATGCCCAAGCCGTCCACTGTGGTGTTATTTTAGTAATTAAACAGTACATAATGAATTGGGAAATGCGCACACTGTGACGAGATTGTAAACAGTCTCGTTTGGCGAATGTCTGTTGTTTACAACGTTGCTCATGGCATAACTCGCATTATTCCCCACATTTTTTGCGCGTCTTGGTTGGTGACAAGATGCATTCTCACATACTCTTAAAGGGATAAATATACACAGCAAATGTGGTCATCACATGTTATCATGGCGTTGGTCGCATAAAAATCGCAACAGGTTACCTCACTTTATGTGGTCAGTTCTTTCATGATATTTCATAGGCCCGTGTGGCATTTCCTTAGATTAAACTAGGGTAGGTTAGGGGTTGGTTTAAGTTTATTTACAAGCACTACCATTAAAAGTAATGTATTTCATCACTACAATGGCACAAATAATTATTGTTATTCGGAACTGGTAGTGGAAATTAATAGCTTGTGGTTCCAAGAATGACAAATACTGTTCTAGCAACACACCAGTATATGAGATTGCCTTGTTCTTAGCTCTCTGGGTGACATATGTTGCTCTTATTACAAAATTGTTTTGGAGGTTCTTTTCAGTTTGTTTAAATCCCATTTTGAAACCTTAAAGACACTGGAATCCATTTCATGAATGCATCGCTTGAAACCAAACATTTAGGGAAGGAATATATTTTTTATAGTATTAAATTCAATAATCAGTAACCAATTAAATGAAAACATCAGATATTTCAACCAATTATAGTTGCCTATCGCCACATTTTTATCTTTTTGGGTTTTATCACTTTTATCGCCTGCTTGATTTTTTATGCAAATTTATCAGAACAGCTCACTGAACTGTGTTTATAACATCATTAGCATAAATATCAGTGTACACTAGAATCTATAACAGGCGTTTATTTTTATCTTGAGATAATCTGAAGCTCAAGTTGTACTTATTTTTACAATTTAGCGAATAAAAATTATAAAAATTAATAATATGTCCCCTACAATTGTGAATGTCTAGTTCAGCATTTACATTTCCGCTAATAGTTGAACAGATGAAGGTCGGAATTATAAGGTCCCATTCACAGTTAAAATTAAACGTAAAAGCTAGATGCTTTGTATTGTAATGGAAGCATTCACAATAAATCACGTAAATATAAAAATAAACGTACAATTAGACGTAAACTTAGAAGCTTGCAAGGTCCAAGTTTTTGCGTCTACGTCTTAACTTAAAACTTAAGAAATCGGCCAATCAGAACACAACTGCTCTGTTTGTAGAGCTCTATACAGAATTTATCTTTACATGGAGCACGAAAATCAAATACAACTCTCGTTGCCTGCTGTTGCAAATTCCGAGCGGCGGCGAAGAGAGCCGAAGGTAGTGATCACAGATATAACTAGATAACAAGGGTTTCAAGCAAATAGTACCACACACAGAATGCGCTATAAATTGATATTTATGAATTTTTGTTTTCTGCTGCAATCAAAAGAGATGTGCCACCATTACAGTGATTTACCCTTCCCTATAAATTTATATTTATGAAAAACCGCTGGGTTTCTACGATTTACCCGAGGTTAGCGTTAGGTTAGTATGTACCTATGTATGTATATATATATTTTAATTGCGAATTCCAATAAGATCAGATTTGCTACCGTTACAATATTTAACAGCCTAACAATCCCCTATCAATTTATATTTATAAGTTATAGAGAACAACGCATATGTTACATTATGTTTAACAAAAAATTATATATGTAACACTGTTACAAGCGGCCAAGCACAGAAGTTGGGTTCTCGAGAATTGCAGCAGTTAGCAGCAAGAGTTGCATTTGATTTCCGTGCACCGTGTAAGAGTAAGTTATGGTACAGAGAGTTGAAGATCAGTGGCTCTGTTGACAGAACGGCGTCAATAGACAAAAGAGTAACTGTATTATAAGTAAGCTGTATTTGTTCATATTACTCCAAGCAAATTAGTTACTGCACTTTGTATACTATTGCCTTTTGCTCAGAAGCAGTCATTTTCAATCAGCTGTTAGTTGACCTTCGCTTGTTCTTATTTTGTATTGCCTAATAAGTACGTTTGCGTCTTTCTTGTGATTTTATTTTTATTTGTTTATTTACGGACGCTCTTTAACATCTCAGGTCATCAACATCTCAGCGTCCCATTCTATTCAGGGCGTGACAAATTTTGCTCAGAGGCCTCTTCTTTCAGGCTTGAGGTTCTTTATCGTGCCGTAAATGTACGACATTTACTAAGCATTCATACATGTTAAGGAATGCTGAGGGAATTGCGGTTGTATCCATGAAAATATTTTTTAAATTTTTCTTCAAATCTGCATCGATCGTACCTAAGAGTACTAGGCACAAAAAATGACAATTGATATTATGTCTGTTAACATTCTAGCGGTCACAATTTTTGTTTTTTCTCAACGAATTTCGAGTTCGTTAACCAACAAAATTGAACCATGTGGGGAGGAGGGGCTTAAGCTAAAGCGAAAATGTAAAATAAAATTTAAAAATCACTCTAATGGCCGCAATTTTTGTATTTAATCAACAAAACATGGCAAATGCCATTCAAATTATTGAATAAAAATAGTTTTAGAAAATCGGATTAATAAAAGTGGGTTAACCGAAACTCAAAATATGCAAATCGCTCTAGGGGACCAATATTTGTTTTTTTCGCAACGATGATTTCGGTGATACCATTTAAATAAAAAAAATAATATCTGAAAATCAAGAAAAGCGGGAGTGAGGATATAGCTGAAAACCGAAATTTAATTAGTGGGGATTATAGCAAAATTTACAAATAGCTCTAGTGGCTACAATTTTAAATTTTTAAAAGGAAATTCGAAATATAGTATTGAAATAAAACAAGAAATAATAGTTTATGAAAATAAGTGAAATTAAATTATTAATAGTAGGTATTTACCTGAAACTCAACATTTAAAAATTAATCTAACGGCCCCAATATTAGCTCTTTCGCAATATCCTTGCATGCTATTTATGAAATAAAAAATTAGTTTCTGAATTTAAGGGAATTTGGATCATTAGGAGTGGGAGTTTACCTAAAATCTTAAAATAGCTCTAGTAAAACCATTTGCTTCTTCACAACAAAATTCGGTATGTACCATATAAATAAAATAAGTAAAATTTTATGAAAATTAATGAAACTGGATAATTAGGAATAGGGTTATACTTGAAAACCGAAATTTAAAAAACACTCTTATGTGTCATTTTCTCCAAATGGTTTTAAAATAAAAGAATAAATTAATTCAGCATTTAAATTATACTTATAACAATGCATATGTTATAAGTATAGCATCGCAAATGTAAAATATTAATCTAGTATATGTTTGAGAATTATATTTATATGTAAGAGCACTCTGTAATAACCTTCAAAAAACGTTTATGTTACATGTTTTTACTGCAGTAACATTTAAACTAAATTTCAAAGTCAGTTAAAACAGATTAAACTTTCGATTGTTTATTGTTGATTGTATACACTGTAATTGTTTTTAAATAGAAGCATGCTTTTGTTTTATTGACACGTGTAAACTTCTTAAATGCACAAGGTTTCATTCTGTTAATTTTCTATGTTCATAAACATGATTACATATAAACATATTTTAAAATATCTACACAATATAGCTTTATCTGTCAGAGACCATATATTTCATTATACCATTGATTTTTGTGATTTAATAAAACATTATTATTATTATTATTATTATTATTATTATTATTATTATTTCTCGTTTGTAATACCTGTAGATTGCAAGAATTCTAATTTTGTTCCGATTAATTATGTTACATTAGAAATTTCACCATAAACATTTGTTTTCGAGAGATTATGAAGGGAAATAAACAACCAGTCTAGTTAAGTAATGCATTATAGTTCAGTTTTTCTTTTGTTAGTTAGGTTTAGAGTGTATCATGCTAACACCATACAGTAGTGCCACAACTTATTTAATTTCATTAATTAATAAGGCCATAATTTGGATTTCATATTCTTTTTTTTTTAGAAGTTACTTTATTTGGTGAGGAATTCGCTTTGTTTACGCAACTCCTGAGTGACGAACTTTTATGGATATAATCTTTGATTTTTATCATTTTTTCGCTATACATTCAAAATAAATACAACTCGAGTTCTTAGACTCTTATCAAGATAAATTCACGAATAACTTCTTTTATCGTGAATTTATGGATAAAATGAGAAGCTCTGGTTACATTACTACTAATAAATAAGTTAATGATAATAACGTGTAAACACACTTAAGTTGTATATTTAAGAAGAAATTTATGCAAAAACATAAAGTGTAATAGCATGTTACAGTGTCAATGAAAATGGCAAACAATTTCAGTGATTAAAAATTGCAGTAATTATTATATACATTAATATTTTTGTCTTTTATTTCATTTTTAATTCCGGAAACAAATTATATACGTTTTTGGTTTTAAATACATGGATGGCTACCTGCATGGAAATCAGTATTGCGTAAATAATATTTTAATCTAATTGAAAAAAAGCATTTTATTGTTTTTTCTAAGTTGTTACAGTATCTGGGAATGAAACGTCATTCATACATTTTATTAATATGTACTATACTACAGTTAACCCCAGAATACAAATATTATGTTCTTTGAAAACCAACTAACTGTAGTACGCTTTGTCTCGCTGTACAAATCGCTAGGAGTCCTTAACCTATGCGAAAACATGTTCAAGGCTTACCTCTTCCTGATGTCAGATTGTAACGCGGCGCAGACTCCGTTGAACTAATGCGCGTTGGACCACAACATGAAGTTTTTATCAACGGGCGAGACAGAATGCTGCGTCATTATATGATCCTCCCCACTCAGCAGCTCTGGCAGGAGCTGTTCCCAATGACTAATCTTACTTAAACAAGATTTTGCAAGTCAATGCTCATCTCGAGTAGAATTTCGTCAGCACACACGAGGAGACCGTTGCCACTCGGGTGCATCTCCCAAGGTCATGCACCTGTGATACTGTACGCAGTAATATAAGCACGTAATGTATTATTATCCTCCTCTATGTGCTTGTATATGTATGTGTGTGTTTTAGGCAAAATACGCTACTAGATTCCTTATGGCATTGCTTGTTTCCGGATAGTTGCTTTCATTTTCTCCTATTGCACTTCTGAGCAGTGGATTTTAGAAGCACCAGTAAACTTTCTTCTTCTGATTCACCAAGACTATACATCCGTAATCGTTGTTCTTACTATATGTTGGTTAATTGCATCAACCTTCTAACGATGCAAATAGTAATTTATTGATACGTTAGTCCAAATTTGTGAAATTGTATTTATGAAACGCCGCCCCCCCCAATAAAAAATTAAAATATTAACGATATTAGTATAATCAATTACATATATTAAAATATTATTACAATTAACGTGTACAATTTATATGTATTCATGTTAGTGGTTAAGTTATTTGCTTATTTCATAGACAGTAAAAAAAAAAAAAACATGTCAGAAACTTCAGAAGTAAGCCAGAAAGTTTTTTTTTTTTTTTTTTTTTGAGCTGGACAAAAGAGCCAGTTGGCCATATCATCTTTTATATATGTTGTATCGTGTATTATGTTAAAAGTCCTAAAGCTGATCTACTAATGCAACAGATCTTTGGGGGTGGAATAAATTATAGAGCCCCGACATAGTGGAGCCAAGGGGTGGCAGAATAGCTCGAATATAAAGCCTAAGGGAACATCCAATCAGGGCACATAGGAAAATGATATGCACGCGCCACGGCCAATAGATAGTAGTCGTGTAGAGGAAATTACTGTCGAAATTATTTAATAGTGATATTTTGGAAATGGTAAGACATTGGCTACCGACCGGTCAAAGGGATAATTTATAAAAGGTTGTGATTTCGAGGCCCCAAGAGAGTAAGGTGAGTGTTTAGTTACCGGGAAGATTAAGTTGAGAGTTTAGCTATTGGAAAGATTAAAGCCAGAGTTTGATGCTGTCCCTGACTCCCAGGCAATTGCAGAGTAATTAAAGTAATTAATCTTTGTAAATTTTAGAATCAGTAACTCTGTAGTTAGGTGCAAGTATGCTGGACACTCTTTTTCGGTGGAGGCACTTTAATACGTAAAATTAATATTGTATAGTGTTTAATAAAGGGTAATTTTTGTAATATTTAAGAAATAACGTGTAAAAACGTAACCAGGCAAAGAAAAACTCTCGTCTCTGTCGAACGCAGAAGTCTGACAATGCAAGGTAATCCTTTCTGGTATGCAGCTGGGGTTTGAAAATGTTCCTGCCTCAAGGCAAACACGCGGCAAAGTTATAGGTGTCCGAGCGAAAAGAGGCGTTCACAGTAACGTACGAAATCTGTTTAAATTCACCTCACTGACGAATAGCGAAGCATTTGGCTTGAACAAAATCTTCCAGCGAATAGAAATGAAATTCAGAGAGGTAAGCACTCACCTATCAGAACACGTTAACACAAAATTGGCGGGAGTATTTCGCACCGTTGCTCACGGATGGCGTCGTTTGCTGTTGTGCATAAAATGACTAGATTTTTCCCCAATTTTCCATGCCCAGATGCGTGTGGCTGCCGTCGCGCGGAGATCAGCGGAAGAGTGGCCTAAGTACCAAGTACCGGCACCTTTTGGTCAGCGCAAATAAATATACGTATTTGCCAAGATTACCTAGCCGTGGTTCGACGAGAGAGGTGAGTTCACTCGGATATTCACGTCAGAAGAATAAACTATTTCAGCAAAGTAAATAACGAAGTGTTATTTGTCGTCACCTTCGGAGTGCCGTTCCACTCTGGCCCGGCGGCTAGCTCACAGCCGCCAAAATACAGATAAACGTCCTCGAGAGAGTCTCGTCGAAGAAGAGTGGGGCCATTAATAAGTATCCGCCACCCACAACCTTATTTCAAGTTTAGTTATCAGGAGAGGAGAAAAAGTCAGAGTAGAGGACACACAGTGATCAAAGAATTCTAGTGAGGAGAGTTAATAGACAGTTGATTCAATTATAGTCGGTGTAGTTAGACAAGTAGCCAGTTATTGACAGTTCAACTCAGTGAATCATCAGTCAGCTGGTTAGTGGGTCAGTTTAAATAGTGCAAGGTTAACATTGCCAGAACTTAAACACGACCCTTAGCAGGGAATAGGGAATACACGTGAATAATTCGTGTCATCACCAGTTCTAAGTCATCTCCGGTCCTTTTCACCCTTGACCTGAAAAGATCACAAAATTCCAGCGCTCTACTGAATGTAGAGCTGTGGCATAGCGACACTTCGAGACAACGGAGGGTCAAGAGATGGAGAACTCTAATTCTACATAATACTATGAATATTCTAATTAATTAAAACGCATCAATCATTCCTTCTTCTCCTCACCCCCCTTTGAGCTGTCGCATTTGCTTTACAAGTCGCTAACGTGTCTGTAAACAGGTCAAAAATTTAAATTAATGAAATGCATTCGTGGCCTTAAAATTCCAACCACGCGAATGCCTAAGAATAAGCAAAATGCTGAAATTATGTATTTGAAATACATTTAAAAGGAAGAGAAAGATAGACAAGGGAGAGAACTGAATGATAATCATATTTTGCATAGTAATTTATTATGAACGAAATTTAACCTTTATGTTCACGATTTTTGTAAAAGTGGTTTATTCCATTAGATGAATGAAAACAAAATATTATACATTTTTATAAAAAGTTGTTTTAGCAGATATTCAACATCAACATACACATAATAGCGCGAGCACTGTTACGTGCAAAATTAACATATCCCAGAATTTTCATGTCCGGGATGTTCTTTCAATGTTTTACATACACTCAGAATGTACCATTTAAATCAAATAATGTCGATCCTGGTGGTGTAGTGGTTACCATACTTGCCTTCTAAACCCAAGATCGCGGGTTCGAACCCGGCCGGGACCGATGGATTTTTTCGGGCGTAAAAATCCTAAGTATGGCTTCCTTTGGAAGGGAAGTAAAGCCGTGGGTCCCGTGTCGTACATTTACGGCACGAAAAAGAACCTCAAGCCTGAAAGAGAGGCCTCTGAGCAAAATTTGTCGGCCGTTTCACGCCCTGAGTTGAATGGGACGCTGATGACCTAAGCTGTTAAAGAGCGTCCATAAATAAACCAATAAAAAAAATCAAATAATAAAAATAGTTTTTGAAAATCAAATTGTTGGTAAGGGGTTATCTGAAAAACGAGTAGGGATTAAAAGGAAATTTTAAAATCGCTCTAACTACCGCAATGTCAATTTTTTAAAGGAAACTCGATATTGCTATTGAAATAAATAAGAATAAATAGTTGCAGAAAGTTAGTGAAATCCGACTATTAGGAGGGAAGAGTTTTGCCTACACCTCAAAATTTAAAAATCGCTTTAGTGGCATTAATGTATGATTTTTCGCAACGAAACTCTGTATATGCCACTTATATAGAAAAAGAAAAATATTTTCTGAAAATCAGGGAAATCCGGCTATTTCGAGGGGGGGAATTACCTGAAACCGAACATTTAAAAATCGCATTAGCAGCACCATGGCTTTATTTGATTAATTTCAATACATCCATCCATACAACAAAATAAGTCATTTGGAGTATAGAAGATTGATTGTTATAACGTTGATAAATTCTGGCATAATGTGCAAAAGATTAAAGGGACGTACAAAGGGTGTGAAGTGTGATGGAATCGTCCATTTCTTTGGAGAAACCACACAAGGCAGATACATTGTTTGCCAGAAAAGTACAAGGTTAGAGTGTAAAAATGCGAAAAGTGAATACATAGGAAATTTTGTGATGAATATTTCCACAAGAAAAAATAAATGATCAGCATTTATGCTGATCATAGATCTATGCATTGATCTATGTAAAACCGAGGTATTGATTACTGTACAATTTTCATTTTGATTTATATTTATGTACTCTGTTTAATTAAAATATTTGTTCCTGAATTGCATGAAAA
The DNA here is from genome assembly GCA_030762175.1 of Metallyticus violacea. NCBI lineage: Eukaryota > Metazoa > Arthropoda > Insecta > Mantodea > Metallyticidae > Metallyticus > Metallyticus violacea. Next base: position 72,917,011 of record CM060838.1, read on the forward strand.
TGGCATGCAATATTTTTTTTTCTAAATGTATAATACATATGATTGCAACTAAATCTGTAATGCATTCTTTCTTTACCCCATTTAGATGCCAACGTTATCATTTTGGGAACATGGTCTAACATGAATACTAATAAATGTAATGAAATAAGTCTTGGTAATTGTGATGATATTGGAAATACAATTTGTACAAAAAATACATTTAGTCAGGCATTAAAAGATTAATATTACCTGATATTTCACTTTTCAGGATAAGAAAAACTCCGGAAAAACCTTACCCTTACGACTGAGCGTATGGGATTTGAACCTAGGCTGTCTTTATTTTTTTTTTTTTTGTTTAGTTTATTTATGGACGCTCTTTAACATCTCAGGTCATCAGCGTCCCATTCAAACAGAGCCTCAAACGGCCTACAAATTTTGCTCAGAGGCCTCTTTTTTCAGGCTTGAGTTTCTTTATCGTGCCGTAAATGTACGACACGGGATCCACTTCACTTCCAAAGGAAGCCATACTTAGGATTTTTACGCCCGAAAAAATCCATCGGTTCTGATCGGGATCGAACCCGCGATCTTGGGTTTAGGAGGCAAGTGTGATTACCCCTACACCACCAGGACCGACGCTAGGCTGTCTGGATTGGTAGGCAGACATGACCATGAAGGCAGTCAACAAATATGTACGTGTCACTCTGATTAGTTAAGTTGCACTGTTAGTCCTGCTAGCAGCTGATGCAACGTATTTACTTGCTAGCTCTGGTCATTGTTTACAAACGTCATTTATAAACTTGTCCCCGCTTTTCAACTAATTTACATATTAGCAGAACAAGCAGAGGTTTCCGATACGGCGCCTTTTGGCATTGAAACTGATTGCACTGTACAGAGAGCAACAAGTGCCTAAATCACTAATGATTAAATCATAATAACTACATTCCTAATGACTGCTATCTCTCGAGATTATTAAGCAGTTACTAATGTGGTTTCTTAAGGTCACTAGCTCTTATTAAAGTGTAAACTATAACTTTTATTATGAACTTTTTTTTTTTAATTTACAGCCGCTCTCTAACAGCTCAAGTCATCAGCGTCCCATTCAACTCAGGGCGTGAAACGGCCGACAAATTTTGCTCAGAGACCTCTCTTTCAGGCTTGAGGTTCTTTTTCATACCGTAAATCTACACCCTGAGATTCACGGCTTTACTTCCCTTCCGAAGAAAGTGATCTTGGATTTAGGAAGCAATTATTGTTACCACACACCAGCAGAAAATAACATCAGGTACATAAGTTTTCCTGAAGACAACAGAAAAATGTTGCATCATATGGTTATACTTACATACGTTATGCTAGAAGTAACACCGAACAGCAAGTATCGCTGTTCACTATGTAAACCTGAGGTAGCAATTTGGGCAGAGTTAGAAATGAGTTACATAGATGAACATATTGCAAAGTTCTTGAAGAGCATATTAGAAATTAGAAGTTTAATAGTTAAATATGCGCTTCTGTTTACACCTGTAGTAAAATAATAAGCGCTATGACTAGGAAATTTCTCCACTTGCCATGCGTATCTCGTACACTTTAACTTGTTTTCAAACAGAGAATTTTCAACACAAAAAGTATTCAACACATGGTAGGCATTTGACCCCATAACATTCAGATAATGAAGCAAAAACGAATAGATTTATTTCTTATAAACATCTTGGTAGACTGGTGAATATGACTGTTCAATGCTTAGGAGTTTCGAAACACTTCAAATTGTTGTAAATGTTTTGTCAAAGCATCATAAAATGGTTTCACCTTTGCAGTCTTTGAATTGTCAAAACTGTGTTGTCAGTTAAAGCTAAATAGAAATACCTTAAACCTGTCCTTGTTCGTTGCTTTTGAAAATAGGAGCTGAGAGATCTTCCAATAGTCCTTCTCTCTAGGAAGGGAATGGTATCCACTGACCTATAGCAATCCAAGAAATTGACACGTTTCTTACACACGTATTTGAAATGAAAGATATTTTTTATCCCTATTGACAAATTTATCTGCTCAGTAATACTTCCAGTTATATTTGGGTGTAAGATACATGAAAAATGTTCAAAAGAGGGATGCTCAAAAGCCACATGTTCACTTTTCTTCCATAACTCGCTTACTTGCAAGTGCTTCGTCACTGTCACCACTGAAATAATAATCACGGAACTCCATCTCACCAGCAAATACATTTGGTATTTCATTTATATCTAGGTGATCTTCACTTACCTGCTCCTCGTCGCTGCCAACATTTTCATTTCAAGTCTCTAGCTGAAGTATAACAATAAAAACTTCATCATTGGCTGAAGAAATTCCACCATTGACTGCATCTCGTATTTTGATATTGTAGGCCTAAACAAAAGAATGAGAAAGTTATTCATAATGTAAATATAAAGAAAAATTAAGAAAATATAAATCAAGAACCCCGAATAATTATCAATGTAATGACATAGCGCAAAACTTTACTTATAACTGCAATCTCAGGCTATAAATAAAACACACTAACTCATAAAACAAATTAGGATTCATTCTGCCCCAAAAGATGCTTGAATTTATGGATTATGCCAAAGGCAAACAACTCTGCTAAACCACAGGACAATTGTGTTACTGTTAGAAGCCAATAAATGAGAGTAGGGTACACAAGCCGATGATACAACCAATGTTTCAATGTGGGAAACCACATGGAAAGTACTGCTTTACACGCCAACGTTTCCGAAATGGGACACCTGTAATTTTAGAGAACTTATTCAAACTCATTGAGAAGTTTTCTGTATGTTCATTTCTTTCTCGTTAGAATGCAATGCAGAGTAAATTATAAAGATGCGTGTATACAAATAAATCACAATATTTAGTAACTACAGTTGAAATCTACGAGCTTTAAATATGTTTCTAGTATTTCAATAAATATTACGATTAATTCTCACCAGTTATGTAGATGAAAAAGGTACATATTATATATTGTGTTATCTATAAAGTAAATATTTAAATATATATATGTGAATGAATATACACAAAACATTTGTAAGGAAAAAATTAAAAAAATCATGATTCCAAGTTGTATATTAAAAGATTAAGCGTTGTGGACTTCGGCTTTATTTACACACTCAATTCATAATTTATTCATCGTCTCTTTAGACCTTTGTAGTTATTAGGGACGTTAAACTGTAATAAAAGCAATAATGCATGTTTGTTTACTTTGGAATAGAAGTAAAGGGAAACGCATCATACTGGGTCATTTTTCCTTCGTGAGACCACCCCATGTGCAGTTGGCCGTAGTTGACCGAGCCCTGCAATTCTCGTCTCTCTCCCATGCTTGAAAGCCGGCCGGGAGCCGGGGGGGAGGTCAGTATGAATTTATCTCTAGGAACGTAAGGACGTATTGCGTGTTATGTGGCATGTATAAAGCAATAAATAGGCGGTGTAATGAAGTAAGAAAATTAATTATGTTAATAAGGTTCAATTAAGATATTTTGTTCTCCAAAGATTATTTATTTTAACTTGTACGTGCCCACAAAATCGGCTAGTAATGTACCGAGATTGTTCCACGAGAGGTCCCCTGATATTCAACTTCCAAATTCGATTCACATATTGGCAAACAAATATCGTGAACCAGGAAGTATTCTTGATAAATAATATACATGGTCAAGTGGAGTACTCATAAAAGAAGCACTAGTTAAAACTGGTTAAGCGTTCCTCTAAAATGTCTCCTAAACATATTTCTTAGCAAATGAAAAGTTTCTATTACTCTGTGTGCTAACACCTGCGAAGTTACTGAAGTTAAACTCCTATAAAAGTACTGTAGTGAAGAGCTTAAACGGTTGTCCCTGCATCCAGGAGTAGATTTTGTGAATGCATTTTGAATAGTGTGTATCAGGGAGAAATTGACCCTAATTTAATTTTATTTACATAGGAATTTTTACTCCACCTAAATCGGTATGTTAATTCACAATGCAACAGATAGTGGAGTTCAGAAAAACCTAAACTACTTCACGAGGAACCCCTGCATGAAAAAAGGGGGTGTGGTGCGCTATTAGTGGCACAAAAACAAATAAACATTTTTTATAAAATAAAAATTAATAGTGATAGGTTTAAGCAGAATATTTTGCAACCTTTTACCGTGAATTAACTGTGGGAGCTTAGCTTCGTGACTTTCCAATAGGACTCTGCAACGGCATGTACAGTCCAGTCTCCCAGCATTCAATCCATGAAATATTCGACGATAGACTAATCACTAACAAAATGTGGTTTCTTCGGTCCCTCAATTTAACGCCCTCTGACGTTTACCTATAGGGCATATGAAAGCACAAAAAATAATGTACAAGACAAACACATTAAATGAGTTGAAAAATAGCATTCATGAATATATTTCTTCCATTTCTCAGAGGAAACTGCAGAGAGTAATGGTTGATTTCATAATCCGGTGTCAAGAGGTGTTTCAGCATTTTTTCCCCTTGATAATGGCGAGTAAATGTGCCTTTTAAGTGCTAGTACCGGTTGCACATAAAAACTCGTGTCGCAGCGACCCGAAAACGTACTTTAACTTTGCTTCTAAATTCTCACCTCACAGAAGATGCTGCAAATGTCATTCCCAAGACCAAACAGACATTGTAGCAGGAAAATAGATTCTGATTGACACGTCTAAGTTCGATCACTGCAATGTTTCCAATTTAATTTGTGATATTTTGCTTTAGTTACTACAAGTGTGAGGATTTGTTTTGTAAACTCTGTCTTTCAGGCAACCCTACAGGTAAAAATCACACACTGGTGACTAGAAATCCATACCCCAGCACTAATCTTCAAGCACTTCCTTAATTTTATTCATGGACTCCGCTGCTGTGTAAACAGTTGCAGAGTGCTGTTGAAACCGCCATATGATTTCTCTTTTTATGTAAGCTGCTGACAAAATAGTGTCAAAATGTCCCTTCTGTACCTTTCTGCCGTCTCGCGAATAGTCCGATTGATAATACGCCTTGCGCTAACAATACACCAAACTGTAACTTTCCTATCGTAAAGAGACATTTCCTGCACACGACATGGATTTTCGGTACACCGCTAGCGCTTGTTTTGATTGTTCAGGTGAAACCAGACCTCGCCTGAAAAGAACGGAAGTGTTGCGCGCATTAAACCTTCATTCACAAGTGAAAGAGTGCACTCACAATAGCGTTCTCTTGCTACTGAATCACCTTGCTTTAAACAATGGACGCATATAAACTTGTACGTTTGAGTTTTAATAATTTCGTAGCTTTATGGGCAGAACCCATTAAAACCTGTCCTAATTTCGTGAGTGATTTTGTTGGCGAACGTCTAAGGTTTGTACCAATTTTGTCTAGTTTATTCTCTGCTAAAACTGCACGTTTCCGCATGTGTTTTTTGTTGTGCATGATGCAGTTGAATCAATTTACTATCAATATTGTGAATTGCTTTTCTGGAATTAGATCATTGTTCAGGAAAATACAAATGAAAATTATTCTGTACGAACACAGCGAGATCATTCCTATTTATGGTAATATTTACACATAAAAATGCGCTGCTCTAGAATCAACTGTCCCATCTTGTCGAAGCTCAACTACTGCACTGCTCCGACGATTTTCAAGGAGAGGAGGGAAGACTTATAGGGGAAAGAGGGGGAGTGCCGCTCGTTGTCGCTGGAATTTAAATTACCGCGCGTGCGGAATAGTAAAACTTTGCAATAACTTACGCGACAATCATAACTGTGGACTTTCTGACTCCCGTTCACCGCGGTATCAGCTTGAACCGACCGACCGTTACGCGTGGAGCGGTTCCGCGAAGGAAAAATCACCCATTAGGTAATAAGTTGATACGGTAGCAACTATGGAGTTAATTTTATGCTTCTTCATGTAGTTCATGGAATGATATGATGTGATATAGTATTTGCTTACGGGAAAGCGAGGTATATGCAGGTTCAAGTGCTGATTAAATTGCTTAAATCCATATAATACTAAATGGCTATTTTCCTGGTTATCAGTTCTGATCGTTTGTCTCCTAGTCTAACTGTGGATAATCTGTACCGAAAAGAGGTAAGTGTTCGCTCACTGTGTACACCCAGTAGTTTGGTGTTTACCACCACAATAACGAGGATGATGACTTCAAAAGAATGGGCACCTTCATTTGTTGCATTTTTGCTGTCGCAATTTTTTTATTTGGGTGTTAACTGAGGTTAAGGTTTAAATTGCTAGTGATGTAAGCTTTTCAATCTGTAAAACACTATTTTTGGAAACACAGAAAGTGGTGTGGTTATCACTCAGGATCCAATTGATAATATGTTCACACTTTTCTCATATTATCCGAAAAAGTAGATCACGAAATACCGTCTTCAACACTTCAAAATAACAACTGGTTCAAAGATAGTAACTAGGTAGTCATTTAAAAATAAGTTTTGATTCTAAAGAACTTAGCTATACAACATTGTTATAATTACTTGTGTTTAGATAATTTAACAATTCACATATACGGTTTACCACAAGTATCTTTTATTACTACTCAGAACTGAGCTGTTTTGTGGTTTTTCCATATCCGCGAAAATGAAAAACCTACTAAAACAAATGCCCCAGCACGTTCTAAAATAACCATTTCTGACTGCTATTCGTCACTTTTTATTGCCCCAGTACATACCTTTTTAGGAAATTAGTAGCTAAAGACATGCCATCTGAAGAAATGCGGTGAAGATATTTGAGTTACGGGCCCGCAGAACGCGGCTACATACTGAGAGAAACCAGTCGTCAAAACAGTATGGTGCATGTACAGGTAGCAGCTTGTAGTTAGTGTGAGAATGGTAGTCACATAGTGAACAAGGGTAGCTATGTTACTCGATGCTTTCCTTGCCACTAAATAAATATTTTCTAAAACGGGGTTTTATTTGATACATATGTGAAAACGAATTCTTGCACAAAAGTAGCCGGTCCTGGTGGTCGATTGGTAATCATACATGCTTAGTAGGCTCAATTCCGGCCAGGGTCGATGGATTTATTTCGAAAGTATATTTCCTAAGAATGACTTCCTTCTGAAGGGAAGTGAAGCCTTGGGCCCGTGTCGTTGACTAGCGGCACTTAAAAGAACCTCGAGCCTAAAACAACAGGCCTCTGAGCAAAATGTATCGGCCTTTCAACGCCAGAATTGAATGGGATGCTGATCTAAGATGTTAGAGTGTTTGTAAATAAATAAAATAAAATTTTAAAAAATGTATAGATAAGGTAACTCACAGGAAAATATCCTGGCAATCGTGTTCCAGCAGAGAAACTTTTGGCCAACTTGTTACGAGAGATAGTATCTTTCAATGAGAGAAAAGTGTTTTGCATTTATTTCTTACTATTCAGATGCCAGCAATGTATTATTGCTGAGGGGCATCATTTTCAACATCTCTTATAATACAGATTAGTGTTTATTATTATCATTTTAAATACATTAAATAAAATTTAAATATTAAATTAAAATAAGTAGCTTTTTGCGCGACAACTCTACCTCCCCTTTTGTGGCAGCTGTTCTTCCTCATAAAACAACCGCTTCTGGCGGCCCATATGTCAACTAATCTCACTGTATAAAAAGTCAGCTCGCTCTTATTATGAAGTTGAGAGCGACCTTAGAAGCACGTCCAATTTTTTGGTGGCTGCTACCTTTATTTAGAAACTTATGGACTAGAGAAGTGTTCCTTGTGATAATTTGCTATTTGCAATTTGTGGCAATATTAAAAAGTTGTATGTATAACCAAAATATCGAAAAGTATTTAATTCATCTACATAAAATCGCTTGATATTCATGCCTCTTGATTATCGTGGGTAACTAGGCATCGAGTGCATGCAGAATCCAGCTCTACTTGCAACTAACTTTTAGTTTCAAGAATATGAGCTGTAGAAACATTTTCCAGTTCTAGTTATGAATATACATACTTTTACTAGGTTTTTTTTATGGATTATTTTGTTATTTTGTGATTACAGCGTGACTTTTGGCGTAAGGAAATTTAAAAACTTTCATTAAT